>JAZKJV010007369.1:0-444461 GCA_037367405.1 Ottelia alismoides | reverse complement strand
TTGGAATGCGACTGAGCCTCCTGTAGACATCCTCCACTGGAGGAATGACTGCATCTGCTAGAATCTGTGACCGTGCAGCATCATACTCAGGGTCGAGAGCAGCAAGTAGAACGCCCACCATGGTGGCGTTCCGGAACGTCTTCTGCTGCTCCGGAGTAGCAGTCAGAGGAATGGTACTGTATAGCTTCTCGAACATCCCTCTCAGGGATGTGTATAGAGAATGGAGAGGTCTACCGGCCTACTTCATCGTAAAGATGTCATGTTGAAGCTGCAACATCTTTGTCTCATTTCGTACCTGCGAATACGTAGCAGCAAGGATGTCCCACATTGCCTTAGCAGTGGGCTGATGGAGGACATCATTAGCTATCTCCATCGTCAACGTACCAGACAACCATACTTTTGCGTAAGCGTCATCGGCCTCCCATGAGGCATAGATCCCTGTCTTCTCCGCAGGCTCATCCTCGGTAAGAATGTGTTTCTTACCATTTGATTTCATGAGGCTCATGAACTGCATAGCCCATAGCTCATAGTTAGACCCGTCCATCTTCACTATTGGCGCAGGACCTTTGAATGCGCCGGTGGAGGGCAAATCGACTTTCGATTCTGACATACTGCTGCTCGAAGAAGACGAAGGGAGAATAGACACTGTGATGAACGTCTACACCAACTGCATCGGATTTGAGTACGTGTGTAGACTTTTACGCACTCAAATCCATAAACCGGAGAAAGAGGGGTCTAGGGCACGCCTCCAAGAAAGCTTACAACCCTTGAATCGCCTCGAGAACGACGCCTATGGACTGCTGGAGGCCACTGGAAGCCCTACGACGGCAGATGGGGGTGCCGCTGGGGCTACTAGGGGCCGCTGGGGCGGCTGAAGGCGGCAGGCGGGTGCCGCTAGGGCTGCGGGGGCCCGCTAGGGCGGCTGGGTGCCGCTGGTAGGGGCAGCGGGGCCGCTGGGGAGGGCGGCTGGGAGCCGCTGGCGGCTAGGTACCGCTGGGAAGGGTGGCTGGGGGCCGCTGGGTGCCGGTGGGGCCGATGGAAGCCGCTGGCAGCGGCTAGACGAGAGAAGAGAGGAGGGGGCGGCGGGTGGGGAAGGGAGGAGAGCCCTAAGGCGGCTCTGATACCATGTTAGAAGAAAGGAGTCTTCGTTATGATTCATAGAAAACCCTAGGCTCTCTTATATAGGGAGAGGCCTTAAGGGTAAATTACATGGACGTCTAAATAAAAGAGGGAAATAGAAACAAGGTACATAAACAATTATTAATACTAGAAACTATCTCTACAGTTATCATATTATCTCTTAATAATTAATTTATGTTAATTAAATTTTGTTGATAATAATTCAACATATATTTAATTTAATATAAATTAATGTTGTAGGTTTTTAACCAACAACAATCATAGCCGTTGGATGGCTCTTGGATGACAATAGCCGTTGGATCCATATGAGCCATGGATTGAGATCCATTGGATCCCAAACTAGTATATAAGAAGGGCTACCCTAGCCCTTGAAGAGTTCACCAAGTAGACGCCTACTCTACTTCTCTCTCTCCCTCTCATTCTCGTCCTCTCTCTCCTCTCCCTCTCTACAAGGTGGCCGACCTTCTTTGTTGAGAAAGAGAGAAGTTCTCGCCTTCATCATCGATTACTCGAGGATCTCCTTCTTCTTTGGGGCTGCTTGCTCTAGAGGAAGACGACGGATTTCGTTGGACGAAATCAGGAAATTCGAGGCTTAGATCTTCGTCGAGGATTGCGGGAGTCACGCGTCTCATCGTCGCGCCCGCAAGTGCTGTCTCTGTGGATCGGACTTGAGACAGGAGGATCTCTTGCTTTAGAGATCTCGTGATCGCAACCACGCTTCGAGAGGTATTCCTAATACTTTGTGGTTTGATGAAACGATCCAAGAATTGTTCTTGTGATCATGTGGTTTCATCATATGATTTAATTTTTTTTTAAATTCCGCTGCGCCTAGCGACTAGCGCGACTAGTCGCCCCGATCACATGAGATGCGATCGTCATGCTTCCATGATGCGCTTGAGGATTCTCAATATCCTTCACGTGGAAGGTCCCTCTGAGGGTGAGGATTTTTATTTGGTTGTCCGCAAGGTGGCGAGCGGTGTTTTTCCCTGGGACTGACGACACATGTCAATGATGTCTTGTAGCGAGCGATGATGCTGAGTACATCGTATTTCTATGTTCGATTTCAAAGGATGTGTGGGTGGCATCACATGTGGAGCTGGAGTCAACAACTGATTGGGTTGGCTTTTGGGACTTGATGGAAAATTTGGGAAATGCGAGTGATCATACTAAGGTGTGGGTGACGGCTATTTTTTAGTCCATATGTCTTGCATGGAACAAGAATATTTTACGCAGAGAGGAATGTATATGGAAAATGTTATAGAGCATCCGAAAAATTTAATGGCCTTTTGGTCTTTATAACTCCATTTTGATACTTATTGTGAATATATAGAGCGTACGGGTGGGTGTCTACACGACATCACACCCTCTTTTTCCTAAAAAATCCCTCTCAACAAAAAATAAAAAGAAACAAAGATCCCGACTCTTTTCTCATCACTCTAAATATGACCCCTTGAGCCTGCCCCCCTTCGCCATCGTGTTGGTGTTTGCTGCTGTGTCGCCTCCATCGGGACATCTTCAGCTCCATGTGGCACCACTGTCAACTCTGGTGGCGACCCCCTTCACCGTTGTGTCGCGTTTGAGTTTTTTTTCCTTTTTGTTTGTGTTTATGGAAGATGTTTTAAGGCTAATTTTGCATATTGTTTGCTTTTTTTTTGAAAAAGGAAAAGCGGGTGTGGTCCCAAGGTGGGGCACATCTAAACTGCATTTATTAATTATATTAGCCTTTTGTTCATTTAAAAAATGAACTATTTAGATTTTGTATCTGGTTTGTTTGCATTTTTGTATGAAATTGGGCTATTTCCAACTGCCAGGTTTTTTTAAAGGAAAAAGTGCTTCCACCGTATATGTGTCTGCCTAAAAACTTCACCATTAATCTCTACAACTGCAAGATTTTGACACCGTCCAAATTTGAATCATTTTCGGTGTTAATTAAAGAGCTGTTTGCCATTTAAATATTTGCATCCTTCATATTAGACAGTTTTTATTATCATCAATGCAATGCCCTATATTTATAACTTGGCACAAATTTCTATTAATGTTTTTATCAATGTATTGCCTTCGAGTTTATTTTTCCAAGTTATACAGGATGTTACGAAGTTTATTTACGTGGCCAAGTTTGTGCGTATAGTTTCAAGTATGTCGGTCATGTGTTTTATTTACATGAGATTTTTTAGTTTGATGTATTTGTTAAAAGGATGTATTTTTATAAGAGTATACTATTTTGGATGACTATTATATGTGTTTGTGTGTGGGTGTGTGTGTGTGTGTGTCAACACCTTTTCTCCGATGAGCACCTATGCAAGTGCTTAGCACTTTAGACACATTTTGGACTAATAGCGCCTTAGAACGCCTCATGCCTTTGACGACACTAATTAAAGGTATTAGATAATTTCTCATTTCCTTTTTTTAGTATAATTTTCTTATGAATGTTTGTATTTTAATTAATCGGTAGGAGATCTTCATATTAAGACTTGGAAGATACCACTATTATCTGATATTTATTATGACTTTTATTCGTACACCATTTCACACATTGTATGTAATTAGAGAGTTTACTGAATATTGTATACAATTCGTGTTATATATTATTGGAGGAAGGGATGAACATTTTTTTTTAAATCATCTGGTGTCTAGAACATAAATCATCGACAAGTGAATGCATTATTGTTATTCATAATTTCAAATATTACGAATTTATTGAACTAACGCATCTTTACAAACTATAAAATTGCAAACTTATCAATATTCCACCTTAAACGTTAAGAAACATCATTGAGAAAGAATTAAGATGAGAACCCTTTGCCACTTAGTGAGCGTAGAGTTGATTCTTTTTTTTAAAGAAAAAAGGGCCTGCTTTGTATAGGTGTATGCCTAAAAACTTTACCATTTATCACCAAAAATTATTACACGTCTATGCAAGAAGGAAAGAAGATACAATTTACACGGTCCAACTTTTGGCCATCGCGTTAACATGAGCCACAACATTCTCAGCGTAGAAGTGATCCTGGTGAAATATTATCCCATTTCGAGCCAACCAAAGTGCCCAGACAACTGCCACACACCTTAACCTCTCCTTCGTGCCACTTTAGTCCGCCCTAATTGAGTACTAAGAGCTAGAAACACTGCAAGTATCCACCGCTTGATACCCAAAACAATTCCAGACCTTTATCGAGCTAGCATAGGTGAAGAATAAGTAATCGGCATCCTCCACAACCTTCAGGCACTTAGGGGCAGACTGAGTCCACCCCCTGAACGAAACACGCCAATCTGTCCCTCGTCAACAATCTTCCCCTCCTGATGATCCACATGAAGACCTTCACGTGAGTTGAGATCTTCTACTTCCATATTCGCATGCAATCCCTTGCACACCCTCTATGTCAAAGATCATCGGTCCCCTCGTTGCTGTGTAGGCCTACTCAACAGAAAGTGAACTATTGCACCTGATCCAGCATTCTTGTTCGTCCATGGGACCAACCACCCCATCGAGCTCCACAAGCAAAGTCAGAAGTTCCTCCATACGTTGATCTGAGATCTCGGATCAAAACTGTGGAAAGAAAGAGTGCCCATCCCATACCTCAACCATTTAGGAGTCCGGATGTTCTGCCATCACCATTAACCTCCGGGACCTTGCAACCAAGACCCTGTCCTCACCCCAGTCGCCAGTCCAAATGTGGAGCTCGTGCCATCCCCAACCACTAGCCTTCAAAATATACATATCTCCCATGCCACGCTACAGATGCCCCTCCAAAAATATGAGGGTGCCAACCTTGGATCATCTTGCGTAGGGAACACAACTCTCGACCCATAAATACTTCGAATAAGGTTGCATACTAGATTGTCGCAATCCCCCAATTACGTGCAACCTATACGCCAAGCAAGGCCTTGTTCATCTCTTCCTAACTTCGCACACCAAGACCTGTATCCTCCTTCGGGCATGATACCGATTTCCAATCCACCAGAGAGAAATCACTTGACTGCTCTGACGACCAGAAAAAGCACCTCATAATGGTCTATAACCTCTCCCTCACTCCCACAGGTACTAATCTAGAGGATAAAAAGAAGACAGGGATCGTCGACAGAACCGACCGTAACAACACCGGACAGACAAACATACTTCTACCTGGCCAGCTTCTGCTCCAGTTTTTCGATCACCGGTAACCAATTAGCAACACGCATCCAATTAACCACCAGAGGTACGCTAAGGTAACACAATGGTAGGTCCCCACGTGGGGACCTTAGCTAACTCGCGCACGAGTCAATCTTCGCATCCCGCAGGCCAAAAGTGTAACATCCGGATCCACGCAAACTCGAACACGACCCGATTAGGGTTCGATTAACTCAGTAAAGTTATCAGACAATATTAAATAACTTAAATCGATCAACTGATCGCAAAACAAAGGTCGTTCGGGCGAAATCGACTAAGAATCTATCGCATCGTAGTGCGTCCGAAAAAACCGCGATGCAAATTCGGAAACCGCGAAACAAACCGAGACCATCATAAAATCCGATTCAACGAAATAAGACTGACAATATCGACCGTTTGTCAATCGGAGGTCATTTGATATTTTAAATCACAAAATTTAAACTCACTGAAATCGTATCTCGAAAATTTTGAGGATTCAAAACATGATCAGAATTATATCAATATTATACTCATTTTGATCGCCATACGGAGACGATCAAATCAAGATATTTCATGTCAAAATCCGACGCTCGAGGTGCTCGTACGTGCAACTTTTAAGATTTTCACAAAAGAACAAAAACATAAATATATATATATATATATGTACTCGAAATAATTATTAAAGAGTGATGTCATGGATGACATCATTGGTGATGATGTCATCAATGGCATCACTAGTGGTGATGTAAAAAAAATTATTATGGGAAAAGAGGAAGCTTCATGGAAGTTTCCCTCTTCGTATTCCTTAATTACTAAACTCCCCAAAATTCCAACATCAATAGACCCTCTCTCTTTTCAATTTTATTGTCCCCAAATCTTCTCTTCCCAATTCCAGGAGAAGCTCCAGCTGAGAAGCCCAAATTTCCATCAATTCCAGCCTTTTCTTCCCAAAATCTGCTATTGCTACTCCTGTTCCAGCAAAAAAAACTTGGAGCTGCTACTCCATATCTCCTGCCTTGCATGCAAAATCAAGACCCAATCTTATTTTTTTTAAGGATCCATAAGGTATAATCTATCTTCCCTCCTTTTGCTGCCATGCATGTACAATCTAAAGCCTCTCTAATTGATACCCTCATGTATTTTTCCTACAACTTTGTATATTGTCTGGATCCTCGATAATTTGGAATTGCCCAGTATTTTGGATTCCCTGGAAGAACTTTGGATTTCCTAAAATTGGGGGTGAATCATTAATAGATTGATTTTCTAAATCTGTTGCATAAATGTCACCTTGGGAAATGGATTTTTTTGTTCTATTTGTTAGACTAATTGCTTACTAAGTAAATGACCAAAGGAAAAATTCAGTAATATGAAGAAGTATTGTTCATTATCAAATCCTCATTTTTTTAACCCATGAATTAGAGAGATTTCGGTTTTAATCCTGTAGAGGAACACAGAACAAGCTATCCAAAGAATAATTTCTATTTGTAAAATATAGTATCTCCAGGACAATCCCAAATAAAAATTTACCATTTTATGAGATATTAATACATCATTCTTTGTGTAGGAGATAACACAAGGGAAATGTTTGAAATCATAAATTAAGATACGTACATACAACTTTTTCCGTAATTAAAATACCAGACCCCAATCTCCCTATTTATTATGGCACATTGGCTTTTACAAGAAATAATTTGATTTGAGGAAAATTTTCCTGTCAGTGCAGCCCGAAATCTAATCAAAATGTAACCACTATGAAGTATGTAAGTCCAACTCCTGACTGTCTATAAATAGGTTCTCTGTTATAATAATAATAAATCCACTTAGAATTCCACATATGTATAATTTTGTTCTACAAATACAACTCTCCATTCTAAGGAAATGACTATAGTTAAAACTATAAACTTATGTATTTACGACGTGTCTATACTATCAAAATACATATATAGGTATGAAATTAATACCTGATTTAAAAGTTTTAGGGTTTTTTTTATATTG
Organism: Ottelia alismoides; assembly: GCA_037367405.1. Lineage (NCBI taxonomy): Eukaryota > Viridiplantae > Streptophyta > Magnoliopsida > Alismatales > Hydrocharitaceae > Ottelia > Ottelia alismoides. The sequence goes on along the minus strand of JAZKJV010007369.1, from coordinate 437,203 downwards.
CTGATCCAAACTAGGGAATGACCCTACGATAGATCTGATCGGAGGTAGAGAATCCATATATAGGCCCCAACCAGATGTTGTATTGGATCAAGTAAGAAGTGCAGACGTAGGGTTTCATGTGTTGATGCATGGATCACAATTTCCAACTTCTTGGTGTAAAGTGAACAACCTAAAAAGGGACTTAAATCTTCTATAATTTCATCCAGTACTCTAACTTTAGATTACAGTTCCCACTCCTCCACTAATCTCGCGGTATGAATCCCCACGTTTTCCTTGTAGAAGCGCTGCCCTGAGAAGAGTAAAGCATTCCTTCCCAGCCAGACGGCCCACAGGATGGCCGGAGGATAAATTAACTCCCTCCTAGCTCTGTTCCTATTCGCCACCAGCGAGCTGCAAAAAGCCGCGAGATCGTCAGCGCAAAACCACGCCAGATCGGTCCCCCGCCATACCTGGATCACCTCGGGGCATCTAAAGAATAAATGTTCGACGGACTCAATCGCCTCATCGCAAAGAAGGCACCTATCAGAGGTGGACCCCAGAAGCCTAGCACACCGGTCCCTTGTCATCAGCCTTTGTCTCCGAAAACAGCCATAAGAAGAAACCAATTCGCTCCGGCAGCTTGAGAGCCCAAAAAAACGCACAATCGCGAATCATAACCTCCGATCGAGAGGGCGGAGGCTGCAAATTGCCCCAAAAGCCTTCTTAACCGTGAATGGACCCGCACGCCAACCCCAATTGTCTCTCCCCTCCGTTGGGCATCCCACATCCTTGATAGAATCCAGCAACGCCATGAAGTCCTTGAGCCTTTGGTCGGAGAAAATAGATGAGAAGACCGGGAACCAATTTCCATCCGACCAGCAAGACGCAACCATCACATCTTTGTCATCTGCGAGAGCATACAAGCGCGGGAACCGCGAGCAAAGGGGTCCCTCTCCCGTCCAATCATCAGACCAAAAAGCAAAGGAGTCGCCCCTGCCAAGGATCGGTCTAAACAAAGATATATGCTTCGAGAAAACCTCCACCCCCTCCAGAACGGAGTGGGAGAGTCCATGCGAGCACCCATCCTTGGCGGTGCCCCCCAACACCGTAGATCTTGCGCAACACGGTACAACAAGGATCCTCCCCATGTCCCCAAATTCTGCTTGCCCACTTGAGAAGCAAGGCCTCGTTCATTTGCTCCAAACACTTTACCCCCAGCCCTCCATCATTCTTATGGAGCGTAATTTCCTCCCACCCAACAAGGTGGATGCCCCTCGACTCCTCCCTATGTTTACCCCATAAGAACCCACGCATACGCTTCTCCAGCCGATCACAAATTCCCTTTGGAACATGGCGGTTTGTTGGAAAATAAATCGGGATGGAGGATAGGACCGCCTTGAGGAGGACCAAACGCCCCCCCGCGATAAAACGACCGACTTCCACCCCGCCAACCTCGCCTCCACCTTCTCCACGACTCTGAGCCAGTCTCTCGTCCTCGTTCTGCCCACAACCAAGGGCATCCCCAGATAGTCCATCGGCAAAGAGCTGCAGCCCGACCCTAACGCCCGCGCACAAGCATCAACCTCATCCACAAAAAGGCCGATAGGGATGACCTTCGACTTATCAGCATTCTTGAACAAACCGGATAGTTCACTGTAGATCTCCAAAGCCACGACCATGCCATTTGCCTCCGTCGCCCCCCCTCAATGAAGAAGAGAGTATCGTCGACATACTGTAAGAGCGGAATCAGCGACCCATCCCTCGAGTATCCACCTGATAGCCCGCAATTAACCACACGAAGTGCCATGTTTGTCAAGACGTTCGCGACAAGGACAAACAACATAGGAGCAAGAGGGCACCCCTGGCGCACACCCCTACGAGGCTGGAAGAAGCCCCCTTCCGGGTGACCATTCACCATGACCGTAAACGAAGATGTTGTCAAGCAGCGCCTCATCCAAGTGATCCACCTCTCCGGGAACCCCTTCCTCCGCAACACCGACCAAAGGAATTTCCAGTCAAGGCTATCGTAAGCCTTCGCAAAGTCCACCTTCCACAATACACCGCGCTTATCCCTCCTCCTCCAGTCCGCAATGATCTCCGACGCCAGAGTGAGGCAATCCGAGATCTGCCTCCCCGGAATAAATGCAGATTGCAGCGGGGAGATAGTGCTCTCAAGAACACGGCTCAACCTAATGGCGAAGACCTTCGCGACAATCAGATATAAAGCGTTAGAAACCGCAATGGGACGGAAGTCGTCAATACTTTCCGGCGCCGAAGACTTGGACAATAGAATGATCATAGCCGGTTAATCCTTTCGAAGCCCGCGTTGCCCAAACAAAATTCAGAAACGACCTCCATAACCTCAGAGCCAACCAAATCCCAAAAGTCCTTGTAAAAAACCACCGGGAAGCCATCTGGTCCCGAAGCCCCATCTGCGTTGAGGTCCCAAATCGCATCCTTAATCTACTCCAAGGACACATCTCGAGTGAGCATGTCACAAAAAGAGGGCGTCACGGGCGTTGCTCCAAGACCCAACCACTTCCAGATCCTTGGTATAGTTCTCGATGAAACACCTTTAAAGTGTTTGACAATAGCTTTCCCCATTTCTTTGTTCCCATCCACGCGGACCCCATCAATCGTAATCGATCGCAGTGCATTGGACCGACGTCTCCCACTAGCTACGCGATGGAAGAAGGACGTGTTAGCGTCCCCCTCCCGCAGCCAAACATTTCTCGACCTTTGCCTCCATTCAGTGACCCGCTTACGATCCTCAATCGCAATTTGCTTTTGAGCAGTCGAGCGAGTAGCCAACTCGTCCCCCGAGAGCTCCCTACAGTCCTCCATCGCATCAAACCTCCAAACCACCTCCTCTGCGTCCTTCCTCGCCGCGCATCTGGCCGCTCTAGACTCCCTCTTGAAGGCACACAACCTTACACGCAAGGAGGTAAGCTTCTGAACAAAGCGAGACACAGCGGAGCCAGAAACAACCACGTTTGACCAATGAGAGGCCACAACCTCCCTAAAGTTTTCCTCCATTAGCCAACACTTTTCATATCTCAAGAGCCCCCTTTGCGTAGGGGCATCACCGGAATCCCAAACAATTGGCGCGTGATCTGATAAATTCCGTGGCCTGGCCCCCACAAAGGATAGCGCGAAGGACTCTAGGAGCTCAGGCGATGCCAAAAAACGATCGACGCGGGAGCGCGAGTTGGAGCTTCTCCACGTGTAGGCGACATCCCCCGCATCCAAAACCTCAAGGCCCAAGGAATCAATAGTGTCAGCAAAATCAACCGACCCCGGGTCCTGCCCCCTGCACTCGGGCCTGTCGGAAGTTCGTAAAGTAACATTGAAGTCCCCCCCAATGAGCCAAGGGACATCCTTGAACGTCCTTCTCGCCTCGAGAAGATCCTCCCAAACCTCTCCACGTAGCATATGACAACAAGGTCCGTATACACATGAGACAGCCAACGGCATAGAGGAATTCGTACATACCAGGAGGACCGACAACACGTGTCTCCCGCGAATAATCGAGTTGAAGGCCAGCGTTGAGGATCTCCACGCCACCAGCATCCCACCAGAAGTGCCCACTGCATCCACCGCTCTTAATTGATCGATGCCACCCGCACCAAAAGACCTCCGTAGATCATCCGTGGTGGATTGAAGCTTCGTTTCTTGCAGCAAAATGACGTCGCGGCCCCATTCCACGAACCTCGACCCCAGTGTCCTCCGCTTGCCTGGGTCCCCGAGCCCTCGCACGTTCCTGGATAAAATTCTCATTTGGGATCTTCGTGCCTCCCTTGAATGTGGGCTACCCCCGCGGCCTCCGCAATGGTATTCTTTAACGTCGAGCTTGGCTGCGCCTCAAATCGAGAAGACCTGGACCTATTCCTTCGCCTGTACCTCTTACATGCTCTCCTGTCACTTGTCCCATCAGAAGACTAATCATCGCCTGTGATAGGGCTCGGCATCATGGTAGTAGCAGTGGCAACAACATCACGACAATGGTCATCGGTGATAACGGGCGAGGACGATAGACGGATAGAGTAGCACCGAAGCACGGCGCTGATTGGGTTCAGATCCTCCCCTCCGCCAGCACACGGTCGCTCCGGGAATGCGACGACTCTGGAAGATTACCAGGGGACGAACCCCCGGACCCGCCAACAGGGATGGACCAAGCCGGTGAGAATGTAAAGGCCACGCATGGTGAGGGATCAGCGGGGGCCGATGTCGTAGAGAAAACCCGAGTAATAACCGAGTCCGAAAAGCCCTTCGTACTCGAATACAAGCTAAAAGGGGTGACCGGACCCGCGAAAGGGTCCGTGCGTGATACCCGGGCTCTCGGACCCACTTCCGGCGGCAAAGAGCAGGGCGACGTCGACCAAACAGTTATTCCTCTTTCCACGTCAGAAGACAAAGAGAATTTTTGGGATACGAAGCACATAACCCAAGACAAACCCGCCAAAGGTCGCGTGTAATCAACCTCACGCGCCGTTCCAACCAAAGCTCTCCTTGGAAAGCCAACCGTCATCTCGGTATGCGAAGCGTCGTCGTTCAACCAAACGTCGTTCACCCTTGGAAGCTCCGGCGGCGGCGGAGGCTCAACGATCTGCAGCTCGATTCTGAATGTGTAGCAGCCAACCTCCATCTCTGTGAAAGAACTTCGTCCATGTATACTATCCAGGAAGCCCTTGTTGCACTCCAACAGCACCATTGTGTCGTCCGCTGACGATCCGGGCTTGAGACCATCTTCAAGCACCGCCAGGACCGTTCCCCACCGCCGTAGGGCCTTCCGCAAGCAACCTACTGTCCGGGACAAGAAAGGAACGCCTGTCACCCTTGCAACACAAACCTCCACCCCCGCACAGGAACCATCGGTAAAGCGAAGATTTCGCCAGCAGACATCGCCAACATCGCCATTCTGAAGAACGCGATCCCTCTGGATCGTTGAGAGTCCACGAACGCAGCACCTCCGACCATCAAGCGCCACCACGCCGCCCATGAACCGCGACCCAAGGAAACCATGCAGGTGGGATTTCAGAGCCTCCACCGAGATAGCACCTCGCACCGCGAAACCGATCAACGCATGCATGCCAGACCCCCGCACATCTCCCCTTACCTCCTCAGTGGTCACTGAGCCATCCCCCCCCCCCCCCCTCCACATGTTGAGGTTTACTCGCAGGTTGAGCTACAACCGCAGGTTGAGATACACCCGCAACCACCTCGGCGAAGCTATGCCCCCCCCGACGAACAGACGACGTATAGGATAGGCGCTGCCCGCGTTGATGAGCCGAGCCACTCGTAGGACCATCAGCCGCAATAGACCCACGAGCAAACATGCACGTAGCTTGGCGGTGTCCTGGCCTCCCGCAAGAGAAGCATCTCGGCGGAGTAGGACAGGGCGAAGCAATGTGTCCCCTAGTTCCACACCGGAAGCACCTCCTCTCCGGCTTCCTGTGTGACACATGCACCCACTCCCCACATCCCCCTCCGCTAGGCTCCGCAACCCCACCGACGACCTGCCTCTTCCCCTCCTCCCAGTATACCACCGCCTTCCCCTTCTCCGAGGCCCCGCTTGTACCCCCGACCATCGCACTGGTGCGAGGTCCCTCCTCGCGCCCCTCTCCACGACCACCCCACCGCCGAACCCCCGCGAACCACCCTTCCCCCCTTCCCCCTGCGACGAGTCTCTCCCCGGCGAAGCACCATGTAGCGAAACACCCTGCGCTTCCTGCCTTCGAGCTCTCCACCACCGCTCCATCCTCTCCCCCCAAAACAATTGGGGTGAGAGAGGTTCGAACTCACGACTCCGATTAGAGTTAATTCTTTGATGAGTTAGAAGAGATATAAGAGCGAATTAGATGGACAGAGAGGATGAAGAAGGATAATGTGACGTTTTTGCTTTAGATGCAATGTGAGGGGCCATTGGACATGGGGGTGTCGTGATCCCTTGATGTGCACGCTTCATCGCTCAATGGCTCGAGCACGCAAACTGCACAGAAAGGGTAACTGACTTGTACTAATTCGTGTTGATTTCTAGGGTTTAAGAGATTTCAATTGGATTTTTAAGCCTAAATATCAAGCTTTGACTTGGACTGTTCTTGAGAGGTTTTAAGATTAGGATTTTGCACATATAACCCTCTATACTTTCATTATTACATGCCAAACCCTCCATAATTCCGAGTTATATGCAGAACCATGGACAGTGACTTCTATTTACATGTAGGCTCCTATTTATCTTCCTCCCTTAAGTCAACCATTCTATTGAGTTAATCTGACCCAATTGAGTCATTGATTGAGTTTTACCCAAACCACATCCCCTCCTTCCCACACCATATCCTCTCCTTCCTCCTCCAACACCTCCTCCTCCCTGACCTTCACCGTCGATGCCACCACCATTACTGCTTCCCTGCCTCCTCCAACACCTCTAGCTCACTCTCGTATGCATCAGCTATTGCTAGTGTGCTGCAGACTGTTGTGAACAAGGAGTGAAGCAACTACTGTTGCTCTTGTGGAATGAACACAGTAGCTGCTCCTACTGTGCCTCAAGACTCATGTATTACTTTTGATTTTCTGTTCACAGGAGATAACAAAGCACTGCAGTAGCTGCTGCTACAATCTGAATTGGAGGCTAATTTTTGATCACAAATGCTCAAATGTTGAGATGTTGAAAATGCTTCCACTTCTACTCTTGTAGTTACTAGTTACTGCCTTTTGGTTTGCACAAGTATAGTTTCTGCTACAGTATATGGAGTTATCTTGTAGTGCACAATGCTGACTTGATTCCCTCTAATATGAAGCTGTTCTAAGTGGACAAATACATCTACATCTAGAGAGTGGCCGCTCTTTCCGTGAATACACTCAGATGCTCGTGCCGATCCCCCACGTTAGTGCTGCTACCGCCCACTGCTAGCTGCCCGCGAAGCACCCAAAGCACTACATGAGCCTTCCACAGTTCACCACAATCAATGTCAAAGATTGGAGGGGTCTGATTAACCCCTGTTAGATCCTCTCGCCGGGGTGGGCCTTGCCTATAAACGTCAACTTTGTGCTCGTGTCACTGCCTTAGAGTGGCGACACAAGTCACACAACATCGATGGCCGCGACAAACGTCGAGTCAGATGCGGAGGCATTCCTTAAGGAGATCGTGACGACGACAATGATGTTTTCATAAGCATCTCAATTGTGGAGACATGGAGGGAGAGGGCGGAGTTGAGGTTGGGATTGAAGGGGAGGGATGGGAGGAGCGTGGTGCTGGAGCTGGATCTAGAGGTACTTTGCGAGAGCAACTCATTCTTCATGACGATGGTGCATGAAGATTGAGGTAGTAACAATGGCAATGATAGAGGTCCCAGGAGGAGGAGGGCTTAAAGAAGATGGAAGATATGATCTAGATGAACGAGGAGGAAGGCAGAGTGATAGTCATTGATAAATATTGTAAATTAAGGGATAAAATTGAAATATTTAATGTTTTTCGTCAAAGTTAATGGAGAGAATGGATGGAAGTTAACACATGGTTATACCAAATAATGGTTAATAACTATTCAGGGTTCTAAGCATAATTTGTAATTATGGAAAGTTCAACGTGTAATTATGGAAGTGTAAGGGGTTATGGGTGTAAAAATCCCTTTATGATTTATTTATGCTTGGTTAAGAAAGTAATTTATGTAATGAACTTGGAGAAAAGTGGGAACTAGTACATTTAAGGGAATTCGATTATACTATATGATGGATTTTTTTGAAGGTTGGTCGAGGGAGACCTATTGGGGTTTGGATATTCAAGGAGATGGAGGGGTTGGATGTTGCGAAGCCAATGGATTGCCACAGATTTTTGGAGTCATGCTTGGGTAGGGGTTGCCATTCTATGGTAATGATTGTAGTGACGATGGATTGGTCCAAGAAGACCTTCATCAATCTTGTGACGTTTCCATCTTATAACTGAAGTCGATTCTCAAAGTTGAGAAGGGCTGAGCATATCATGATTATTTGAATATTGAGGGTTTTGTTTGGCTACATGGTTTGTAGGAGCAATAATTGGTGGGGGATGGTGCATGAAGGAGGCTTCCATGGATGATGGTGGAAATTGAGATGTTTGGGGATTCAATCGGTCTTTGTTGTTAGAAAGAGGTTGAGCATGTGGTGCATCCTTTTGGAAGGTTGGGAAAGATGGTTTCTTTTGGGAGTTTTAATTTTGATGCCACATCGATGATTCTCCAAGTCGAGTTTCATGACTGGTTCTTGTTTTTTGTTGTTGGTGTTGAAGTTGCAAGGATCGTTGTTCCCATCCTCACGGGGTTGCCAACAAGGAAGGAAATATCGCGATATATCGACGATATATTGCTGATATTTCGATATCGAGATGAGATCGATATCAGTACCGATATGGTGATATATCCTCCTTTTTAGGCACATTTCCTTCACAAAAGTGCGTCGATATGGGTGATATTTCGGCAATATATCACCGATATATCGTTGAAATATCGTATCGACACGATATCGAAACGATATCGATATGGCCTTCTATGGTTGCTAAAGGAGGTGACACGTAAGGACTGAAGATCTCCAACATTGGGAGTATGGTTTGTGGAGTTGCTTCATGATTATTAAGGAGAGTGTGCATGTTGTTGGGAGATTTATAGGTCATTTGTGGGAGATCTAAGATTTGAGGGGCTACTATTGTGATTTGGTAGCTAAAGGACAAGGATGACACACACCAGATTTTTTTTGTGAAAAAGGGTGAAGGTGCCCTTGATTTGCATTTACCGTAAAGCTCCAACTTAATTGCACTTAGACGTATACAACAAGATGGCCCAATTGCCAACAAAGGTGCAAATACGTGCCTAAATATTCCAACATAATGTCATTCCTCACAAAAAATAAGGGTGCTTCTTGCTATTAGCAAGATAATCCTTAAAATGGTCAAATGTTTCGCCCTCTTGATTTTTGAACAACACATGATGGCTCAAAATCTTTTCCGGTGTCCCTTTCCTATAGCCTTCCACCATTGCTCTTTTCTAAACCTTATTTGCACTATTGTATTGGAAGACCATATGGTCAATGTCCTCCATGCTATGGACATAACTGTAAGTGATCACATTTGGGATAAAGCGTGCTTAAAAGATCTTGTAGGTGGAGGACTTCAGATTGATTGCACTTTCTAGCGCAATCTACCTCATTGTTGCAAAGGTCCTTGCCATTAGACTAAGCAGGGTTATGGACCATATCATCTCCCCTTTGTAGTCTGCTTTTATTCCTAACAGGCAAATTGCAGATAGTCTCGTAATAGCTACCGAGATAGTCACCGCGCATGAGAGTGAAGGGTGTCCTTTGGAAGGTGAGCTTCTCTAAGGCTTATGACACAGTGGACTGTCATTTCTTGTGGGCTGCAATGAGCAAGCGAGGATTTCCTGCATGTTGGATTTGTTAGATGAAGAGTTGTGTCACTACTGCCTCTTACGCAATGCTGGTCAATGGCCAGCCGGAGGGAGGTTTTTTCCAGCCTCAAAGAGGGGTCCGCCAGGGCTGCCTCCTTGTGCCTATGCTATTCATCATTACGGCGGATGTTCTTACTTGTATTGTGAATCGGGTTATTAGCAATGAAATCACTTCTGGCTATTCTAATGGAGATATTTCTATTCCCCTCCTACAGTTCGCTGATGATACCATCTTCTTTATTGAGGACGGAAAGGAAGAGGCTAAAGAAATGGCAACAACTTTGGAGATTTACAATGAGGTGTCAGGACTTGTTCTAAACCATGAGAAGTCCACTTTTGTGCCTTTTGGTCTTACTGAGGATCTTTCACATTTTGCACTATAGAGTTGGGCACAACTAGTGGTTCTCTACCTATATGTTACTTCGATGTCCCTCTTACTTGCGGGAGGATTAAGATCTATTGGATGCCTTTGGTTGAGAAAATGGAAAGAGAAGTAGCGGGTTGGAAGGCATCTATCTTACCTAGAGGCGTGTGACTTGTTCTTATCAAAGCGATCCTTTCTTCCATACTAGTCTTCTTTATGTCATCGCGCCTGCTGCCTGTTGGTATTAAGAACAAACTTGAGAAGTTAATGCAGAGATTTCTGTGGTCAAGATCGGGCCACGATGCGGCTGGAGTTCATATGGTGGCTTGGGGGACCGCTACTTTATCTAAGACAAATAGTGGTCTTGGCATCAAGAGCATGGAGACTATGAATGAAGCTCTCTTGCTTAAATGGATTACCCGTTTGTGGGGGAAAACAAAGACATTGTTGCCGTTTGATCTGCAGGATTTATAATATCAATGATCCTATCAATATGACACAGCTGCAACATCTCCACTCTTCTGCTCTTTGGAAGGGTATTATCCATAGAGGTTAAAGCGCGCGCCTAGGCGCCCCAGGCCATGCGCCTAGAAAGAGCGCTTTGACTACACATATGTTGCATTTACAAAATGCGATATACATAGAGCATTTTGAAAATGTGATATACATGTTTAATTATCTGTGTTCTGGTTCCTTTTTGTGTTGTGATTCTTCATTCTTGTGATTAATCACTAATATTTGGTTAAATGACATTTATTACTCTAACACTCTAGTTACTATGTATTTATAAAATCAAAAGTTGTAAACAGATAAATAAATCCAATACCTACTGTAATTTTTTTTTAAAATTCAATAACTGATGTCGTATCTCCAAAATGCGACATGCGTTTAAAAAAAATAAAAAATGATGTCGCATTTGAGACATGCGGCATTCATTTGCTTTAAATAACTATATGTCGCATGTCTCAAATGCGATATGTAGGACACACTTTTGAAAACGCTTAGGCGCGGCTAGGCATGACTAAGCGCGCCTAGGTGTACAGGCGCCCAGGATTAACGCCTTGTCGCCTTGCCGCCTTAATAACCATGGTATTATCTCTGTTCTGCATCGCTTCCAGGAGCTTTTTCACCCTGTGCTTGGAGATGGCACCTCCTTTTTTGGAAGGACAACAGGACCAGTAAGGGGACTTTCTCATCCAGATTCCCACGAACTTTTGCCTTATTTGGGAACCGAGATGCTTTAGTCTCGGACTGCTGGATGGAGGGGGACTGGATGCCCTCCTTCCTTATTGACTTCTTGGACCAACGACTGGAAAATTTCCTCCTTTTGCTCGACTCTGTGAGACACATCGGTGGACCCTCTACGGGGAGAGACCATTGGGCATGGAAGGATAATTCCTTCAATGTCAAGAGAGCCTATCGTGTAATCTCCAGACCCCCTCCTCCTTGTACGGACTCTCTGATTCGTGACTGCAACCTCATTTGGGAACTCCACCTGCTTGCCAGAATCGATTTCTTTATGTGGCTTATGTGAAGAAGACGGATTATGACTAGGGACCGTTGTACAACTCTTTTTCCAGACATCTTAAACAGATGCCCTCTCTATGAGACTCACATCGAAACTGTGGACCACCTCTTCTTCCAGTGTGCAAAGACCGCTTCTATCTGGACATCTGTCAACCGGAGTTAGCTGAACTTACAGGACTTGGATCACTTTTGGGAATTCATGCACCATGCTAAATATCGATCTAGGGATGCCACCCTTCACCTTTTGGCTACCATTTGGGCTATTTGGTTAGGCAGAAATAATTTTCTTTTTTCTTCTCAGCGGTTCTATTGCGAAAATGTTGCTTTTCAATCTAGATTTTCTCGAATCCTGGACAATGCAAGTCTCCCTTAAACCTTTTGAATAAATTTTCTCTGGGGTGGACACCATAGCGTGTTTCTCCCCTTTTTTGGTCTAAAAAAAGATCTCGTCAGTAACCTCCTCGTCCTAAAAAGCCACATGAAGATCTTCACCCTTAGAGGCAACACCTCTACATTATCTTGCAGTTTTTCTCCAGTTTAATACCTCTTGCGTCTTCTATATTATCAAGGCTTCGAATACCTTCTTAATCATGAACTCCTCTTGCTAGGTCCAATGATATCGCATGCCAGTGAGGTCCTCCATCTTCTCTGGGGTAGCCAACAGTTGTGCAACCTCTACCATCGACATGGGTCCAATATTGCTAAATATCACCTATTTTTTAATTTTTGGTCTAGTTCTTTGGGATTTTGCTTTTGTATCTACTTCTAATATTTAATTTCTGGTCTAGTTCTTTTGGATTAATTGACAGTTAGGAGAGTAATTGGATTTAATTAGGAATAAGTTAGTTTTGAATTTAATTATGTTAAATATATAAATTAACTTTTAATAAATATACTCTCATATATATTCATGTATTTAACAATTTTCATATTTATAAGAGATTAAAAAGAAGTTATTATGACAAAAGACAGAAAATGAAGTTAAGAACAAAAGATTTGATACATAGCACGAGCGAATGTTCAAAATAAATACAACATACTCAAAAAAATAATGCTACAAGATGCAAATGAGACAAGTCAATCCTCAATGTCATCATCCAATTCAAGCTCTTCTTCTTCATCATCATCTTCCTCTCCTTCTTCTTCTATATCTTCAAGATGTAACTCTTCCTCCTCATTCATCGGTGTAGCATTTGAGCTCGAAGATAAAGCTCCCCTGCCACATTCACCTTTCTAGCTCCTTCTCAGTTCCAAATTCTCTTTGGCACCACTAACATGTGCTTCGGTACCCTAGGTCAATCTGGAACCTGGGAAAATCTCCTCGTCCTGAGCATTGATATCTTGGGTCCATTTCCCCAAGTGTGCACGATCACAAGATGAAAGGGGATCTCTTTCTTTCTCAACTCAATGTTCCTGCAAGTTGGAATTGAAATGCACGTACACGAGATTATTCAGTTTCTTCGTCTCCAACCTGTTTCTCTTCTTGATATGTACCTGAAGACCAGCATACATATTTATATCAATTATTATTTAATTTTTACCTATTAATAATCAAATTGGGTGGGTGGCGTGGAGTCATTACCGAGTCAAATGTACTTTAGTTACACTTACATCCAAAGGATGAAGACGTTAAGCTCAAGATCTTAATGGCCATGTCTTTCAAACGAGGCGTGCCATCTCCAAGATTATACCACCAATTAGCTTTTAAAATGAAGAATTAGTTAAGTTAATAAAATAAACGATGATTCGAATGGCATGAAAAATGAAAACAGTGACCGATATACCTGGATCGTAATTGCATCATTTGTCATCCTTTGTCTCACAGTAATGGCTTGCCAAAATCTTTACGACCAAGTCTGTATGCCAGAAGCTCATCCCTGGTGATTGCATCTTGTATATCCAAACCTGGATAAAATCTTTCCATACATTCCTTAAAGCCTCTCCTCATCACAATATCCTCATCACCACGCGACTCTGTGTAGAAGAAGAATGTGTTTAAATAATAAGTTGCTAGATGCAATGGAGTATCGAGCCTTCCTTTGGTCTTGGAGGTAACAACGCCCACCAAAAAATTGTAAGACGACTCCACACCATTGAAAGATGCAATTATCTACTGCTTGGCCTCTTCAAGCCCTCCGTAGATAAAGCCCATGGATGGCCGTCGATCTGCATCAACCTCACACAATAAATGGAGGCAGCGTTTTTACCTTGTATCAAGCCCGAAATGAAGCTATCTTTGCGAGGCAACGTTTTTACAAAGAGAATGTGCTTTTACATTGTACACATTTAGTTGACGACTGGATGTTGGTTTAGCTTCCTATTTGGTATCGCGGTTGATACCTTGTAAACTTCCTTTTTTTCCTTTCTTCTGTTTTAATAAAGCATGGGCGAGCACCACTGAGTGTTTCCCCCTATTTTCTGGACTTCAAAAAAAACTTGTATAGCATATGCGGTGTGGTTCCAGAATGCAGGGCTAAAGACTATGAAACTCGCTGCTTCTCCCTTCTTGGTCTTGTACCATTTGCAGATCCTCTACTCTTCTGAGGAAAACATCAACCTCAACTTGTCTTTTTTCTCATCAAGGCTCTCAAGAGTGAGGAAAGTAGTTGCAAATCTTGTTTGCCTAGGCCTTGCAATGTCCCTCTTTTCGGTGAACTTGCGCATCAAACTAAGAGTTTTGGTGTGAGAGTAGATAAACACCGTGAGACTCTTCGCCTTTGTGATTGCACTCCTTACCTTCATCTCTTTGCTTATCTCCTCCAAAGCAAGATCAATGGAGTATACGACATACAAAGTCCACTAAATCTGTGGATATTTGGTGAGCATCAATCTTCCCACTGCTACATTGGCAAATGCATTATCCACCACAATTTGAACCGCATTTTCCACTCTCACTTCATTCAAACACTCCACCAGCTTGAAGATATATTATGCAATATGAGCCTCATCTGAGGCATCCATGGACTTCAAAAATGAATACTCAAAGGTAGTTGGCACATAAGTTGATAATGCTCCTTCCTCGCATGTCCGTCCACACATCTGTCATTAAAGAGCATCCAATCAATTTCCACGTATCACGATGGCATTGCAAGTCATCATGCATTTTGTTCACTACCTTCTTCAGAGACGGACCACTGAGCTCATATCTTGTGGGAATCTTTAATCCAAGCTCGTACTTCCAAATGGCCTCCACCACCTGCATGAAGGGCTTTATCGTCAATGCATTGAAAGGAATTGCCGATGTGTATGTCTAGTTAGATATATACGAGGCAACTCTATCACAATAATCCTTGGCGAATGCATTTTTTATGGCCATCTGACGTGATGGCCCTTCCATTGTAATGTTCTGCTCCAAGGAGTCAGATACTCGTGATGTCTTCGTCGAACCCACATCTCCAGTGATATCTGTCTCCTCGCTCATCTCTTGAACATCAATGGCTTTCTGGCTCTTCTTCTTGGCAATGTCATCAAGGTACACGACCATCTTCTTCTATGTCTCCTCGTCCACCTTGGGACATGCAACTATATTGCCTCTTTAGTGTGTTAGATATTGCTTGAACTGTACACACCTCCCTTGACAACCTTCTTGCACAACACGCAAGTAATCATATTCGGATCCGCACGGTTCAAAAGGTAACCATAATGCCATGCATGATCACTTGATCTCGGAGGCACATAAAAAGACGAGTCGCTACCAGAAGTGACATTTGTCGGTGGTGTAGCAATCTACATAGGCACAAACTCATAAGTTAAATAACTTGAAAAAACTACATAAGTTACTAATAAAATCACACACTATCATAACATTTAAAATCAATTACTATAAAATCAATTACTCAAGTAATCCTATACACTTCTAACAAATTCTGAAATTCCCTGCGTCAAACAATTCATAACTTATCACTTAATCATCATTCATCAAATAAATAAAATGAATTCAGAAAATTCATGAAATAGCAACCTTTGCTATTAAAGCATAGTTTTAAGGAGATGACTTGATTTTTTTTAAATAGCAACCTATTTGCAAATAAAATAACAACCTAATCAATAACTCATCATTATACACAAGTAACACAACAAATGATTCGAGAAAATAAATGACTTGAGCAACTAAAAGCTGCAAAAGCTAGAAAAATATGCACAAAGCTTGGAAAATGCTTCATTGATTCAGTGAATATAGTATACCACTCATCATAATCCATTAATCCTTAGAAAAGTATGCAAGAAGCTTGAAGTAAAAAAAACCTAGTTAGGGTACAAACTGGAGGGAAGCGAAGGAGGACTCATGGTAGCCAGCAAGGCGTCAGAGCAGCAGTTAAAAGCGACAGAGGAGAAGAAGGTGGTGATGGTGATGGAGATGGCGAAGATCGACGATGGAGTAGCTCTCCAGACGATCGCCAAGGGTTTTGGCCCTTTTAGGTACCGCACACGATGGGGTTTTTTGGTGGGAGAGGCTTACTGTCAAACGGTAAGCCCTACTTAAAGTTAACGGGTCTTCGGGTCGGGCCTATACCCATTCGAATCCAACCATTTTCCCTATGAAGAAAACGACTGAGTAATAGGCCGATTGAGCTGATTAAGCGCTCGATTAATCGGGTGTGCTCGATTATAGGTCGATTTGGACTAGTCGACTTGGTTACATAACCGGGTCGACTAATTGGACCGACTAATCAGGTTAGTCGGCCTGTTTTTGCAACCATGGTAACTGTCACAGGGTCAAAGTCCCGCTATCGATTTCGACTGAACCTGTGCAACGTTAGCTAACTCGTAGCTAACCAGTCTTCCCGAGTAGAACGGTCACGGACGCGCTCCAACTCTTCTCGATGCTCCTACTTAGTGCTTGCTAACGAACCGACGCTCAAACACAAACACAAGCTCGACTCAATAGATCGCTCAAGAACTCGCTAAAAAACGCTCAAGAACGCAACCAAATGATTAGACAAACACGAGCACAAAGCTCTTCTCCTCTTGAAGGGGAACTCTCTTTAGAGTGAGGTGTTGACACTCCACACTTGTGTGTACACTGTGTGTGTTTACAAATGAGCCACCCCCTCTCCTTTTATACAAGACTCAAGGCAACCCAAGGGACACTCATTATTACATCTACAATAATGATACATAAAGACACAGGAGTTCCTTCGAGTTCTTCGGCAACTCAACAACTCTTCGTTTGCTCGTCTCTTTGACTTTCTTGTTGTCCTTTCATCTTCCCGCACGGTTGACGTCACATCAATCGCCCAGTCATCAGCACACTCGCGCTTCAACGCTTGCTGATGTAACTTTGCCATAATTCACCGAGTGCCACCGAACACTCGGTCTTGTGCCAAAGGGAACCCACAGCCTCCAGACCCTCATGCGGTAAATCCTTTCTTAGCGTTCTGCATGCTAAGGGGAAGTCCTCCAGAACTTCGCTATCGCGGCCTCCAGACCACTGTCGTATATGTAATACCGAGCATGCTCGACAATGCTCGTACTCAGCACCTGCAACGCTTCATTCCTCCTTGAATCACCATGCCTCGACACCGATACCGTGCGCCTTCGTGCGTACGCCTATGTGACCGTACCGCATTGCTCCTCGATGCGTACTGCTTCACTGCATACCGTTCTTTTGCGCTCGCGTACGTACCCGTTGCGTGCATCACCGTCATGTCTTACACTGCTGCATGTACTCGCTGTGCTCGCACTGCTACAAGCTTCACGACACTCTGCTACCGGACCGGTGTCCTGTGTAACGATTCTCCATTGTCACGTACGGTAGAGCCTCCAGACTTTTGTGGATAACCTCCGTAATATCCACGTATTTCGGGCTCCTCCTGAAGTCCTAGCTCCATCGATCATTCTCGAGCATCCGCTACCGTGTATGCACGATCATTCTCGATCACGGAATTTGGGTGTGTGACAAGCCTCCCCCACTTGAAGAATCAGTTGTCCTCAACCGGGCATTCCCTCTTCAGCTGACGTCCCGTCACGATCCTTCATATGCTATGCATCTCTTGATGCTGCTCAATTGGAAGGGTGGTACAAGCGTGCACTGCCTCTCTTCCTGCACATGGTTTTCTCACGAACCACGTCCCTCCATGACTTGGTCTTCAACGTAAAAAGTGGAGCTTCCTTGTCAGCTCCCATTTTCGGTGTTTCCCTCCTGGATACATCAGCTCCATCACTGGTGTGTGGCAGTTCCAGCTTCATAATATCCACATGTGGAGTACTCACCTCCACGCTCGCTCGTTGACGATCTCGATCGTTCCCTGTGGGCGTCCCCGCATCTTGGGAAATGAGCACCTCCTGCGCTCCGAGCGTCTTCAGTATCTTGCCTCCTGCAAGATCATTGGTGTTGTAGCTCGTTACCGCTCCACCTCCATGAACGTTCAACACCTTGTCCATGCTGCATCGCCCTCCAGAGCTCTGCATCGCATTCTCGTGCACGTATGTTCTCCTATCCGCAACTTCGGTTGTGTGTCTCCATCGTACACCTTGGTCCTCAACACGCACCTGCACACTCCTGTGCGTTCTCGATCGAGCCTTGGCGCCCCCAAAGCTCTTTGTTGTGGAGTTCCTTCCGTCCACCGAGTTCGAAGCTCCAGCTCGAAGTGTGGTGAGTTGTACCTTGCGCATAGCATCGATTGCTCCCAAGCGTACCCCACTTTCTTCTTCTTCTTCTTCTTCCTCCTCGTCCGCACGAAGAAAGTTCAGCTTCTTCTTTGGGCACTCTCACGCCCTATGCGATCCGTCACATATGAAGCATCCCTTGCTCTTGGGTTGCTCCCTCTTCTTGGAGTACTCCCGTTCCTCTGTTGGTGGATCCTGGGCAATGTTTTTGCCCTTTTCCTTCGACCACGCCTTCTGCTTGGTGGTGATCTCATTCTCTTCAGCGTTGTGGCCTGGTTGGGCACCGTAGTCGACCAACGCATCCGCCACCCAATCACCGGATGTCCTTCACGCCCTGCCTCCACAGTTCGGCTTGCGGCCAGCTTTGCAACCTGATCGTGAAGTTGAACAGCTTGTCCTTCTCTGACATTCCCTTGATGTCCAGCAGCAAAGACGTGAACTGCTTCACGTACTCACGAAAATGCCTGTCTGCTTCAGGCGTCGAAGAGCCTCCCGTGCAACCCACGCAGTGTTTTTCGGCAGGAACTGCGCCTTCAGTTCCGTGATTAGATCATCCCATCTGGATATCTTCAGTCTCGCCTCGTCTGCTACACGGCTCCTCCACCATAGCTTGGCGTCGCTTGACATGTACATTGATGCTAAGCTGACCTTCTCGGCTTCCCTTGTCTTGGTCGCCTCGAAGTAAACTTCCATATCCCATAGGAAGTTCTCCAAATCCTTGGCACTCCGCGTACCTGTGAAGGGTTTGGGTTCGGGTATCTTGCGTCGCTTCACCTCTGTGGAGCTCCTGCTATTCGCCATTGCCTTCTTGATGAGGGAGATCTTGCTGCGTAGATCCTCCATCATTGAGCTGAACGCCTCCAGTTTGTCCTCCAAGGACTTGATCTGCTCCACTGAGCGTTGGGTCTCGTCCCCAACATCCAATCCTTATGAAGAACGATCCTCCAAGATGGCGATGCGGTGGGCATGAGTCCCAATGGTAGACTCCACTTCTGCCATCGCTTGCTCCAGTGCTGCCACATGCTCGGTGACACCCATCATCTTCGCTCTGTTGATTAAAGATATACTTGCACCAACAAGTATCCTCTGTTCCCGCGATCGACTGCACCAACAACCGCTCGTAGCTTTGCCCGCTTTCTTGGCACCGACCAAGCTCTGTGATCTGCTCCTTTGTTCTGATACCAACTCGTGCCAACGAATTGTATCACGAACCGTGCTCTGATACCAGATCGTACCAACGATTGGTATCGCCTTCAACTCTGATACCACTTGTCACAAGGTTAAAATTCCGCTATCGATTTCGACCGAACCTGTGTGGCGTTAGCTAACCTGTAGCTAACCAGCCTTCCCGAGTAGAACGGTCACGGACGCGCTCCAACTCTTCTCGATACTCCTGCTTGCTAACGTACCGATGCTCAAACACAAACACAAGCTCGACTCAATATATCGCTCAAAGACACTCTCAAGAACTCGCTCAAGAACGCTCAAGAACACAACCAAATGATCACACAAGCATGTGCACAAAGCTCTTCTCTTATTAGAAGGGGAACTCTCTTTAGAGCGGGGTGTTGACACTATACACTTGTGTGTACACTGTGTATGTTTACAAATGAGCCACCCCCTCTCTTTATATACAAGACTCAAGGCAACCCAATGGATACTCATTATTATATCTACAATAATGATACATAAAGACACAAGAGATCATTTGAGTTCTTCGGTAACCCTTCACGTTCTTCAGCAACTCTTCGTTTGCTCGTCTCTTCGACTCCCTTGTTGTCCTTTCGTCTTCCCACACGGTTGACGCCATATCAACCGCCCAGTCATCAGTACACTCGCGCTCCAACGCTTGCTGATGCAGCTTTGCCATAATTCACCGAGTGTAATCGAACACTCGGTCTTGTGCCAAAGGGAACCTGCGGCCTCCAAACCCTCATACGGTAAACCATTCCTTAGCGTTCTACATGCTAAGGGGAAGTCCTCTAGAACTTCGCTATCGTGGCCTCCAGACCACTTTCGTACGTGTAATATCGAGTATGCTCGACAATGCTCGTACTCAGCACTTGCAACACTCCATGCCTCCTTGGATCGCCATGCCTCGATATCGATACCGTGCGCATATCGCCCTTCTGCGCTCGCGTACGTACCCGCTGCGTGCATCCACCGTCATGTCTTGCACTACTGAATGTACTCGCTGTGCTCGCACTGCTACAAGCTTCACTACACTCTGCTACCGGGCCAGTGTCCTGTGTGACGCTTTTCCATTATCACGTACGGTAGAGCCTCAAGACTCTCGTGGATAACCTCCATAATATCCACGTATTTCGAACTCCTCCTGAAATCCTACCTTCATCGATCATTCTCGAGCATCCGCTACCGTGTGTGCACGATCATTCTCGATCACGGAATTTGGGGGTGTGACAGTAACTACCATTGAGAGGCCTCCGTGGTTTCATCCTGCTCCTAACGGAGTAGGGTTCCATGTAAAACACCCGTGTTCTTCCACTCTTCCTTATTCTTTCTCTGATATGCTTCTGCATTATCAATTTCTACAACATGCTTCTGCAATCCTTCTATGTCGGTATTAAAGCATAAAGCTGAAATTTTAGTACCCTCTTTTTATTACTGTGAACTGAGGCATAGTTGGAGCCCTTTCGTGGTAATTTACCCAAGTGTATTTTTATGGTATTTGACTATTTGTTATTGTGGGGAATAGAATGAATCGTTGTCTTTATTCCATGAGTCTAAGGTCTCCTATATAGAGAAACCCTACAACGAAAAAGCCTTTCCCTACAATTAAGTAGGGTCGGCTACATGGGTTTTGTTGCCTCAATTCAGATCTATTTTGGGTCGTTTACGGGCTTAAATCCAAATAACTAAGATCCCTTCAGATAGTCTCATTCCAACACTTCTTGGACCTTCTTCGCCCTCTCTTAACTGGATGAACATCTTAAATCTCACATCTTCTAACTGGTGCATCAATCAACCTTCTTTGCAAATGACCAAATCATCTTAAGCGGTTTTCTCATCTTAACCCCTATTGAAGCTACACCAACTTTCCTTCTGATCGATGCGATCTTTTCATGTATGACCACACATCCACCTTAGCATTTTCATATCTGCCACTGCCATTCTCTGCACATGTTTATGGTTCACATGCCAACATTCTGATACATAGAGTATAACAAGTCTCATGGCTGCTTTGTAATACTTTCATTTGATTTTCAAAGGGATTTTCTTATCACAAAGAACAACAGATGTTCCTTTCTACTTTAGCCAACTTGTATTTATTTTATAAGTAACATCTCCATCAATTTCCCAGTTCTGTTGCAAAATTGATCCCAAGTACCTAAAAGAAATTTTCTTCTCAATGTTATCATCTCCAGTCTTCACCTCGAGTTCTTCAGCATTGTTTCCATCAAATGTGCACTCCATATATTCAATCTTTGCCCCACTTTTACGAAATCCTTTAGACTCTAAGGCATGTCCCCAAATCTTCAGCTTCTCATTTACTCCATCTCTTATCTCATCAATCAATATTATATCATTGGCAAACAAACATACATGGAGGTAGCTCATCCTTAATGTGACTAGTCAACTCATCCATAATCAAAGCAAAAAGGAATGGACTCCAATTTGAACTTTGATGTAGACCAATGCTGATGTTAAAACAGTTAGTCTTCCCAGACTGGATCCTTACTCAAGATGAAGCCCCATTATACATATCCTTTATAAGTTTAATGTATATGACATCAACTTGTTTCTTCTCCAAAACTCTCCATAAAATCGCCCTTGGGACTGAATCATAAGCCTTCTCCAAATCAATCAAAATCATATGAATATTGTTCTTTTAACTCTATAAATCTCTAGTGTTCTGCTCAACAAGTGGATGGCTTCAATAGTTGAGCGACCTAACACGAATCCAAATTGGTTTTCAGTTACTTTGGAAACTTGCCTCACCCTTATTTCGATCACACGTTCCCAAATTTTCATAATATGACTCGTCAGTTTGATACCTTTATAATCAAACAATTTTGAATGTCTCCTGTATTCTTATAAAAAGGCACCACAATGATTCTCCTCCATTCTTCAGGTATTTTCTTGCTTTGCCAAATGACATTAAATAAATTTGTGAGCCAAGTCAAACCCCGTTCACCTAAAACTCTCCAAACTTTTATAGGAATGTCATCATATCCTACCCCTTTCCCATGTTTCATAACCTTTAAAGCGTCCTCTACTTCCTTCCTTTATATCTGTTTCAGTGTTCACTAAATCGGCCGCACGGGCCGCATATACGGCCGCATATGCCCGTGCGGCGTGCAGACCGCACCGATTACTTGAATCGGTGCATTATGCGCCCTCCCCGCATATGTGACCCGCATATACCCCGCATATCCCGCATATGCCCCGCATATCCCGCATATGCCCCGCACACTGCTCCAGTAGCTCCAACTTTTCAATCTTCTCATTCAGGTCCTTAATTCTGTAACTCTGCCTCTTCATTCGATTGTTAGAATATGACATACATTTCTATACAATTGCAATGCATTATACCATTATGTATAAGCAATGTTTTATGTTTTTCTCATGTATTATTTTCATGAGTATATGCAATGTATCGTCGAATATTTTTTAGATATGCCGATTGAGGTTTTGCTCATGTAGTGCATGTATGTATATTGAAGTTTTGTTATTACAAATCATATAATGTAAAGTTTTTATGGTAAATGTTTTTTTGTAATTAAATATGAGGCAATTAAAAGTATATATGCACACCCATCTAACTTGAATCGTTTCTTTTAGATCTTTTTTAACTCCACTTAGATACATAACTTCAGTGGTAATGTTATTCATAGATATTTTTTTATTTTTAAATTAAAAATTAGATAATCACTTAGAACCGCATATACCCCGCATATGCCCCCGCATACCGCTTAATCAGTATTCGGTGACCAGTCCGAATGCATACGCATACCGCTTTCCTGAACCTTGATCTGTCTATAGCTTGCACGATTCAGGTAACATTCGCTACCAACTAGATCTCCCAAAGTAATCTCTTTACTCCCTTCCCTAATAAAAGCTTATGGAAATACTGCTTCCATTTAGTCTCTATATCCTTTTGAGTAACAAGCACATGTCCTTCCTCATCCTTGATGCATCTCACTTGCGAAAGATCTTTGATCTTTCTTTCTCTTACTTTGGCCAATATGAATATATCTTTCTGGCCCTCCTTCAAGTCAAGTTTTTTGTATAAAGCTTCATAAGCTTTCGACTTGGCTTCACTTACATCCTTCTTTGCTTCTTTGTTATTTTGTAGTTTGTGACAATTTTCTCTGTTCTATCTTTATACACAGCTTTAAAGCAAGATCTTCTACCTTTAAGCTTCTCTTGCACTCCTTCACATGAAGCCTCCTTTTGGCTTGGAACTCCTCCCTTAGACTCGCTTAACATCTCTTTGGCTACCCTTCGGATACAAGATGCTATTGCTTCCCACATCTCATTTGCACTTCCATTACAATCCCACGATAAGTCTTCTAATACCTTCTCCTTGAAGCTTGGTTGCTTCAATTGAAGATTCCATCATTTCATCCTAATAATCTTGGGAATTATCCCCTTCTTTTCCAACCCTTTTATTTGCACATCCATGACTAGCAAGCGATGTTGAGATGCCAAGTTCTCTCCTGAGATTACTTTGTAGTCTCTGCAACATAAGCGATCTCTTCTCATCATAGCAAAGTAATCTATCTATGTTTTAGTCGGGCCACTCTTATAAGTAATCAAATGCTCCTCCATCTTCTTGAAAAGAGCGTTTTCTATGAAGAGGTCATAATATGTTACAAAATCCAAGGTGGCTTTTCCCTCTTCATTTCTATCCCCGAAGCCATGGCCTCCATGAACATTACCCTGAAGCATCTTTTCCCACATGTCCATTATGATCTCCACCTTGGCAAATCATCTCTCTTTGTGGGATTCATTGCATAATCTTATCCAGATCCTCCCAACAAGCTTGTTTAATCCTTTCATCTAAACTAACGTGTGACATATAAACTAAGATTATGTTCATAATTTCTTCCTCCAGCACCGATTTTAGCAAAATAATCTGATCCCCTAATCTTTGCACCTCAACCACACTATCTTTTAAATCCTTATGAACAAAACAACCACTCCAGCACCATTTTTGCTCCTCTATACCTGAATACCGTAATTTAAAGCATGTCTTCTTCATCTCCTTCGCTTTCTTTCCTACCCATTTTGTTCCTTGGAAACATAATATCTCAATCTTCCTTTTCATCATATCTACTATCTTCATCAATTTGCCAGTCAATTGCCAATATTCCAACTACCTATCCTCCATTTCTTTCGCAACATCGTTTGGACTAAATTCTTTACTCGCATGCGTCCATCATGCGAGAACCCTTGTAAATTTCGGACTGCATCCAGGCGACGCTGCAATGGAACTAGCTTATTTATTTGCATACGTTCCTCATGCGAGAACCCTTGCAAATTTGAACTACATCCGTGCAGCGTTGTAATGGTCCTTATCAATTTCTCATTACATTCCAGCGATGTAACCCATCACTTGTAGGCCCAACGAAATCTAAATGTTTGCTTAAATCTATGTTGAAAAGATCCGACTATCTTGATGCAAATTCCTAAATACTGTTTTTTAAAAATACTATTTTAGAAATTATTTCCGACTATTTTACGGTAGTTGTCGGGTACCTAACACAACCTTTCTCAATTTACCTAGGCTTAGGATCGGCCATGGTTGCATTATGTAGAGAGATACCTAGAGAACAAAAAATGAAAAAAATGCATTTATGATCCCGAAGGGTTACAAGACTCAAATAAAGTAGAACATACAATAACTCTAACACTGCATCTCAAATTGGTGCATATATGTCGATCATGCCCAACTTGGAAATCAGATACGAGAGGTGTTTCTTCGGCAATGCTTTTCTGAAGATGTCTACAAGTTGAAGTTTAGTAGAGATGTGTGGAGTAGAGATCCGTCCTCCTCGTACTGCGTCACAAATAAAGTGCCAGTCAACCTCAATGTGCTTGGTCCACTCATGGAATACATGATTTGTGGTGATGTATGTGGCAGACTTGTTGTCAAATTATAAAGGTACGGAAGTAGCCACTGAAAGTCCAAGTTCTTGTAAGAAGGAGACAAGCCATGTGATCTCACAGGTGGCTTGGGTCATTACTCTGTATTCTGCCTCTGCACTCGATCTGGAGACCATTGTCTGCTTCTTGTTTCGTCAAGTAATAAGGTTGCCTCCCAACGAGCACATCGTAACCTGTAGTGGATCGATGGTCCTAAGGTGAACTGACATAGTTAACATCTGTATAGGAGGAGACATCAGTGTGACCATTGACCCCATAGAAGAGTCCATTCTCAGGAGATTCCTTCAAGTAACAAAGGATAAGAAGAACATCCTGCCAATGATTGTAAAAGGGGTCTCTCCATGTGCTAGTTGGCTCTGCTCACACCATATGATATATCGAGCGTAGTAATAATGAGATAGAGAAGTTTACCCACTACGCTTCTATATCTTGTAGTATCCTCAAACGTAAGATCAATTGATGTGGAATGTTTCCTCTTCTGTAGGATGCCAGTTGGCTTGCATCCAAGTAGTACAACCTCAGTTAGAATGTCAAGGCAATACTTCCTCTGTGAGTGATGGAGCCCTTTTGTAGCGTATCACCTCAATGCCAAGAAAGTAGCGGAGTTGGCCAAGATCCTTCGTGACAAAGATCTTCTGGAGGAAGGTCTTGGTATCTAAAATACTGGCTTCGTCTTCTCTAGTGATGATCATATCATCAACATAGACATCAAGAACAATGGTGCCAATAGACTATTGTCTGACGACGACCGAGTAGTCAGATATCGTCCTCTAAAACCCAAGAGTGCTGATCTCAGTAGTAAGTCTGTCAAACCATGACCTAGAGCTCTGTTTTAGGCCATAGATGGCTTTGCGTATTCGACACACACACTCCCCCTTGACCACATAATATAGCGGCTGCATCATATAAACCTCCTCCTCGAGGTCATCATAAGGGAAGGTGTTCTTAGCATTAAGTTGAAAAATAAACTAGGCCTTGTTAGCATCAATAGAAAGAATGGTGTGTATGGACTCCATTTTGGCAACTGGAGAGAAGGTCTCAAAGTAATCAAGCTGATAGATTTGTGTAAAGTCTTTTACAACTAATCTGGCTTTTAATCTATCAATCAATCCATCAGGCGACTGGTTGGTTGTGAAGACCCATCTGCAAGCCACATGTTGAACTCCCGAGGGGCATGGCACAAGATCCCACATGCCCTGGGAGGTAAGGGAATCCATCTCCTCATCCATGGCATGCCACCAACCTTGGTCCTGCATTGCACTATGATGATATCTGGAGATAGAAATGACATTCATGGCATCTGCAGATCTCTTGTCGCAACTAGATAAACCATCAGTAGAAGTAAAATGTGACATAGATTGAGAAATACATGCCTCTTTTTCTTGCGGAGAGCTATCAGAAGCTCCTCAGGTACATCTGGGGCAGTAGTGGAGGGAACACTTGAAGATGGCATACCATCCTGCAAAAAAGAAATAAACAAAGGAACAAAAGCATGTGTAGCGGTGTACTTATGTATATAGATGATTGGTGGTGGTGGAAGATCCAAAGGGATGTCACCCACAGTCTGTGTAAAGAAGCCTGTATGCTCAAAGAAAGTGACATCCGTGGAAATATAGCACCGACGCCCAACAAAATCATTGCACCGATATCGTTTTTGAGTACGGGAGTACCCAAGAAAGACAAATTATAAGTGAACTCAAGTGCATTATCAATTCGAATAATTTGAACACATGTAGAAAAAGAAGTTCTGATATATTCGAAGTTTTTTCTGACAATTTTATTAATCTTAAAATGTTCCTTTATTAGGTAAACCCAAGAGGATCTACTATAATCTTCCATAAATACAATAAAATAGCGATGGCCACTCATAGTCTGGACTAGGCAAGGTCCCTAAACATCACAATGAATAAGACCAGAAGGTGTGGTACGACGACACTCAATATAAGCTGGGAAAGAAGGTCGATGATGTTTCCCCGAACTCACACACATCGCACTATAAGGGCTTCATAGTAGAGAGTTCAAGGAACATCATGAAGAGAGACTTAGCGGAAGGTGCCCAAGAGGCATATGCCATAGGATCAGGTCTTTGGAGATGGATGCAACACCATCAAACTTATAATCCGAGGGTATGTCAAGATAATAGCGGTAATTCTTCTCATGCCCCCATAAAAAATCTACCTCATCCAAATGTACCGAAAATAGCAACAAAATTCATTAAGTATAACATGACAATTAAGCTCAATACAAAGCTTATGAGCAAAGAATAAATTATGAGGGAATCAGGGGCACAATGAACTCGAAACACTCGGAGCTTGGAGAACTCCATAGTTCCGATGGTAGTTATTGGCGACTCGAATCGACTTCACCGAGGAAGAGTATTTGGAGAGGGTCAGTAAACTACCTGCTTCGATCAGTTGAGTAGAGGCTCCGGAGTCAATGATAGCAGGAGGGGTTGCAGAGTTGGCTCATGTACCTAAAGGGGTAACCAAGGCAACAATGGTAGTCTTACTGGAAGAAGAAGGATCCAAGCGAGAGTAGGAGGGGTTGTAGAGTTGGCTCATGTAACTAAAGGGGTAACCAAGGCAACAATGGTAGTCTTACTGGAAGAAGAAGCGGGTCCATGAGTCTGGAGAATCTGCATCAAACGAGCGTAATATGATCATTGAGATGTACCATCTTTCCACTAGGGTTCGTAGAAGGAGACGCCTCTTCCACATCATAGGCATCCTCATAGGCACTATTGGATAGATAAAGAGGTACACCAAACTTCTCCCAGCATCATTGGGATGGATGGTTCCACCGACTACAGTGAGTGCATTGTGGGTACTGAGAAGCAATAAGATCTTGTCCACCGCCCAGGCCACGTCCACGACCAAAATCACGTCCACGGTCGTGGCCATAGTCACGTCCACGGCCTCCTCGGAGGCTCTTTCATCCTCCTCTCCCAGATGATGCAACATGAGAAGAATTCTTTGCGGGAGGTAAAGTAGTAGACCGTGCATCATATGTCTCCTGTTCTTCGAGACATTCAAAGATGTTCTTCATTGTTAGCAGTGTGTCAGATATCAGA
The DNA here is from genome assembly GCA_037367405.1 of Ottelia alismoides. NCBI lineage: Eukaryota > Viridiplantae > Streptophyta > Magnoliopsida > Alismatales > Hydrocharitaceae > Ottelia > Ottelia alismoides. The sequence goes on along the minus strand of JAZKJV010007369.1, from coordinate 409,092 downwards.
AATTGTTCCTTCACTGCTTGGCTAGGATGCAAGCCATCAAGAAAGCAATACACCTGCCAGTCCGAACGCTCCTGTACATGTTTGGTAGAACATCATGGCTGAAAGATCGCGGGCTCCGCGTACATGATAATGAGATGCATGCATTACTCAACCAAGGAAGGACACATCGCGATATATCAGCAGTATATCACTATCGAAAGGTTGGGGATATCGATATCATGTTGCATATCCTTTTACAGGGATATCAGTGATATATGACCGATATATCGGCGATATATTGCCATATCGACCAAAATTGATTGGATTCAGTACAAAAATTCCCGGATATCGATCGATATTGTCGAAATTTCACTGATATCTACTTAATGATGAATAATACCCTTGTAAGCTTGATTCACTACTTATTTGCTACTCCTTCTAAAACACATCACGTTTTATATATTTTGTTTCAGGTTCGGGGCGCTGGTAGCGAGACCCTCGTCTAGTAGGGTATGGTGCGTCCAGAAGGTGCATGTAATGGTTCTTCAACTTGGAAATGTCCAATCGATTTTAGTTCTTCTTTCTTTTCAAAATATTATTATGAATCATGTCTCTTTAAAAAATGCTATTATGCTCTTTATTTGTTTGGATTCAAAAAATAGTTCAAACATTTTGTTTATGCATAATATGTATTATGTGATGCAATATAAGTCTTGGATGACTCTATTTCAAATATCCACAAGTCAATGACCAACATTAACAATGATATTTTTCGATATGACAAATATGTGCAATATAAGGGTCATAGATGATCGATATGTGTGATATACATGTATATGTTTAAGTTATTTAACGTTATAAGAACTTGGATGGACTATATTTCGAATATCCATAAGTTATCGATCAACGGTAGCAACGATATGTTCGATATAACTAATATATGCGATATAAAGGTCATAGATGATTGATATATGTGATCTAATAGTATATTTGTAAGTTATTTAGTGTTCTAAGAACTTGGACGAACTCCATTTCCAATATCTATAGGTCAACAACTAACAGCATTAGCGATATGTTTGATATGACCGATATGTGCGATATAAGGATCATTGATGAACTATATGTGTTATCTAAGTGTATATTTTGTAAGTTATTTCATATTATAAGCACTTGAATGAAATCCATTACCAATATCTATAAGTCAGGAATCAACATTAACATCGATATGTTCGAAATGACCGGTATGTGCGATATATGTGGTATAAATAGACCGATATGTGTGATATAAGTGTGTATTTGTAGGTTATTTGTTGTTTTAATATCTTGGATGTTCTTAATTTCTTAAAAAACGGCAAAAGATGCCATTTTGAACAATTTCCGACATTTCCACTGATATTGTCGATATATCGGCGACATATCCCGACATATCCTTTTCTGGACGGACAGATACAATATCGATATGGACTTCCTTGTACTTAACGAGGGTAGATGCACCTCGAGATGCAAACTGGATCCGCCTGTAGATGTCAGCAAGACGCGACTTTGTCGTCTTCTGCGAGTATGTCTGCTCAAGATCTTCCCACATCTCTTTAGCAGTGTCCTTGAAAAGAAGATTCAAGACAATTTGTGCTTAATGCTATGGGTCATCCAATTTAAACCGGTAGTTGTGTGTGGTCCAGTTTTATCTTTAGTTAGAATATAGATTTCCTGCTGACCACCAATGAACACCTTGAAAGAATGAGACTATATCACATAGTTTTCGGTGCACTTAAGTTTATAGTAGTGCCTTGTGCCTTTATGTTAGTGGACAATGTCTTTGTCTCAGTAGAAGTAAATGTCATGGTGGTCAGATAGAGAGATCAATAAGTCCTGTAGTTGATTAACTATGCATATGAGGGCTGAAAAGTGCCCTAGAAATCACGCTTGGTCATGCATGAGGTCTGAAAACACATTGCATAGCAGATTAGGAGGCCCTCGGGTTCCTTGGAGGCACCTAGGATGGTGCAAAGGTGCCCTGCGAGGGCTGGGGGTGGCCTTGGGGGTTTGGTGGTGCTGGAGAGAGTGTTGAAGGGGCGCTTAGCTGTGCTGGAGGCAAACGAGCGTGCGGGGGGGGGGGGGGGGGGGGTTGGAGGCATCTGATGGTGCTGGAGGGGAGCCTCGGATGCTTGCGAAGGGGGTGTAGGCGACGCTGGCTGGAGCTGCTAGGGCCTTGCGCAGGACCCTTAGACGAAGGAGAAGGGCTCACGCAAGGAGAGAGGCTGGCAGTGGAAGCGGGCTTTATGTATGGGCCTCGATCTAGGACCGTTGCTCTGATACCATGTGGAGAAGAGAATGAATCGTCGTATTTATTGCATGAGTCTAAGATTTCTTATATAGAGAAAAACCTCGGAGAGCAAACATAGGAAAAATACATATATGACCCCGAAGGGTTACATGGCTCAAATAAAATATAAAATGCAATAACTCTAACAACTATACAAGTTTAATTTGTCATATTACTTTATTTTCTTTTTTATTTTATTGTATTTGTAGTCTGTGTAATTTTGACATTGAATTTAAGTCATAGAAAATTATCATCCTTAGGAGAATTCGTATTCGTGTATAAAATATCTGTATTCGAATTCTAATTCTGATTATTCGTTTCTATATCCATATCCATATTTTTAAATATGATTTGTGATTTTCAATATCGGCAAGATATCTATTTCCGTATCCGTATCCAGATTTTAAAATGGTAAGGATATGGTAACACCTATACCTGCATCTGTATCCGTCCATTTGCATCCTTAATCCAGTACATGTTTTCATCCCTAATCCAGTACATGGATAGGAGAATAAATGGTGGGTTTTGTGGACACTAGAAAGTTTGCCTGATGTGTCATTTCATGTAGATCTGTGGCGATCAAAGTCTAAAGGTGATTGCGTTCTTGATTGTCATGTTCAATGACCATGCTTGAAAGTAATAATATAATGCTGTAGTATTTCAGCTTGAGAAATACTATATGGTGGATATGATGCATAGACCCGAGGATTTATGCTCATTGTAGTGCGCTCTTGGATTTAGTTTGGTACTAGCCATACTTGCTTTGTGACCTTATTTTGGTTAGTGAATGATCATTGGATGAGCCCACATCTTTGAATAGTCATGCTTTGGTGTCTCGAAAAAAATCATGTGATTAAGGTGTGAATATAAACTGGATGGCCGTGTTTTTGACACTCATCTCTAAACTGTAGAGTGTATGCCACCTCATTAAGGAGGATGGGCCCTTTACTGCAAGGTTGCATATGACTAGATTTGTCGTTAGTCTACAGAGGCGGCACACTGAAACTGATTAACCATTGTCTTGCCTTCTACAAATGCTACCTGGCCTTTCAGATAGTACATCTGGGTTTAAAATACTTTGATTATAACATGTAACGAAAAAAGCGGTTTTAGTGATGCATGCGGGAAAAGGTTCATTAAAATGTTTAAAAACATGATTTCTTTTTTTATTGCAAGGCATATTATTTTGGGTATTTTTATTAACTCCTGAAAAACAACCTTAGTACATACGTGGTTTGATTAGCTTGTTTTATACTAGTCACCACTTCAATATATGAAGCACTTTCTGAAATTAGCTTATTAGTAGGTTTGGTTTTGACTAAGGTTTAGCATGAAAAATAAATCTTGTAATTAATAAGGAAATCTGGTATTATTTTTGTGACACATACTGCTATTTCACTTCTAATTTAGCATTTTTCCTAGAAGTTATTACTTCCAAGTAGTCATTTGCCACCCCTCACTGCAGCGTGGTTTGGTTAGTTGAAAAGTTGGAATGACCTTTTATCCATGGCGCTTTAATCGGTTCTCGTGAATTATATCTTCGGTTCTCGTGAATTATATCTCGTTGTTGTGCATTTTTTGACAACAGGGAGGCATGAAGAGGCATGGATTTCATGGAATGCCTGCAAGCCATGGTGCATCATTGTCGCAGAGGAGTATTGGTTCTACTGGTAACAGGGACCAGCCTGGAAGGGTAAATTTTATTTAATTGATGCCTCTTTATCTATTTAATAGTTTTGTTGTTTTCGATGAGCGGCAACATTCTGTTTTAGTATCATGCCTTGACCCTTTGAGGTTTTGCATCTTTGAATACTGGTAATTGTTTTTAATTTGCCCGTTATTTCTTTGTACCTATTCATGCTCATCATGACATTTAGCCGGTTCACAAATGCTTCTCTAGAAGCATTAACCAAATCTCTTATACCTCTGCTTTAACTATGCTGCTGAGCAGAGATTGATGATGATCTCATATTTTCGTTGCTTCTGTTCATCTATTACTATTGTCGTTGACACTGTCCACGTTGAGTTTGTGGTTGTTTCCCGGAGTGATTCATGGTTATCCTGTGTAATTGGAATGCTCTCACAAGCAGTTCATCCAGACCAACATGTTGGAAGCTTGTAATAGGGCCTGCTCCTTGTCACTGCCCAGCCCACCAATCGAATGGTTCGATGATCCTATCTACGCACAAATCAACAATGCTTGCTCTTCTGTTGCAAAATTTCTGAATCAGGTCTACTGGTACTCTTCATTTGTTACACCGTGGCCCTTGTCATTCCGTCATTGCTGCAAATCTGTGCACAGTTTGAAGCATTCGTTTATATGGAGCTAATATATATGGTCAGGCTCTGTTATAGTTCGGGTTTCTTTATTTATCTCAATGAGATGAGGTAAAATGTGTTTGAGTTTACAAATTCCTCCCATCTGTACAGGAATAGCTTAGATTTATATGTTGATGGTGATGTGATATGAAATAGGATACACAAGATAAAGAACAAGAAGAACAAAAACATGGATTTACATGGTTCAAGATGATCATGGTGACTACACTACTACATGGGAGAAGACCTTGTGTGTGAAATCTTCCTGTTAGCTTTTTCCAATGAATACAAGAGGTGTGACACTCTATTTCACTCAGCAAGCACACCTAAATCCAACCACTAGACAATGTTGGGACTAAATCTCAGTAGCACCTATTTGACACAACTGCATTCTCAACGCCCCCTTTAAGACGAAGCATGCAAACGCTTGGCTTGGGCAAATAAAAAACTTACTCAATATCAAATACATGAAGACCAGACTATCTCAAGTATATAGCTATGGTTGTTGACGACGACGGTGCCTTGCAAATCATGCTGGTGAGGGGGAACCATGTGATGGAGTCTAGAAAGATGATATGCTGGGCAATTGGAATAGAAAATTGGCTCGTTTGCTCAATACCTGCATTGGTTGGAGTTAACGCCATTGCAATGGTCTCCCTCATGGAATACTCTCGTCTGCAGCGTGGCTCCTTAGTGGAAGACAACTTCATCTTTCTGATGGGTCGAAGATATCATGGGAACATGCACATACATAGCTTGTAAATGAGCCCCTCTTATAAGGACCTCGAATTTGAGCATCTCCTTTATGGAACTTGAAATGAGTTTCTCTCATAGGAGACCTTCTTGAAAGTGGGGTTTCTCTCCAAGGAACCTTAAACGTATTTTGTACTAAGAACATGATCAATGCACCACAACACTAGCTTCGAGAACATAGAATATTGAGACATTCATGAACCTCAAAACACTAAATCGTGGAGCTATCACTCTGATACCATGTGAAAGTATACAATAGATGTGCAACATCAAAGTATAAAATCAACAAACACATGGATTTTCATGGTTTGAAGTGGTCATGGTGACCAGTTTAGTCCACATAAGAAGACCTTGTGGGGTTGGAATTCGCTATATGTGTTTCAATAAATGCAAGAGGTTTTCCTCCAAAAAAACGCAAGAGGTATAGAGCTATATATGTAACCAACACAACCAAGTCTCATCACTAGATGAGGTGGGAGTCTGGGGATTAAATTGCATTAGTTAATTGGATCTTGGAGAGATCCCTATTGAGTCAACCTTTCTCTATTCTCAACAGATGCCATGCCACTTTTGACACATAAATAAAGGTGTTAGAGATTGCAGAAGATTTCCTTCTTTATATTCTATTGTAATCCCATGAGGGCTTTTATGTTAAGAGAATATTCTATGTGGCTATTTGTTAAGAGAATATTCTATAGAGAATATTCTATATTCTAAAGAATATTCTATAGAATATTCTCCTTTGAGCCCTCTAGGGTTTAGTCCTATATAAGGACCCCTAGACCTCTTGAATAAACAACGAATCATCTTTTCTTATCATTCTTTCACATGGTATCAGAGCAGCGGTCCTAGACCGGTGTTCTGACCTAATCACCCCTCCGCCACCACCAGCCTTCCAAGTTCATCTACAACCACGTGCCGCCTCGGGTCTCCGCACCTCCTGCCTTAGGCCCGTGCCGCCTCGGGTGAGCGTCGCCAGGCTGCTCTAGGGCAGCCAGGTACCACCGTCAGGTCGGCCAGGCCCACCTCGCGCTGTCTGGCGCCTCCGCCAGCCCTCCCAGGGCCTCCTTCCGCCGCCAGGCCGACTCCGCCATGCCCCTTCTTGTGCCGTCAAACGAGCATTGCCTCATCCTTCTTATTTCTTGATGAGGGTTTAGATATTTGATGATAAATTGAGGGAAGATATACTCTCTAGGTCACTTTTTCTTGACCTAAGCCGCCACAATGACGTCTGCCGAGATCAAGCCCACGTACCCTACTTCTTCTTTGCTGGTACAGGGCACTTTTATCAAGTTGAAGGGCTCCGAAAATTATGTTCTATGGTCTCGGTCTTTCAAAGTGTTTGTTGGTGGCCAGCGCAAGAGCTACGTTTTTACAAAAGTTCCACCTGCGGAAACTGATAAGGACTATGAAACTTGGTTTGTTGATAATTGTCAGGTTATCACTTGGATGACGAACAGTGTCGATCCAAATATTGCTACGAATCTTCTTTACAAAGACACCGCTAAGGCAATGTGGGAAAACCTTGAGCGTACATATTCTCAAAAGACGACTAAGTCTCGTCTGTCAGACATATACACAAAAATTTGGTCTGCCACTCAGGGAGAATCAAGTCTTATCGAATATTACAGGCTTCTTACAAGCCTTTTTGAGGAACTCCTTATTTTTCAGCCTGCATGTTGTGATAAACAAGTAGGAGAACGTGCTGAATGGCAGGTTTACAGATTTCTCTCGGGGCTAAATCCAAAATATAAGCCTGTGAAAGATCAGTTTCTGATGGCTGATATTTTACCTACTCTTGAGACCATCTTCGGACGCTTACAGGAGCTAGAGGCTCCGATTCAGCACTCTACCACCCACACCTCTACAGAGACGATGGCCCACTATACCTCCTCAGGATACAGAGGGCGTCATAACTATCAAGGAGGACGGGGACATGACTCAGGGTGTGGACGTGGTCGTGAATCTGGACGCATCCGTGACTCTGGACGCGGACGTGATCGTGGACGTGGTCGTGATTCTTCTGCTCGGTATCCAGCATGTGTACACTGTGGACGCTGGAATCACCCTTCTGATCGCTGCTGGGCAACGTTTGGCATTCAACCTAATGCTAACAATGCCTACGATGAAGTATCGTATGATGCAACTGCAGAAACAACTACTCAGCAAACCAACGAGGCACAAACCCCATTCACTGCTTCTGAATATGCTCGCCTACGACAACTGCTGCAAGAATCTAGCCCTTCTGATAGTAATGCTTCTGCCCCTACTGCTAGCCTGGCTACTACCTCAGGTACAGTAGTAAACTCTGTCTCTGCCTCTAAGCATGCATGGATTATTGATTCTGGAGCCTCTACCCATCTGACGGGAGAAGGAAGTTTGCTAACCTCCTCCCAGCCATCTTCCTCTGTGAAGACTGTTCGGGTTGCTAATGGAGATCATTCCCCAGTAACTGCTGTTGGTACTGTCAACTTTTCTTCCAAGCTGCATCTGACAGATGTTCATTGTGCCCCTGCTTTTCCTCTCAGCCTTCTATCAGTACAGAAGCTATGCCATCAGCTTAACTGTCGTGTTATTTTTGATGAGGTTTGTTGTTATTTTCAGGACATCCGGACGAGGAAGATTTTTGGTGGGGGCCATGAGAGGAACGACCTCTATTACCTCGACATCCCTTCTGATTCCAACTTTGCTGGTGCAGTCTCCATCTCTGAAGATCCTTTTCTATGGCACCTTCGTCTTGGTCACCCTTCTGCTAAAGCTCTCTCCATGATGTTCCCTGAACTTTCTATGCTGAAACCCTTTGAGTGTGAAGCATGTCAGTTCGGGAAACATCATCGAACCTCCTTTCCTGCACGAACTGAGCCTCGTCGTCGTACTCCTTTTGCACTTGTTCACTGTGATATCTGGGGACCCTGTCCGGTCCGAAGTCTAAGTGGTCATAAATATTTTGTTGTCTTTGTGGATGACTACAGTCGATCATCTTGGGTTTTTCTGTTAAAGGAACGCTCAGAAATTAACAATATTGTCAAGAATTTCTTTTACTATGTCAAAAACATCTTCTCCACTACTGTTAAAATATTTCGTTCTGATAATGCATTGGAATTTACACAAAATGATTTGACATCCTTCTTTGCTTCCCAGGGTGCTATCCATCAAGCCTCTTGCCCATATACCTCCCAACAGAATGGGGTAGCTGAAAGAAAACTTCGACATCTCCTCGACATTGCCCGCTCTCTTCTTACCCAAATGAAGGTCCCCAAAACCTATTGGGGAGATGCTATTCTCACTGCTGTCCATCTAATCAACAGAGTTCCCTCTGTCTCCCTAAATGGCTCCACACCCTTTGCCTTATTGTATCCAAATGACTCACCATTTCCTCTACCTCTGCGGATTTTTGGATGCACCGCCTTTGTTCACAACTTTCATACTGCAGACAAATTATCGTCACGTGCAATTAAATGTGTTTTTCTGGGTTATTCCCAAACAAAGAAAGGGTATAGATGCTATGATCCTTGTGGTAAACGCTATTATATATCGGCTGATGTCACCTTTTTCGAACAAACTCGCTTCTTCAATCAAGATGTGTCTGACATACCATTAGAACTTCCTCCTCCATCAATTGTCTATAAAAGAAAACATGTGTCCCCTCTTGTTCCTGTTCCTCTACCAGTTCCTTTGTTGCAGGAAAATATGCCATCTTCAAGTGGCCCCACCAATACTTCTCCGGATGATCCTCAAGAGCTTCCCATTGCCCTACGCAGAACAAAGAGGCAATGCACTATCCATCCTATGTCTAATTTCACGTCCACTGATAGCCTATCATGTTCTGATAAAAGATATGCAGATGCTCTTATGACAATCTCGGTCCCAAGAGACTATCACATTGCATTACAGGACCATGGGTGGCGACAAGCTATGAATGAAGAAATGGATGCTCTCAATTCCAGAGGAACATGAGATCTAGTTCCGTGTCCCGAAGGTGTCAGGCCTGTTGCCTGCAGATGGGTCTTTACTACGAAACATTCTCCAGATGGTTCTATTGACAGACTGAAAGCAAGACTTGTGGCAAAAGGCTTTACACAGACATATGGAGTTGATTACTTCGAGACTTTTTCACCTGTTGCCAGGATGGGGTCTATTCGCACTATCCTCTCTGTAGAGATAGTTCGTAGTTTCATTATCTCTTTATGTAGTTTATCGTTATTTCTTTATCTTATGTAGACCTCTCTGTAATTTACCCTTTAGGTCTCTCCCTATATAAGAGAGCCTAGGGTTTTCTGCATCAATAACGAAGTCTCTTATCCAACATGGTATCAGAGCCACCCTAGGGTTCTCCACCCGCCGCCCCTTCCCCACCCGCCTCCCTCTTCTCGTCATCACCGCCGCCTCTCTCTCTCTCTATCTATCACACGCCGGCGCAGCATCTCTATTCGGTGTTCCAGCCCTCTCTCCGGTGTTCCAGCCCTCAATCGCCGCATCTCTCTCCGGTGATCCCAGCCATCAACCGCCGGTGATCTAGCCTCTAGCGGCTCCAGCCAGCAAGCCGCTATTGAAGATCTAAGACCTCAGCCAGCCGCCGGAGATCCCAGTAGTCTCCAGCCAACCGGCGGCGGTGCCGTCTGCCGCTGCTGCACCTCTGGGCGCGTGAACAAAGCGCTCTCCAGCCGCTGAAAGGGCTAACAACCCCTTGTAGGGCGTGCCCTAGTTCCTTCCTCGTCCGTTCTATGGATTTGAGTGCGTAACGTCTACATACGCACTCAAATCCGATGCAGTTGTTGTAGACATTCAGCATCACGTCTACATATCCTAGTTCTTCTCCAAGCGGCAGTATGTCAGAATCAAAAGTTGATATGCCCTCCACCGGCGCATTCAAGGGTCCTGCGCCAATAGTCAAGATGGACGGGTCTAACTATGAGCTCTGGGCTATGCAGTTCATGAGCCTCATGAAGTCGAATGGTAAGAAGCACATTCTTACCGAGGATGAGCCCGCAGAGAAGACTGGGATCTATGCCTCATGGGAGGCTGACGATTCCTATGCCAAGGTCTGGTTGTCTGGTACCTTAACGATGGAGATTGCTAACGACGTCCTCCATCAGCCCACTGCTAAGGCAATGTGGGACATTCTTGCCGCCACATATTCGTAGGTGCGAAATGAGACGAAGATGCTGCAGCTTCAGCACGACATATTCACAATGAAGCAGAACGGCAGACCTCTCCATTCTCTTTACACATCCCTGAGAGGGATGTTTGAGAAGTTATACAGTATCATCCCTCTTACTGCAACTCCTGAGCAGCAGAAGGCGTTTCGAAACGCCACCATGGTTGGTGTTCTACTTGCGGCTCTTGACCCTGAGTATGATGCAGCTCGATCTCAGATTCTCGCTGATGCAGTTATTCCTCCAGTTGAAGATGTTTACAGAAGGCTCAGTCGCATTCCAGTTTCCTCCACCTCTTCTACTCCACCTCCTTCAGCGATGGCAGTCTCACGTGGGAGAGGTGGACCACCATCTGGCCGTGGTCGTGGCCGTGGACCCCAGGGGAGGGGTGGTCGCTTCAGTCAGACATGCTCCTATTGTCACCGCACAGGACACTCGGAGGACACATGCTATTCGAAGCATGGATTTCCAGCATCGGCACGTGTTGCAGAGCACTCCCAGTCTCCACTGATCTCTACTGCAGACAGTCGATTTGACGAACTTGTGGCCCGTCTCCGAGATATTATGCCACATGCATCTAGTGATTCGTCTGGTGGCTCCTCAGATATTGCTGCCACTGCCTCTGCCAGTTCATCCGCAGCCGCAAGCTCCTCAGGTAGATCTACTACACCTCATGATATATCTGACTGGATTATTGATTCTGGAGCCACACATCATCTCTGCCGAGATAGAGGTAGATTACAGGCCTACAGGGACATTCCTCCTGGTCGATCAGTGCAGATAGCAGATGGTACCCATTCGCCCCTTGTTGGATAGGGGGAGGTTTTCTTATCCTCCACTTTGCAATTACAGAATGTTCTGCATGCTCCTGAGTTCTCAATGAATTTGCTATCTATTAGTCAGATTACGAAGGATTTGAATTGTCGTGCCATATTTGACCCGTCTTCTCTCATTTTTCAGGACATACTCACGGGCAGGGTGTTTGGCTGTGGTTCTGAGCACAATGGTTTGTATCGGCTGGTCCGGGATTCATATGCTGGCGTTTCCTCTCATTCTGCAGGACCAGTCTCTCCGTACATTTGGCACCTCCGATTTGGTCATCTTCCACTTAAGAAAATGCGCCATCTTCTGCCTCAGATCTCCCCTAGTTCTTCGTTTCGATGTGAAGCGTGTCAGTTGGGAAAGCATCACAGGTCGAGCTTCCCACGTCGTCTGAGTCGGAGCAGTAGCTCCCCTTTTGAGTTGTTACATATAGATATATGGGGTCCAAGTCGAGTTCCCGATCATCAGGGACATAGGTTTTATCTTGTGGTGGTGGATGATTTCTCTCGTGTGTCATGGGTCTTTCTTTTGAAAAATAAATCTGAAGCAGGAAATGTGATCAAGAACCTGATTAATGAAGTGCTCAATGTCTTTTCAGCAAATGTCAAATATGTTCGGACCGATAATGCTCTTGAATTTTGTACACGCTCACTTTCACAGTTCCTTTCATCAAAAGGTATTATTCACCAAACCACTTGTGCATATACCTCACAACAAAATGGTGTCGCGGAAAGAAAGCATCGCCATCTCTTAGATATTACCTCGTGTAAACGTTATGCCAAATTTTATCGTGGAACCAGAGGATTATAGGAAGAATTTCAGAGCAATTTGCTACTGCAAGAGAATATCCTGAATACTTTATGGATGGATTGATATATTTTTTCATCTTAAGGACGCCCATTTATACATATTGTTTTCAACGTTAAAAACACTTGCCAAATGAAACTCGTTAAAAGTACCCTAAAAAGAAGTGTCGGAATGAAGATGTGTAAAGTGCTATTCATATATATGAAGTCCGGAATTGTGATTTTTTCTATAGTATCTCTAATGAAGGATAAACCGTCCCAAATTGTTTGATTTCTCATAGTAAACCATTTTTTGGTTATGAATGGTGCGTTGCTTAAATGTGACAACTATCACGAGCTAAGAGATACTTGGAGCTTATGACACAAATTTTAGGTACATCTTTGCTGCAGCTTGGGCCACATTATATACTCAGCTTCGCACTAGAGATAAATTTCTATGATCCAATGTATGTTTACCACAAACAGAGTGCCATATTCAAGAGTAGAATTCTCTCCTCAGTATCATATCCTACAATTGCAGCATTGCAACATCTGCTAGCATCTGATTATGCAATGGCATCAAGTGGTTGACCCTTTCTGGATAGATACCTGAGGATAATTTTGGGAGTGTTGCAGAGATCCATGGCATGTTTATCCTATGAGAATCAATCATTGCTAATTGCAACGTCACACAATAGTTTTCCCGAGAATCACCTAAATATTCTGGCCTTAGCCTAATTTGTGCTCTTATTGTAGGCTTGCGTTCTAAGATCTTGTTTTCCATGATAAACTAGTTACACCTTTTGTTAGAACTTGGTACAATGCCTAGTGACCATAATGCATGTTGATCTCCTATTGGGAAGACAACGGACAATTGCCTTTGCATCCATTGAAGACGAGTATGCTTCTTGATGTCACACAACTTTTACTAAAGAGTTGCCAATTTCAATGTCACCCTCATAATCACAAACCTGCACGCTATCTATTGTTTGCCATGTCTCCATATCACTCTTGTAAGTGTCCATGGCCACTTGATCCTAAATAATGATGATCGATGATGACCCTCATCAAAGTCCCAAACCATGGGAGTATGATCTAATCTAGAATGTGAGAACTCTCGACGGTAGGGTAGAGCAGTCCCATCATCTACACGAACAAGAAGAATTGATCAATATACGACATAGAAGTAAGAGTTTTCTTGAGTATCTGCAATAACAAGCATCCATCACATCCAACTAGAGGTCCGCAATCAGAGATTTGAACTCGCTAGACTGTAGATGCATGGTCTTTACCTCCACCATCTTGTTAACCAACCAAGAGGGTACAACAATGTAAAGCCTTGAACTTGGCCATTTCTCGGATCCTATGTCATAAGACCCGATTCGTCAAGAGGAAATCAACAGAATTTATTTCGTGTGAATCAGACTTCGTTTCGAATTGGTATGAATTTTCGAAGAAAGAGAAGTAAGGAGACATAAGATGTCATTAACCTTTAATGGCTGTCATTAAGACTAATTAATCGTGATTAAGGAGACTAATGATGGACTAAAGATCATTGATCATCATTAGCGGACACTAATAATGAATTAATCAAAGTTACTGTGATTAGTGAAAGTTAATCATGATTAGTGAAAGTTAATCACAATTAACACTAATTAAGCGTCATTAACGAATCTAGAAGCTTTTGTAAGATTCTAATTTAAGCCCTAAGTTTCTGGATAAGCCTTGGCCAAAATCATGGACCGCTAACCGCAGTTAATGGTTAAACCATGGTTTACTAACCATGGTTAGCTGTTTTCTGAAGCCTATAAATAACCCTCATCCATTCATTCTGTTCACCTTTTCGAGGAAAAATCTGGTTACCATCCTTCCACTGAGTCTGCTCCTACTCTAGCTGAAGGAACAATGGAGAAGGCCCTTCGTAGACATCAAAAATCACTTAACAATTATCGAAAGGGAAAGATTCCTCGATTCAAAGGCATAGAGATACCCGCTGAGGCTGAATTATGGCTTGGTGATGTTAGTAGGATGCAAGGATAATACATGCACCAACAGACACTTGGGTGCACTTTGCTGACTACTCTTTAGCAGAATATGCAAAACGGTGGTGGAGAGCTACTTCCAAGAAATTAGTAGATCCTGTTCCATGGGATACCTTTGAAGAAAGGTTTCGAGCTCACTTCTATCCCTCCCATTGGGAAGAATTGAAGAGAAGGGAGTTAGCTTCTCTGACCCAGGGCTCCAAGATTGTGCGAGCTTATCATATTCACTTTACCGAGCTACTACGTTACTCCCCAGCTTTAGAAGCTTTATCAAAGGAGTGTCTTACCAAATTTGTTAGCGAGTTTCATGGAGATCTTAGAGAGAAGCTTGCGGGTTTTAGGGTCACTATTATAGATGAAGCAATGGACATCACCTCTTATATTGAGATGGAAAGAGATGAAAATCATCAAGGGATGAAAATCGTCAAAGAAGAAGCTTCCACTTTAGTGGCGGACCATCCAAACACAATGCGAATCATAGCTGCAGAGACCGCCGCTATCATCCAGCTGGTTCCAGTATAAGGTCGTCAAAGACCTTAGGCCAGGAATTATCAGGAAGAGGGGGTCTCTCTATATCTCCCTTATACCCTCGTGACTTAGTAATAGGAGCTAGTACCTCTGTGGTTGGGTCTTCAGCTCAGACATGAACACGTGCATGTTATTATTGTCATCAAGAAGGCCACTTTAAGAAAGATTATCCAAGTTGAGAGGATTAAGGTTGAAGCCAACCCCAACTAACAATGTAGCATCCGTCTCGAGCAATAAAGCGATACGTAGAGGAAGAAATGGTATAGGTCACGGCTCACAAGGACCATCTCCTACGCATCAACCACTACAAAGCGTTGCTACAACTTGCTTATTCCTAATGGTCATTTTAATGTAATCACTGAAAAACAAGTTTACAATTCAGGCACGGTCGTACGAGGTACCGTTACTATCAATGGCCTTTCAATACATATCTTGTTTGATTCTAGTACTTTGCATTCATTCGTTACTTGACAGTTAGTACCCGCTTTGGGTAAGATAATGGTAGAAGTACAACAATCCTATATGATCAAGGGACCATGTTAACAAAGTATTTAAAATTTGAGAAATCCTAGATAATTGTGTAGTACAGATAACAGGACATCAACTACCTGTTTCCCTACTACTTATTGAATGGAGGATTTTGATCTCATCCTAGGGATGGACTGGCTAGAAAGGCATCATGCATGCCTTGACTATTTCCAGAAGACAATAACTTTTCACCTTTCTAACTCGATAAAATTCTAGTTCATTGGAAAGACATCCAATGATGATGTCGAATACATCTCTACTCTGAAGGCACAACGGTTGTTGGAGCAAAGGTGCCAAGGTTATTTAGCTTATATATCTACTACATCAGGATCGAACATAATGATAGAAGATGTACGTATAGTGTGCAAGTTTCATAATGTATTTTCAGATGAACTACCTAGATTACCACTTGAGCGAGAGATCGAATTTGAAATCTCTCACACCTGATACTTAACCTATCTCTATCCCTCCATATAGGATGACACTAACTGAGTTACGAGAGTTAAAGGTATAGTTACGAGAACTGTTAGACAAAATAATTATTCGTCCTAGTACTTCACCATGGGGTACACCTGTCTTGTTTGTAAGGAAGAAGGATGAGTCAAGGCGGTTGTGCATTGACTATAGAAAGCTAAACAAGAGGAAAGTAAAGAATAAGTATCCTCTATCAAGAATAGATGATCTCTTTGATCAGTTGCAGGGTTCAACTGTGTATTTCAAGATTAACTTAAGATCTGGATACCATCAATTGAAAATTAAAGATACAGATATTCCCAAAACATCCTTTTGAACTAGATACACACATTATGAATTTTTAGTTATGTCTTTTGGACTGACAAACGCCCTATCGGCCTTCATGGATCTCATGAATAGAGTATTCAGGGAGTTCCTAGATCACTTTGTGGTAGTCTTCATTGATGACGTGCTTATTACTCCAAGGATAAGTACTAACATGAACATCATCTCAAGCATGCACTTGAAAAACTAAGGAAGAATAAACTGTATGCTAAATATAGCAAATCTGACATCTAGCTATCTGAAGTATCCTTCTTAAGTCATGTTATTTCTGGGGCATGTATATCATTTGATCTTGCGAAGGTAGTGCTATGATAAGTTGTGAACGTCCGAAGATTGTCACAGAAATACGATCTTTTCTGGGTCTAACTATGTATTATAGAAGATTTGTGAATGGCTTTTCACGAATATTATTGCTAATGACTAGGCTGACTCAGAAGGAAGTTCCATTTATATGGTCTGATGCATGCGAAACTAGTTTCCAGACATAGAAGGGAGGCCTAACATCTACACCTATCCTTATTCTATCCTCTGGGACTGAAGAGTTTATAGTGTACACTGATGTATCTAAAGAAGGACTTGGGCCAGTTCTTATGCAACATGGTTAGGTAGTTGCTTATGCATCACGACAACTCAGGACACATGAGAGGAACTACTTGACACATGACCTTGAATTAGCTGTCGTAGTCTTTGCTTTGAAGATGATATATTACCTATATGGTATTACTTTTGAGATCTTCACCGATCATAAAAGCTTGAAATATCTGTTTGACCAAAAGGAGCTCAATATGAGACAGAGACGGTGGTTAGAGCTATTGAAGGACTACGATTGTACCATCTCTTACCACCCCGATAAGGGGAATACCGTAGCAGATGCCCTTAGCAGAATAACTTATTCACCTAGGTTGGTGAGTGCTATCCACTTCTGGGGTTTACCATCAATGTTGAGTGAATGGAAACTATTTGATAGTAGTGCTGATACTATAACTATTCCTCACCGATACAGACCAAGATCTGGGATAGAATAAAGAAAGGGCAAGAGGATGATCCAGTCCTTAAAGACTTGAGACAACAACTTGAGAAGAATGAGAGAGATATTCCATATACAAAATGAGTTATTGTATAACTATCATCGAGTTTGTGTACCAAACACATCTGAATTGATGAAAGACATCCTACATGAAGCGCATTACTTCAGATTATCTATTCATCATGGAATTACGAAGATGTATAAGGATCTTTGTTCACACTTTTGGTGGTCAGGAATGAAGGATATTGTTGCGTTTGTGAACTCATGTTTCAACTGCAAACAGGTAATGGCTTTACATCAAAAACCAACATGATTGTGGCAACCTCTTCCTCTCCCCGAATGAAAATGGGAAAGTATTTCCATGAACTTCATTACTGGCTTATCTCAGACAACTGGTGGTAAATATAGTATATGAGTTATAATAGACCGTCTGACCAATGTAGCACACTTTATTCCAATAAGTTACACATGTGATCTGTGTCCATGGTATCCCAAAGGAGGTAGTTTCTGATCGAGATTCACGATTCGCCTCACACTACTGAGAGAACTTCATGAAAGCCTTATGCACACAACTATGCTTGAGCACATCATATCCTCTACAGACAAATGATCAATCAGAACATACTATTCAGACTATAGAGGATATGCTACGAGCATGTCCTTAGAATGGAAGGGATCATGGGTTAAACATTTACTTCTTGCATAATTCATCTACAACAATAGTTACCATGCAAGTATTGACATGTCTCCATTTGAAGCACTATATAGACGTATGTGTACTACTCTGTCTTAGCAAGATGTCGGAATAAAGAACCTTTACGATTCAGATAGACTAAGGAGACACAAGAAGCTGTAGAGTTTGTTTGGAAAAGACCAATAACTACTCAGAGTCGCCAGAAAAGCTATAGTGATACCGTACGAAGATATTGAGTTTGAGGTTGGTGACTTTGTATTCCTCAAAGTATCGTCTATGAAGGGAGTTCAGAGGTTCAGCTTGCGTGGGAACTTAGCACCTGGATTCGTGGGTCTCTTTGAAATTATTTAACAGGTTGGGAAAGTTGCATATAGACTTGCACTTCCTCCACAACTTTCTGTAATAGATGATGTTTTTCATGTATCAAATACGAGAAAGTATATTAGGGATCTTGAGCATAACATAAGCTATGGTGATATGCATGCTGAGTCAGACTTGGCATACTAGAAATATCTGTGCTAATACTAGATTTGGATATCAAGAAGTTGTGAAATAAAGAGGTGCTTCTAGTTCAAGTATTGTGGTTGAACCAAGGGTTTGAAGAAGCCTCATAGGAACTCGAGACAGACATGAGAAAGAAATTGATGTAGCGTGACCCCAAATTATAGGGCCACATTTATTTAATTAATTAGTAGTCAATTTTATTTACGTTTTTAGCGGTCGTAATGGTATAATTAAATAATTGAGATTGCCTGTGATCTCAACGTTTATTTCGTAGATTTTAATTGTAATTTTGGTCAATTGAATAAGTTAGAGTCTAATTAGGGTAATTAGAGGTCAATTAGGATAAAGTTGGTTGTCAATTTTTAATTTGTTACTATTTTTATAAACCATCTCTCCTATATAAAGAGATGGTAGTCCAGTATTTTTATTCAGTCAAGTATTATGAAAAATTGAGTTATCTCATTATCTCTCTCTCTTCTCTCTCTTTCTCCACGCGATCTTCGCGGTTCTCCTCCTTCAACCCCTCGTTACCGACGAGTTCTTCTCCTCAACCCTTCCAATTCTTCTTCTTAACCCATCTCGTTCTTCTACCAAAAATCCACCATAAAAATTCATCATTTATCGACGCCGCGAAAAGCCGATTTCCATCAATTGGTATCAGAGCATGGCAATCGAATCGTCCCTACGATCCGACGATCCCGTCGTGCATTGGAAGATGCAATATGGTTTGAGTTGCATATCTCATGATTCGCGTTCACGCGCACGTCGACACAAGTTCATGAAGCACCTTATGTCAAGCCTCAAGGTTCAAGCAATTCGTCGGGAGACGAATTTTTTAAAAGCGGAGGAGAGTTGATGCAGCGTGGACTCGACATGTAGGGCCGTCTAATTATTTAAATTGTGGCCGTTAATTTTTATTTACGTTTTTTAAGTTGTCGCAATTTGAAATAAAGAGATCGCGTGTGATCTCAATTAGTCTTAATTTGAATTTCAAATTTGGTAGTTAGTCGGTTAATTAGTTAGAGTCAGTTTAGGATAATTGGTTGTCGGTTTAAATTATTTTCTATTCTTGTAATGTCATCCCTCCTATATAAAGGGATGAGGGTCCAATGTTTTAGTCAGTTCAAGACGTGATAAAATAGAGATTTATCTCTCTCTCCTCTCCCTCTCTCTCCTTCTCCCCGCGTGATCTACACGTGTTCTTCTTCTCCCAAACCCCTCGTATTCCCGACGAGTCTCTTCTCTCTTTCCCTCGCGGTCTACGCGTTTCTTCTTCTCTAACCCCGCGCATCCGGCGTGTCTTCTCTTCTCAACCCTTCCAGTTTCTTATTCTCAACCCCTCTATTTTCTTCTACCATCGAAAAATCCACCGTCAAATCTATTTCCCGCGCCGCGCCGAATTTCATTTTGCATCAATTGGTATCAGAGCATGGCTTTCAGATCGTCCCAACGATCTGACGATCCGTCCCGATACTCACGCCGACATACATCAAGGGACCATCGCTCGTCCGACAGAAAACGACGAGCCAACAACTACGACAAGGAGACCGAGCACATGGTACGCGATTTGCAGAACAACTTCCGATCCATGTCATCAATGTTTCGGGACTTCATGGCCAACCTTAAGGCCTACCGCGACGCCCAATCGAAGCCGCCACCCGTTGAAGCCGCTGCCGCAAAGTTTGACGACGAAACCCGCCCCGTGGAAGAAGAACTGCTCGCTGTCCAGCAATTTCCAGAACCAATTCCACCATCGGAATCGACTCCGCGACCCCCTCCAACCATCCCGGCGCCACCCCAGCCTTCCCAGGTACCTCTCCCGCCCTCCCCGGCCCGCGCGGCCGTCAGCCCCACCCCGACAACCCCTCCGACAGCCCCCATGCCCCCAGCGGCTGCCCTAGCCCCGCAACCCCTTCCCGAACCCTCCCCCAGTCCCGCATCGCCTGCGGCTCCCTCCCAGCCGCTCACGCCCACCACCCACGCCTACCTCCCTTCCCAAGCTTTCCCCCAGCGCCTTTCCCCTCCCCTCCCTCTCCCTCACGCCGCCATCTCCCAACCTCCCCCTTCCCCGTGCCCCTACGGCCACCTCCCAGGTACCCGCTTACCACATCCCCGCCACCTTGTGCACCCGCCAGCGACTCCGCCCTCCCTCCTCTTCCCGCTCCTTCCCAGCGCCGCCTCTCTCCCTCTCAATGAACTCAATTCCCCCTCGCCGCCTCCCCACGCCTCTCTCCGACTTCCCCTCCAGAACTTCATCGCCCCCAGCCGCCAAGGCCCTCCCCCTCCTCACGCGACACCGCAGCCCACGCACCGCCCTCTTTCCCAGTCGCCCCCGCCCACTCGACGGCGCCGCACAATCCCCCCCCAACCCCGACCTCATCCCCCTCTTCTAGCGCCGTGCTACCACGCGCGAATCCAACCTCTCGCGAGCCGCTGCCCCGATCGAACGCCCACAACCGCGCCGCCTTATGCGATAGCCGCCGCCCTGCTCGAGCGTCCACCACCGCGCCGCCCTTATGCGGTAGATGCCCCCGCGCATAGCGCGCAAGCCCTAACAAGAATCCCGAAGCCCACGAGATATGCAATCCACGATTTGAGGGATTGGGCAATCATTTGGAAAAATTGCAAAAATAATTCCCAAGAATCCCTTATTGGCAGAAAAAGAAGGGACACTAAGGATAAGGGGGTGCGAAAATTGCACCCATACCCCTGGTGGCGAAAATATTTAAAGAAAAGGGCTGCAAATCAGAATTATGGGAACCCTCCTTATCCAAATAGGACTAGGACCTTGGGTTTTCCCTATTTAAGGACCCCATGGCTTCATTCCTTAGCCACATCCCCTCTTCTCCTCTCCTTGTGCCATTGCTTCATTATGGATTATTCAAGGACCATATTCTCCATGCCGCATCAATTTTTTGAGCATCACGGGAAGGAGTCAACAATCAAGACGCCGCCGCCGTTCGCGCCGCACATGTTCTTCAACCACGACGGCCGCATCATCCCCGCCTGCGTATGGATTCCGCCGTTCGCTCCACATCATTTCTTCCTGAAGACGACGGAATGCGCCGAATCATCCAAGCCCGCAGATCCCGCAATTCGTCAGGAGCCGAATTTTTAAAGCGGTGGAGAGTTGATGTAGCGTGACCCCAAATTATAGGGCCACATTTATTTAATTAATTAGTAGTCAATTTTATTTACGTTTTTAGCGGTCGTAATGGTATAATTAAATAATTGAGATCGCCTGTGATCTCAACGTTTATTTTGTAGATTTTAATTGTAATTTTGGTCAATTGAATAAGTTAGAGTCTAATTAAGGTAATTAGAGGTCAATTAGGATAAAGTTGGTTGTCAATTTTTAATTTGTTACTATTTTTGTAAACCATCTCTCCTATGTAAAGAGATGGTAGTCCAGTATTTTTATTCAGTCAAGTATTATGAAAAATTGAGTTATCTCATTATCTCTCTCTCTTCTCTCTCTTTCTCCACACGATCTTCGCGGTTCTCCTCCTTCAACCCCTCGTTACCGACGAGTTCTTCTCCTCAACCCTTCCAATTCTTCTTCTCAACCCATCTCGTTCTTCTACCAAAAATCCACCATAAAAATTCATCATTTATCGACGCTGCGAAAAGCCGATTTGCATCAGAAATACCCCTATTTATTTGAATGATAATAATATGTATTATGTATATTTTCATTATAAATGAAATGTCATTCATTCTCTTTAAGGTTATGATTTCAATCGTCTTTGAGATTGTTATGCCTGCACTTCAAGTCTTGAGGTTGAAACTTCCTTCAAGGTTGTTATCATTATAAAGCCTTGCATTTGGCCATCTCTTGGATCATGTGTCATAAGACCCGACTTGTCAAGAGGAAACTAATGGAATTTGTTTCATGTGAATTGGACTTCGTTTCGAATTGTTATGATTTTCCAAAGAAAGAGAAGTAAAGAGGCTTTAGATGCCATTAACCTTAATGATCGTTATTAAAACTAATTAATCCTAATTAAAGAGACTGATGATGGATTAAGGAGCGTAATCACAATTAGCAAACACTCATAATAGATTAGTGAAAGTTATTGCGATTAGCAAAAGTTAACCGTGATTAGTGAAAGTTAATCACGATTAGCGCTAATTAAGCATCATTAGCGAATCTAGAAGCTTCTGAAAGACTCTAACTTAAGTCATAAGTTTCGGGATAAGCTTTGGTTATAACCATGAGCCAAAATCATATGCCGCTAACCACGGTTAAGGGTTTAACCATGGTTTACTAATTATGGTTAACAATTTTCTGAAACATATAAATAACCCCCTCCCCTACCCATTCATTCTCTACGATTTCCACTACCACCACTACCCAAGGGTTAGGGTCGAGAGGTCGGGAGGAGGAGAGGGGGGCATTGCCGGGAGGATGAGGAGGACGGTGCGATTCTCTCTTAGTTGGCTTCATGTAGGAGGTAAGTAGCTCTAACTTGAGCTAGGTTTTCGATTCATCTTCCTTTCCGATTCATTTTGTGTTGTGGTTCGAGGAGAAATTTGAGCATAGCCCTGCTCGAGTGCTGGTGGCTCGCCCGTCAGTGAGCATACGAGTTCTTTGTATGACTCACTCACCCATGATGAGATACTTGTCGATTTTGCAGTTATTATCGATTTTATAATTGTTTTGATGGAGGAATCTATGTAACGCGCTACTTAGGTGCAAGGTTCAGAAATGAGAGGAAGAGATAGCTTGAAATCTAGAAAACGATGAGACCAAATACACGTTTATTTGGGACATTGTGGATAGGCGTTGGGATCATCAACTACACATGCCTTTACATGATGTTGCTTATTTTTTTCAATCCCCACTTTCATTATGAACCAACATTCTCGAATTACCTAGAGGTCAAATGCGATTGTTTTCATGCATAGAGAGATTGATCGTTGATCAAGCCGTGAGTGCAAAAGCAAATTCTCAACTTGATTCTTTTATGAATGCTAAAGGATTTTTTTGATGGGCAAATGCAGTCAATTCCATAAAAACAAGATGCCCTGGTGAGCACTATAAACAATTTTAAAGAGCTTTGCATATTCTTTAACATTATTACTAAAATGTATTGACAATTTTTAACTTATTGGTGGAGGTTGTTTGGAGATGAAACACCTGACTTGGCATCATTTGCGATTAGGGTATTGAGCTTGACTTGTAGTGCTTCTGGGTGTGAATGTAATTGGAGCTCGTTCAATCAGGTGGTTAAGCATTATATATTTCTTTGGTAGTGTTTTCCTTTCTTGCTAAACCTTATATATTTCTATATAGGTCTATACAAAGAGAAGAAATCGCTTAACACAAGCGAAGTTCAATGATTTGGTTTACATCTTGTTCAATCTCAAATTGAAACATAGGGACTTAAGGAACAAAATAATAGAAGATCCCTTGACATTGACTCCGGTGATGAATGGATTTCAGAAGCCCAAGATGTCGAGGCCTATCAGGATCTTGATGTAAACATACCCCTTGAGGATGATCCTATTGAGGAGGAAAGAGGTGAAGGAGCTCGAGTCACTCGACGTAAAAGGAAGGGGTAAAAAGCATGTCAAATGTGCAATAATAAAAGAATATTCAATGCTTTGTTGCAATCGATTTTCAAACAAATAAATGACTATGCATATTACTTTCTTGATTAGGTAAAGATAAAAGTCCAATTAATGTTGAGTTCCCTGATTCGGAGGATGAAAGCGACGATGAGGTCGGTGTTGATGTGCAATTGAATTACGTGGATGATTCTAATGATGATCCAACGAGTATTAGCAACAGTGACGACGACGACGGTGACAATGTTGAGGAGTGATGATGTAGACGAGACGACCGATGATTCGTTGAATCGATGTTGATGGCTAGTGATTTTTAAATGGATTTCATGAATGTGTTGGACAATATATTGCATTAGATTTACGCTTATGTTGAACTTTTTTTCCTACTTTCCGTTTTCTTTTATAATTTCACCTTTGAACTTGGAATAATTATAGTTGTAGTTTGTACTTTGTATTGTACTATTTGACAATATGATGCAATAGTTTGTGTTGTTGTGATTTATTCCAATATAATTTGTATTATTTCTAATTTTTCTTTTAAAAATAAAATTGAAGCTTACGACTCGACTGCCTCGAGGCTTACACCTTGTCTCACATTTTAAGAAAAATGCCTCAGACCGCCTCACACATTTTTAAACCTCATGCATGCCTGACCCCCACCTCTTGAGTTTGGAAAAAGCTCCCTTTAAATCACCTATTAACCATCACCGAGTAAGAAGCAATCATGACATACATCTTCATCCAATAATCTAATTCTCTGAATAATGTCACTTATGGAAGGAGAATTAAAGGAATCCTTGGTTCACACAATCATATACATTTGAGAAATTCCCTTTTCCATAACAGACTATGAACACGTTGCATCCTCTAGTCAGACACTATCTCATTAATAATCACTAAACTATCCATCATGAGTCTACATGACACAAATGTCGTCTGAGCTGGGCAAGTGATGTCTTCCACAAGCAATGCCAATAATTCGCCAACATATTGGCCACAATGGAGTTAATGGCATTAAAAGTGCAACAAGTTAGAAAATTTTTCTCGTATTTGTGCATTCTTCTTAAGTAGTAGAAACATTAGAGCCCCATTAATCCTTCAAAAACCAAACTGCTCCTCAATCATGTTCATGACATCACTTCCCACCACCTCTAAAAAATTCTATAAAAACCATGATGTTATCAAAACTAGATGATCTATATGCATTCATTTCACAATCGCATCATAAACCTCTTCAAGCCTAAAGATCGTATGAGGGTGAAGCCCTCACAATGTTCGATCTCAGCTTGCTCACACCATCCAACGCTAGCATCATCATAGACTCACATATCAGAGGTTCGAAGATTTAACACAACTATGACTTTGACCTCATAATCAACCTGTTTTCCTCTACCATATTGAAATAAACGAGGCTTCTCCTCTGCCTTTCACTGGGCATGATGTGAAAAAACTTTGTGCTCGCATCCCCCTCTCATAACCAAGCTTACCTCAACTACTAGTACTACTCCCACTACACCTCACACTTCCTACCTTCCCCCATCACCACCTTTTGACGGAGCATCATTTCCTTACAGGTAGTCACTTCTATGTGCCACGACCCCAAATGGGTTGTCGAATCCTCCCATATCCGGATCGGGTTACTAGGTAATAATTTATTCAACAATTACAACTAACATTAAAAAACAGTCTGCAATACTAAGAAGAAATCACTCAACACGTTTCCATTCACAAAATAAAGTTTACATGGTACATTATCCCACTATAACCATTTACATGTACATCAGTTGGAAAGGAAATGCACAAAAAGATTACTAACTACCTTATAGAGTAATGCTATTGTGGCTGGCTGGATGGCTATCGTCCCTGTGATGATTCTCTGATGCTTGTTGAGTTTTCAGAAAATAGAGGAAAGAAATGAGCCAGTATACAATAACGAAGGAAAGAAATATAGATTAAGCATGATATTTGAAAGGTTCAGCAAGCCAAATTATACAGTTGTTCCTTTATTCCATTTTTATTTTAGTTCGTATCAATTCTAATCCACGTCAGGGATTGGTCCTCTCCCCTCCACGGAACCTGAAGCTGTGGACACTCTAGGATTAGGGATTACGTTTATACTGATGAACTTAGGCCGCCGCACGTCGCCCCAACCAATCCTCCAATCCACCCTTGACAATATCTCTTTTATTAGTAATCCAGGGTCTTTAGGCCCTACCACTTGTTCAACACAGATACATACCTTCTCGAGGACCCGACTGCTTAAAACCACATGCCATTTTCACCTTAATCTTTTTACCAACTGCTTATTTCAAGTATTATCATAACCCAACCGCTAATCATACCACCATGTACCTCTACATGGCACGACAATATCTTCCGTCGTTCAACCCGAAGATATTGGCACCCGGTGCCACGTGTTACAAATTATTCATTCATTTCTTGCGCACTTATCACAATAGAGCAACCATGTGCCACTTAGGTAGGGTCATGCCAATACAGGTTCCTTCCAACAAACCTGCAGGTTGCATGCCCACCATGTAGTTCTACTCCCAGTCATCTTTAACGTAACACACAATCCTTTCAGGATCCATTTCAATACACAACTATTCTCATGATGTAGTTCCCCCGTTAAGCCTTCGATTTGCTTATTCATCACTATTGAGTATAGATTTACATATATATTAGTTCCTATATATACTCATTTTTATACTTATTTTAACTCTCAAACCCTAACTTTCCAAGTCGATGCATCAATTCGATGCTTCGTCGTTATTTTAGTGGGAATCACAAAACAACTTTTCATATTTTCTCAAAAATAATCAAATTAGGGTTCCTTGTAGTGAACATAAAATCAGGAATTTTAACGATCTCATTTGAAAACTCAACAACAAAAGATAGGATTCCGTTACCTAATTGAGCTCCCTCTCGCATATGCGACACTTTATCGTGATTCGTTTCAGAAAGGGTGATCTATGGCTCATGAAACCTTCGAATTTCACTTTCATATCAAGAACACGAAAAATGTGCCAAGAATGCAAAGAACGAACGAAGAACACGAAGAACACATTTTCCCTTATAATTTCAATAGAGCTTCCCCTTATACTTGGTGATATTTAGGAAAATTTCAGCATAATTTCTCCTTTATCGAGGCATATTCTATGAAACTTTTGGTAGAATTTTCCCTTATAGTGGGACATATTTCTAAAGAAAAACGGAAAGAGTTTCCTCTATAAAATCATCGAGAGGAAAAACAACAACGAAACATAAAGAATATAACAAAACTACAACGATGGAGAATCGGTAGACACCGTGCGTCTTAGGTGAGTGAAGCGTGTGATGAATCATATGGTTCACTAACGGCCTAGCCGCCCACATTTAAGTAGTGTTCGGAAATGTGGTCCATATGACCGCTTATGCAGCTACATATGCGTATTCGACCACTTGACCAAAGTGCATACACCATATGCGGCAATATGCGGTCAAAACGCATATGCAGTCCGAATATACAGCATATGCGGCCGCATATCTGAACAAGAGATTGCATATAGGATTCATGTTAATCCATAACATGTTGATGGCACATTAACTCGGTTTTCTTCCGAGCAACTCTTATATCATCATTTACATTGATGCATCTTTTCATTATTATCGTATGTCACATTTGAGCATTTAAACTAGGGTATTTTTTCTCATATCCATATCTTTCCATTATTCTCAACACCTATAAGTGAAAATGTTTACCGTCTTTCGAATTTTCCATCTATCTAATTCTTCCAATAAAATATGAATAATTGGCTAACAACCTGTCACTTTACATTTTTGTGCTTCTAATAAATTTTATATGCAAGCACAATTTTCCCCTATATTCTGTGTCAACAAGTTTTGTCCATTGGAGATCCATATATGTATAATTTTGGTTGTATGATTTGTATATCTATGATTATTCTTTAGCTTTTGTTATTTATAGGATCTATATATAATAAATCACATTGGTGGATATTTGTCAGAATCCAACAATATCAAAATGGTGGCCAACGGTTTCGTGATGTTGAGAATATATGCAACACCAAGTCAAAAAGACTTGCTCTTTATATATGTTCATCACACTTTGCCCCAAGGGTCGATTCACACAAGAACTGTTCTTCTATGCTTTTGAAGTGAAGAAGGATTCAAGTGAACCCTTGGCTCTAATCAAGCTTTGCAATGTAAGAAATTCAGTGGTAAATCGAGTAACGATGAGTTATTACCAAATCACAACTCACAAATATTCTCACCATTTCTAGAATCCAAGCATGAACATAAACAAAATTAATTATTTTCTTTGCTTTCTTGAACATTGATGCATGAAAAGGTAATTTGAGTATATCCTCCAACATCAGATCTATGCAATGTGCAGCACAATGTGTTCAACAAAAATTCTTCTTTTTTCCATCAAAATTTACCTAGCTGCTTTGTAAGCCGATGCATTGTCTGGTATCACTTAGACAATATTCTTCTCTCCAACCTCCTTAACAACTTCATCCAACACTTTAAAACGTATTTGCGCATCTTCAACTTGATCAGATGCACCGATTCAGAGTGAGTTGTTGTGTGAGAGGATCCGAAGTACCTGCACCCGTACCTCCTTGTGCAATAAAAAAATCCATCAGTCCTCAAGCTTGCTTAACACTACTAGAATCTGCCAATGCTCTCCGTGATGGTTGAATTTCATCACCTCCCAATGGCACTTGCATCCCAACTCGACAAACCTCTTCCATTTCTTCAAATCTTCTTCTCTTCTCATCACCCTTGCTTTCCATGAACATTTTCATCCCTTGTTGAACCTTAATGAGAACATTTGGACATGCTCTCACATTCTTGCTTGTCTTTGCAAGATGGTCTTTCAACCGCTTTACCCCGCCAGTGATCTTCATCAAAGGGAGGCGACAACACCTCTCGTTGGATGGCAGCAAGCGGTGGAGATGGGCGTTGGACGGCTGCAGGCGGTGGTGTTGGGACTTGGGAGCTTGATCGGCATCAGGCAACGGTGGTGGCGAGCAATGCTATCACAACGGTAGAGGCGGCATGAAAGGGGTGGGAGTCATGCGACTCTTTTAGGGAATGAAGAAGGGTCACGTGCTTTGCATGTGATCGGAATGTTAAAAAACATAAGACGTAAGGCGTGCGCCTCAGCCTCGCCTCACGCCTAGAGTGCCTCACAAAGAGGCGAGGCGTACGCATCGGCAACAGGACTTGAGGCGTGCGCCTCAGGGTGCTTTTGGCTCGCCTCACCTTGAGGCATACGCCTCGGCTCCGCGAGGCATCGCTTTTTAAAACCATGGGCATTCATACTTTCTTACGAGTTTAGTTGTCGTCCTTATGGCATATTTTTTGGTGTTGTTTAGAAAAGCTCTTCCTTGTGGCTTCTTTGCTGGCTACTTATGTGAGGACCTCTCGATTCTAGTGCTACAATATGTTGATGACACGATCTTTTTCATCAAGGATGGTGTGGTTGAGGCCAAATGGATATATACAATAGCAGAGATTTTAGGTAGCTTGCTGGAATTGAGGTCATTCATGAGAAGTCGACTTTTATTCTTTTTGTTATGTTTTGTGAGTTGGCTATGTAGTGTGGGCATATCTGAGGTACTTCACATTCGAGTTTCCGACTCATGTACTTGGGTCTACCATTGATCTAGGATAATCTTAGAAGGCAGGTTGGTTATTGCTGGTAGAGAAGATGTGTATCTCGTGTATGATGATTTTAGTAAGGCGGGTTGGTTTCTGTTAGAGATTACAGTAGATTGCGTCCTCATATTCTATTGTAACCCCATGAGGGCATTTATGTATTTTACCCTTTTGAGCTCTTTAGGGTTTAATCCTATATAAGGACACCCCTAGACCTCTTGAATAAATACATCATTGTATTCTCTCGTCTCTTTTTCCACATGGTATCAGAGCAACGGTCCTAGATCGGTGTTCTGACCTAAAACCCGCCGCCACCACTGACCTCTCCTACAAACCTAGCGCCGCCAGGAGGTTCCCGCGCCACCAAACACTCCTCGCGCCTCCGCCAAGCGCCCTCGCGCCACCAAGTGCTCCACGCACCTCTTCCATGTCCCCCGAGCATCGCCGCCAGGCTCGTCGCCTACTGCCAGGCGCTCCTTGCGTCATCACTATGCGCCCCTTGCGCCGCCTCCATGCGCCCCCCACGTACCCTAGTGCCACCGACACCCCTCCACCCCTTTGCGCCACCATTGCCACGTGCTTCTAGCGTCGCCTCGCGTGCCCTAACAAGACTTGGAGCATTGCCTTGCCACCCTAATTCCTTGATGCAAGAGTAGACACGTGATGATTTCCTAAGACAAGATATACTCTGTAGGTCACTTTTTCTTGACCTAAGTTGCCACCATGACGTCCACTGGGACCATGGCCTCAAATTTCAGCGAAATTCGGTCGAATTTCTGTCGAATATCGATATCCAGTCGAAATCGATATTCGACCGAAATGGCCGAAATGACCGAAATATGGGGGTCCTAGTACAAAAAATGACCGAAATGACCGAAATTTCGGTCGAAATTCCACCGAAATTCCATCGAAATTCTGTTTTGGTCGATACCGAAATGGTGACCGAAACCGACATTTAAGGCCTTGACTGGGACTAAGTCCGTGTACCCTACTTATTCTTTGATGGTACATGGCACTTCTATCAAGTTGAAGGGCTTCGAAAATTATCTTCTATGGTCTCAGTTTTTTAAAGTATTTGTTGGTAGCAATCACAAAAGTTATGTTCTTTCAAAGGTTCCGCCTGCTGAAACAGACAAGGACTATGAAACCTGGTTTGTTGACAATTGCCAGGTTATCACTTGGATGACGAACAACGTCGATCTAAACATTGATGCTAATCTTCTTTACAAAGAAACTGCTAAGGCGATGTAGGAAAACCTTGAGCGTACATATTCTCAGAAGACGATCAAGTCTCGTCTTTCTGACATATACACAAGGATCTGGTCTGCTACTCAGGGAGAGTCAAGCCTTATCGAGTGCTACAGGCTTCTTATGAGCCTATTTGAGGAGCTTCTTATTTTTCAACCTGCATGTTGTGATAAACAGGTAGGAGAACATGCTGAATGACATGTTTACATATTTCTTTCATGATTGAATCCAAAATATAAGCCTGTGAAAGATCATTTTCTGATGGATGATACTCTACCTACACTTGAGACCATCTTCGAATGCCTACAGGAGTTAGAGGTTCCAACTCAGCACTCTACCCTCCACATATCTATAGAAACGACGGCCCATTATACCTCCTCAGGATATAGAGGGCGTCAACACTATCAAGGAAGACAGGGCCATGATTCTGGATGTGGACGTGGTCGTGAATCTGGACGTGGCCGTGATTTTGGACGTGGACGTGATTCTTCTACTGCTCGGTATCCAACACGTGTGCACTGTGGACGCTGGAATCACCCTTCTGACCATTGCTGGGCAACATTTGGCATACAACCTAATGCCAACAATGCCTATGATGAAGCACTGTATGATGCAACTGAAGATACATCTGCTTAGCAAACTGGCGAGGCACAAATCCATTCATTGCTTCTGAATATGCTCGCCTGCGACAACTGTTGCAAGAATCTACTTACTCTGTCGGCGACAATAGTGCTTCTGCCTCTACTGCCAACCTAGCTACTACCTCAAGTACAATAGCACACTCTGTCTCTGCCTCTAAACATGCATGGATTATTGACTCCGGAGCCTCTACCCATCTGATGGGAGAAGGAAGTTTGCTCACATCTTCCCAGTCGTCTTTCTCAGTGAAGACTGTTTGAGTTGCTAATGGGGATCATTCCCCAGTTGTTGTTGGTACTGTTCATTTCTCTTCCGAGCTGCGATTGACGGATGTTCACTGTGCCCCTACCTTTCCTCTCAGTCTTTTATTTGTACAGAAGTTATGTCGTGAACTTAACTGTCGTGTTATTTTTGACGAGTTTTGCTGTTATTTTCAGGACATCCGAATGAGGTAGATTTTTGTTGGAGGTCATGAGAGGAACACCCTCTATTACCTCGACATCGCATCTGATTCCAAGTTTGCTGGTGCTGTATCAATCTCTGAAGATCCTCTTCTATGACACCTTCATTTAGGCCACCCTTCTGCAAAGGCACTCTCCATGATGTTCCCTAAACTCTCTACACTCAAACCCTTTGAGTGTGAAGCGTGTCAATTTGGGAAACATCATAGAGCATCGTTTCCTGCATGAACCGAGCATCACCGCCATACTCCTTTTGCTCTTATTCATTGTGATATCTGGGGAACCTGTTCGATCCGAACTCTAAGTGGTCATAGATATTTTGCTATCTTTGTGGATGACTACAATCGATCATCTTGGGTCTTCTTGTTAAAGGACCGTCCAGAAATTAATAACATTATCAATATTTTCTTTCACTATGTCAAAAACATCTTCTCCACTACTATTAAAATCTTTTGTTCTGATAATGCATTGGAATTTACACAAAATGATTTGACATCCTTTTTTGCTTCCCATGGTGCCATCCATCAAACCTCTTGCTCATATACCTCTCAACAGAATGGGGTAGCCGAAAGAAAACTACGACATCTCCTTGTTATTAGCCGCTCCCTACTTACCCAAATGAAGGTTCCCAAGACTTATTAGGGTGATGCTATACTCAATGTTGTCCACCTTATAAACAAGGTCTCGTCTGCATCCCTAAAGGGCTCCACCCCTTTGGCTTACTATACCCAAATGACTCACCATTTCCTCCACCCTACGGATTTTTGGATGCACAACATTTGTTCACAACTTTCATACTGCCGACAAATTATCTCCACGTGCGATTAAATGTGTTTTTCTGGGTTATTCTCAATTTCAAACTCAGAAAGGGTACAGATGCTATGATCCTTCTGGCCAACGCTATTACATATCTGATGATGCCAACTTTTTCAAACAAACTAACTTCTTTACTTAAGCTGTGTTAGACATAGCATTAGATCTTCCTCCTCCACCAATTGTGTATAAAAGAAAACACGTGTCTACTCTTGTTCATGTTCCTCTGCATATTCCTTTGTTGCAGGAGAATATGCCATCTTCAAGTGCTTCCACCAACACTACCCCGGATGATCCTCAGGAGCTTCCCATCGCTCTGCGCAGAACTAAGAGGCAATGCACACTTCATCCCATGTCTCATTTCACGTCCACTAATAGCTTATCATGTTCTGATAAAAGATATGCATATGCTCTTATGACAATTTCTGTTCTAAGAGACCATCATAGTGCATTACAAGATTCTGGATGGCGACAGACAATGAATGAAGAAATGGATGCTCTTAATTCTAGAGGGATATGGGATCTAGTACCGTGTCCCCAAGGTTTCAAGCCTGTTGCTTGCAGATGAGTCTTCACTACGAAGTAGTCTCCAGATGGCTCTATTGACATGTTGAAAGCAAGATTGTGGCGAAAGGTTTTACACAGACTTATGGAGTTGATTACTTCGAGACTTTTTCTCATGTTGCAAGGATGGGATCCATACGGACTATCCTCTCTGTATCCGTGAACAAGGGCTGGCTTATCATTCAATTGGATGTCAAGAATGCATTTCTATATGGCGATCTCGAGGAGGAAATTTACATGATGCAACCTCCAGGTTATGAAGTCGAGGGGGAGTATGTTTATTGACTTCGCAAAGCAATCTATGGTCTGAAGCAAAGCTTGAGGGCATGGTTTGACAGACTAAGTACAGAGATGGACACTTCGGGTTTTCAGAGAACTACATTTGACTACTCCGTTTTCATCAGAAAACGATCAACCAGTACTGCTATACTTGCTGTATATGTGGATGACATGGTTGTTACAGGTGACGATGATAAAGGGGTGCTAGACCAAGGCCTTTCTGCAGAAGGTTTTCGTCACCAAGGATCTGAGGCAACTTCGCTATTACCTGGGCATAGAACTGATAGAAGTTTTACACACCAAGAAGGGACTCCATTTGTCACAAAGAAAGTACTGCTTAGATATACTGACTGAGGCATGGCTACTTGGGTGCAAATCTTTTGGCATTCCTGCCGAACCGAGGAAACACACTACATCCAATGATCCTGTCTTTGAAGACACTACACGATACAGAAGCCTGCTTGGCAAACTTCTGTATCTGACTGTTATTTCCTTTTAAAAGTTCATCCTCTTCTAGATAAGGAAACTAGTATGCTTGTGCAAAGAAAATTTATGGCTTAATGAGAATTAGAGTTTGACTCCCATATCCTTCTCTCTTTTATTTTTTTCTTAAAATCTCGGTTTGTCATCCCCCTTCCGTAAATCTCATCTATATCAATTGTCATCATGGACAAATTTTTTTTTTGGGTGTTAAAGTTGGAGTATTATAACAGGACAAGCGTTGCCGAATTTATAGTTATGTCCATAAAAATTTGGGATTTTACATCATAACACATGGTGTATGCTTTCATATTTACACATTAAATCCTCTATAATTCCGCATTACGTGTAGAACCCTGAAAGATGTCTTTCGTTTATACCCATAACCCTCCGTTATCTTAGTTCATTAACTCAACTACTCATGTGAGTTAATTTAACCACACCACATTGTACGGATGATATTTACTTATTTGTTTTTTATTTTTTAAATAAATAATAGGCAACCTCACTCCTTCCTCTTTGTGAAATGTCGCAACAAGCACATCCAAATTCCTCCTCCCGTTGACCTACCCCCTCCTCCCCCGACCCTTGCCTTGCCACAATAATTGGCAACACCCTCCTCCCCCTACCCCCACCTGCAACCTCGACCTGCTGCCACCATCGCGCAACTGGAACCACTTCCCTCCTCCCTCGACCCTTTCCTTCTCCCTCGACCCGTTGCCGGTGTTGTGCAACTGACATCGCCCCCGCCTCCCTCGGCCTGCCTCCTCCCCTCAACATACTATAGTCGCAACGCATCTAGCACCACCCCCACCTCCTCCCGTCGATCTGTTGTCTCCACCATGCAATCGACACCACCCCTCCACCTACCCCTCCCCCTCCCCCGACCAGTCGCTATCGTCGCGCAACGGCACCACCTCCCACTACCCGTACTCTGCCTCCTTTGACCTGTTGTCGCCACCACGCAACCTGCACTACGCCCTTTTCCTACATCCACCCCACCCCTCCGTTAACCTGTTGCCACCGTCGTGCTTGAATTTGAGGACTGGAACTCAATCGCAGAGAAGGGCCACCCAACTAGGACACGAGCTTTATGAGGAGTTGCTTTCGTGATATGTTGTCGATCTACTCTTACTGATTCAACCAAGCCATGATTATACTCTTTTTCATCAAACTATCGAGATATATAAGGCATCGACTATAGTCTAGTTAAAGCTGACTTGATTAGATTAGCAGAAGATCGAATCCTCGATCGGACCATTCGATAGGTTACAAAGCAAAGTAGAGAGAAAGCTTGATTAAATATATATTTGGTGCACGAGTTTACTCAAAAAGTGAAAGTCGAAGATTGAGTCCTCAGTCGGACCACGGTTGTGCAACCGACACCACCTCAGTCCTCCCTCCACCATCTCTTTCTCCCTTGACCTGATTTTGTTGTCGTTGTCGAACAATCGATATTACCCCCTCCCCCGACTTGCTATCATCGTCGCGCAATCGGTACCCCACTCCTCTCCTTCCCTTGACTTGCCACCATCGCCCTGCAACCAGCACCATCTTCCTCATCCCCCCACTTACTCCATTTGTTGCTGTGTAACCAGCACCACCCCCACCTCCCCTACTCCTTGCCCTATCTCTCGACCCACTGGCGTCGCCACCGTAAAGCCAACACTGCCCCCTTCTTGATGAATCTGGGATTTGTCACTCTAAAAGAGATTAATTAAGCTCATTTCCCCAAAATTCATCTCCATTTTATCAATTATATTGCACAATTAAAATTTATGCATGTATATATAATAATTGCATTTTATCATTCATAATCGCATAAAATAAGAAGCCAAAAATCCTAACCCAATTAACATGTAAAATAAGCTAACTTCCCTAATTTTTAACTAATTCATGTTAACTCGAAATCACCCGATACCACCTCCATTGTGTACATATTACTAACAAGAATAAAGGAAAAGTACAAAAAACACTAACATAAATAAGTGGACCAGAAACCCAAACCCATATGTGAAAGTTGGGTTTTGGGCCTCTTTTGTACATTGTATATTTTACCTGATTTTGACCTATTATTTTATGTATATATTGACTCTTTTTATTTTATTTCCTTTTCATATTTTCTTTGACAAAAGTTTTATTAAAATACGCAAAAATCCAAAACAAAAATAAAAACAAAAGCAAAGAAATTGACAGAGTCTGAGTGTGCACTAACAGTCTGTACAAAAATCGTCTTTATTGAACTTTTATTTTATTTTCTCATTTTTTAATTATTAAAAAATCTAAAAAAATTAGATTAATGTGTAAATATTTGTCTTTTTTTATTGTATCTTTTCCTGATTTTTTTATCTTATCTACTTTGAGGCCGTGGAGCTCTGCCTCGTGTTCCGCCATCCACACCAGCATCTGGGATGTGCCAAACATCGCATCATCTTCATCGACAAACGGGGAGGGCTCCTCTACCTCGACAACCTCCTCCCACTGCCTTGTTCTTCACCGACTCCAACCGGGACTAGCCGCCTCTCCGCCTAGGGCTCTACTTCATCGACATCCACCAGGTCCCTCCACCAACCTCTGCGCCACTAACCGGCGGTGCCTCGCCACCAGATCATCGCCATCGACGACTGCCGACTGTGTGTCGGTTATTACGACGGGAGCCTCCACCTCTGCTCATCCATCGCCGGAGCACCGCCTCCCCTATAGCTGCTTCGACCTACGTCTCCAGCACGTTCATCGACCACCACCTTCGCTCGCACCTGCGCCACGCACCTCAAGCCTCCCCTCACGTGCGAGGCACGTGGGCAGGGGGAAAACTTATGCTCAAGCCCCTCCGTCTTCCCAAATTTCCACCCGAGGTCCTCTCCACGTGAGGCGCACGTGCGGGGAGGGAATAATTACGGTGGAACCCCCTGAAATCCTGGCAGTTCGCATCCAGCCCCCGCTCCCCAGGGTCACGTGAGGCGCATGTGGCCTGTTGGGCATATTGCATACGGACCCTTTCGGGTCTAGGTATCCACATCCGTGCCCTTGCATTATTCTTTTTATTGTATTTTATATTCTTATTTGCAAACAGAACCCTGTGTTCTATAATTTTGAACCTCTTTATTTCATCATTTTATCATTTGAAAAATAGCATTTTGTTCTACAATTACTTCTCTACATTGTGCCATGCTCTTCTTATTTTTATGCTCTATGTTTAATTATTAATAATTGCTTTTGTGGAAAATTGTATATTTTACCTATTTTGTGCTCTGAAAATTATAAAAATTAACCACTCTTCAGAAAATTGCCGAAAATTCATGGATAGTAGAATTAATTGCTATTTACATTGTACCTAAAAAGAATTACATTTGCATGCATCATTTGCTCTATAAAATTCATTTTGTGACTTTGAGTGATTAATTTTCTATAGGTATTAAACTCAATATTGTTAGGGTTTAGGATTTTTTAGGACAGCTCATTTATTGATCTATCTTGGATAATATTATTCCTTGAAAATACGTAGGTTTAATATTTGTTATAATTAATTATTGTGATTCACATTATTTACATCATTTAATTCATTAAATCTTTATATTGTATCTGAAAATTCCAAAAAAAATTACAGTAGATTCATTTCAACATTAGTCACCTCTCGGCCACGTTTTGTAATTTTTGGACTCCATTTAATTAGAAATTGCATTTTAGTCCTTAAAAATAGCCACATCTTCATTTGCATTCAAAAATTGCATTAAAAATAATAAAAAAAATTCCGCCTCGAAAACCATGTATGAACTTTGATAAACATTAACCTAGGTTGTTCCTTTGCCTTCTCGAGTTCGACCCTGGGGCTTGCCTAGGCTAAATAAACATAAAATCACTCGAATTAAAAATTGAATTAATTAATTAAGTGGTTATTTCGTGCTTGATTCCGATTACCGATCTAAAACGAACAACACGTTTACATATTTGTGCGTTAATCCCATAAATTAACAAAGGGATTTCCGGATCATCAGATGGCGCCATTGTCGAGGAGGCAAACGGCTTAGGTTTTTTGTTTGGAAAATTAGTGTTAGGTTTTACATACATTCTGGTAGTCTGACCCCCGAACCTTGCCACTGTAAATTTTCTACTTTTTTTCTAGCATTTATTTTTTCAACTTTTTTTTCTGTCTTTTATTTGTGATTTATTTTTGTGTCACCTCTCTTACACGTTCTCTCTTATTTTTTGTGCGAGGCATCTGACGTACGTGGCGCAGTTTTTCCGGAAACCGAAGCATCTTCACCGAGTATCGAAAAGCCGCATAAAATTAAGATCGTGTTGAGTCGTGAGAGAGCGTAGAGTTTAGGATTTATTTTCAGCATTATTTAATTATTTGTAATTAATTGTCTATTTATAGCGGTGTCTGGTTGGACTCTCACATGGATAATTGCCTATTCATAGATATTGACGGATGCTACTATTCCTCCCATGGGGGAAGCTTTTCGCAAACTCAGTAGGATCACTGTCCATCTACTGCATCTAGTCAAACTTCCTCTGCGATGGCAACCTCCCGAGGTAGAGGGGGTTGTTCTCAGTTTCGTGGACATGGACCTCGTGGTAGAGGAGGTCGTATTTGTCAGCAATACACTTACTGCCATGGTTTCAGATTTCGTGAAATATCGGTGAAATTTCGATTTCGACATGGGACTGAAATTTCGAGTGAAATACCGATATGTCAGCCTTCCTTCACAAATGTTTCTCGATTTGGGCGAAATGTGACCGAAATTTCGATGAAATTTCGGCTCGACATAGTGTCGATACGATATCCGATACCGAAATTTAAAACCTTGCTTACTGCCATCGCATTGGACACACAGAGGATACACGCTACTCCAAGCATGGATCGCATCGGTCCGAGTAGCGGAGCAGGTTGATTCTCCAATGGTTCCTTCGGACCAGAGGTTTGACGGCCTTGTAGCTCGATTGAGGGATATTATTCCTCCTGCTAGTCCCATTGCTTCGTCATCTACCTCAAGAGATGTTGCTGACTCAGGTAGTACCTATGCATTTATTACTTGTAATGGATCTGATGTTACAGAATGGATTATGGACTCCGGGGCTACACATCACTTATGTGGAGACAGAGATCAACTTCTAGCTTACGGATAGATTCCTCCAGGGAGAACTGTTGTTCTAGCAGATGAGACTCATTCCCTATCACATGACATGGAGAGATCAGTTTGACACATTCGACGCGTCTACAGAATGTGTTGCATGCACCTGACTTTTTTATAAATTTATTATCTATTATTCAGATTACGAAGGATTTACATTGTCAATCTATTTTTGACACATCGTCTCTTGTATTTCAGGACATTCTTACGGGCAGGGTGATTGGTTGCGTCCGTGAGTAGGGGCGGCCTCTATCGCCTGGTCTGAACTCCTTATGCAGGTCTATCCTCTCATTCCAGTGGACCAGTCTCCTTCACATGGCATCTGCGCTTTGGTTATCTTCCGCTCCAGAAGATGTGTCGTGTTATGCCTCAGATCTCACCTCGCTCGTCCTTCCAGTGTGAGGCGTGTCAGTTGGGAACCATCATCGGTTTGCTTTTCCTAGTCATTAGAGTCGGAGCAGTAGCTCCATTTGTGAGTTATTTCGTATTGATATTTGGGGTCCAAGTCATGTTTCCGATCACCAGGGACACATGTTTTATCTTGTTGCTGGGGATGATTTTTCTCGTCTGTCATGGGTCTTTTTATTGAAGAATAAATCCCCTGAGGATATTATCAAAACTGTTATAACAATGAAGTGCAGAATGTGTTTCTTCTTCTGTGAAATTTTTGAGAACTGATAATGCCTTGGAATTCTGTACTTGTGCTCTCTCCATATTCTTTTTCAACCTGGGGCATTATTCATCTAACATTGTGTGCCTATACTTCCCAACAAAATAGTGTTGCAGAGAGAAAGCATCGACATTTGCTTGATGTAACCATTCTCTACCATTTCCAGAGAAAGAATTGTTCTCACTTTTTCCTCGTGTGTTTGGCTCGGTTACATTTGTTTACCAGTTTTCTCCAGGTCTTGAGAAGCTCTCTCCTAGAGCTGTTAAATGCGTCTTTGTTAGGTACTCCATGACACAAAAAAGGTATAGATGTTATGATCCAATGCACATGAAATATTATGTTAGCGTTGATGTCACATTTTCGAGTGGGTGATGTATTTTTCTCCTACATGTGATAGGTTGATTTCATCTTATTCTAATGATGAAATCTACATGCCACCACCTCCCACATATCCATCACCACCTTCACCTGTGCCACCTCCATCACCTACTCCTATACCGCCACCTTCCATTATCCCTGTCCCTCCTTTGTCACGTTACTATACTCACCGGCCTGCTCCTGCTCATGGTCACCGCTCATCATCCAACACGCCTCTGGTACGTTCCGTATACATTGTTTCTAATGATGGTCTGGTGATATGTCTGGGCAAGAATCTTTTACAAAGGACATACATGCAGGTTGATGATACTCCAAATGATCTGGGCATACCTGTTGCGCTCCGAAAGCAGAAACATACCAGTGCATCATATCCTCTCACATCTCAGGTTTCCTTTGATTGCTTGACTGGGGAATTCCGGAGATCTGAAGTTGCACCGTCTGCTGCGGAAATTCCACGGAATTATCAGGAGGCATTGAGAGCATTATTCGAAAAAACGCGCCTCGAGGTGCAAAGACACTCGAGGCGAAACAAGGCGGAGGAAAAGAGCCTCGAGGCGACCGCCTCGGATCCCCTAGCTGAGGCGAGCCCCTCAGATGATTGAGGCAGTTGAGGTGAGGCAGTGAGGCGGGGTTGAGGCGGTCGCTGAGGCATTATGGATGTACCAAGTATTTTTTTTAATAAAATAATTGGTTCTATTGGTAGTTTCAGATGTATATACACGTTTATTTGTTGAGGATATATTTATACAAGATGAATGCTTAAATTTGACCTCTTTCTTATTCATATTTACCATTAACATGTCCAATTATTTCAGTAAACTCTTAATATTACACCCTTAAACACATGCATCCGCAAATCTCAGATGCATCGAGACCCCCGTACTGGTAGGGTATGGTGGGACTAGGGCACATTGGACCGTTCCTCAACTGGGTTCAACAGAACATACGATTAGGATTCAAATCATATGATTCATATCAACATTTAGGATATCTTTAATGACAACTATAGACAATAAATCCTTTTTGATAAAAATTTTAGTGGCCAATGATTTCCTTTTTGATTGGGTATAAATTTAGTAGAAAGGTTTATGGAATTGACATATCTTTTTCATGTTCTTATCTTCATAATTTCATCATATATTACAATGTTATATATTATATGTCTGTCATATTAGATTATTTCATCAATAAATATATTTATCATACTTTTGTAATTATTTTCCTATACAAACTGAGGCTTACGCCTCGACCGCCTCGAGGCTACGCCTCACCTCGCCTCCAGGGAAAATGCTTCGTTCCGCCTTTTGTTTTTTCAAACCTTGAGAGATAGTCGGTGGCACCTAGCTATGGAAGAGGAGGTGGCTACCTTACAGTCGCGTGGTACCTAGAGCTTGGTTCCCGCTCCTAATGGAGTGTCTATTGTCAGTTGCAAATGTGTGTTTACTATTAAACACCATGCATATGGAGGTTTGGATCGGTACAAAACCAGACTGGTTGTGCGTGTCTTTACTCCAACATATGTAGTGGATTTTCTGGACACGTTCTCGCCTGTTGCTCATCACTCTACTCTACGTATACTCCTTTTTGTTGCTATTGTACACGATTGTCCTCTCTTTCAGCTTGATGTTAAAAATGCCTTTCTGTATGGCGACCTCCAAGAAGAAGTTTGCATGCAACAGCCTCCGGGGTTTGCTGCTGAGGAGGAGTGTCAGCAAGTTTGTAGACTTCATAAGGCAATATATGGCCTTAAACAGAGTCCAAGGGCATGGTTTCAGAAGCTCTCGGATCTAATCGAGAAACAATGATTCCAGAGGTCAAATGCGGATCATTCGTTGTTTGTGTATAGAACTCCTAGAGGTACGGTTGTTACCATGGTATATGTTGATGACATACTTGTTACATGGGTTGATGTGCAGGGAATAAAAAGGGCAAAGGAATTCCTGGGCCGTCAGTTTGTTACAAAGGATCTTGGCACCCTACGGTACTTTTTCGGTTAGAATTTACCAAGAATAAGCATGGTCTTGTGATACCCCTCTTCCCTATCCCCCACATGTCTCTCGCGAATGTCCTGAGTGCCACCTATCAAAAAAGAGAAAGAAGGGAGTATGTGATATATTTGCTAGATGGGATGGACACGACTGGATGTCGACCCACTACCACTCCTATGGATCATAATATGAAGTTATATGATGATGATACAGAGGAGGTGGACATGAGAAGATACAAAAAATAGTGGGAAAGATTCTCTATGTCACTATAACTAGGCTGGATATCTCCTTTGCAGTTAGTCGGGTGAGTCAGTTCATGGAGCAACCCCGACAAGTACACATGGATGCTGTATACATGATATTGAGATACCTAAAGTCTTCCAAATGTGCAGGATTGTTATATTCAGAAAAGGAGCAACACTTACTGTTTCTGCATGTGCAGATGCAGACTACGCAGGATGTCCCAAGGATGGAAAGTCCACTTCGGGCTTTGTTGTGTCTGTTGGCAGTTCTCTTGTTTATTGGAAGAGTAAGAAGCAAACTATGGTAGCTAGCTCAAGTACTGAATCTGAATATAGGGCTGTGACACATGCGAGCACAGAGATGATGTAGGTTCGTGCAGTACTAACAGACTTACACATAGATGTACCTCTTCCTATGCAGTTACCGTGTGATAACCATGCCACCCTTTTCATTGCAAACAATCCTGCAATTCATGAGAGAACTAAGCATATTGAATTGGGCTGCCACTATACACGAGACATGATCCAGAAAGATCTTGTTTCTACCTCTCATGTCAGTTCAGGAGATCAAACGACGGTTATCTTCACCAAGGCTTTGCTCAGAGGATCATTTCAGAAGTGTTCATCCAAGCTGAGCATGATTGATATCTATGCTCCATCTTGATGGGAAGTGTAGAGATATATTTGTGTTACGTATACTGTTTCGTTATTTTCTTATGTCTATTTCATGTAATTTACCCATAGGTCTCTCCTCTATATAAGTGAGCCTAGGGTTCTCAGGATCTTTCATTCTTTTTCCCAACATAGTGCAATGTACCTCCCACCCGAAGGATCTGGGTTCGCATCTTGGGACAGGCACCTGTGCGTGTTTCCCCCTTTTTGTTTTAAAAAAGTATCTTTTGTTCCAACTCGCTGTAGATTTAGTTAAGTTCAATCCTACTCGTCCAAGACCTTGTATTTCATTAAGAGAAAAAATTTACCTATCAAAGGTTGTGGATATTGTGCATACAATTTTTTAAAGAAAATATCTCTGTCCATCTGACTACACAATCCAAGCAATCTTACGTAAGAGGAGCACGTGGAAGGTGGAGGGGAGTAGTGGAATGAGGGGAAGTCAGAGCTTAGACGTGGGCGTGTGGTTGAGAATGGTATTATTATTGTTAGGGGCAGAGCAATAGACATGTGATTGAAAGAGGGTGGTCAGTGGTTGGCGACTTTGAGGTGGAGGAGCTGGGACATGGCAAAGGAAGGTAGTGGTGGAAACTGAAGCATAGGAGAACGAACTGGTAGGAAAGGGGGGGTGATCTCCCAAGTCGGCCCTTGTTTCTTAAAAGATGAGGTACTAATTGTCAAGAAGCATGCTTTGCTTGTGCACCATTCTTGATATCGATACCGCATTCGGAGATTGCCTTTGTAGATTACTTGCAAGGAACTTAATGTCCCAGTATGTGCTAATTATACGTTTCTCTTCGATGCGGTGCATTGCGTGGTAGTGCACCAAGCCTTGTACTTGGATAAGCAACTTGAATTCTGGATCAGATTTCTTGGGTTGCTTTAAATTTTGCCATCTTTCTCTTCTACCTTAAACATGAGTCTTCTCCTTTTCTTTTAATCATCTTGCTC
This sequence comes from Ottelia alismoides, assembly GCA_037367405.1. Classification (NCBI taxonomy): domain Eukaryota; kingdom Viridiplantae; phylum Streptophyta; class Magnoliopsida; order Alismatales; family Hydrocharitaceae; genus Ottelia; species Ottelia alismoides. The sequence continues at coordinate 365,076 of JAZKJV010007369.1, read as the reverse complement.
AGTAGCCTCAGTTGTATTTTTTCATATATTCAGGTGATGAAAGGCAAAAAGATGCCTGGGCGCATGGGTGGGGTGCAGTGCACCATGAAAAATGTTTGGATTTATAGAATTGAACCAGCAAGGCAACTGATGTGGGTTAGAGGCCAAGTATGGTTCTCCTTCTGTTGATCTTATCATATACCTATTAAATCTGCTGCCTGAAATTCCTTTATATTTCCAGGTCCCTGGAGCTCAGGGTAGCTTTGTGTTTATAAAGGATGCAGTGTACAAGAAACCGGATATTTCCTTGCTTCCGTTTCCGACATATTTTACTCCTGAAGACGAGGATAGTTCTCTGTTGGAACCCATGATTGCTGATTTGGGGGAGGTTGACCCTTTAATGACAGCTTCTTAATTTCACATCATTTCAATATGTATATGAACTCGTTGGAATAGCTAGAGAGCTGTCGACGTCTGCGGTTGAGCAGACGGTGAATTAAGCTGCAAGTGCATGATCCCCATGGTCATGCTACACCGAGGCCGTCGAGATCTCGTTGTCATTATTCTATCGATTCTTGCATACAGGTCAGCTTAAATTTTAGAAAAATAATGTGGATTAGATTTTGTGACAATTTTGGCCTTTCTAACTTGTGTATTATATCTATGAGCAGTCATTGCAGTATAGAAGAAATGCTGCAGCATTTTTATTTGTGAGCTCGACGATATTCTCCCTTTTGTTACTCCAGTTGTTTGCAGCTTAAAATTGATCATGTGGGGGATGATTCTCAAGGTACTTGAGCATGTATGCGTGTACATATGTAATGTATATATGCATGCGTGTAATGAATTTTTGAGCTGAAAAGACATGAAACCTACTATGGTAATGATAGTTTGCGTCGGCAGTGGAGTGAATGGGGGCTCGTGTGGACAATTGCTCCCCTTGGATTTTCATCGTCTAGAATATCCCGTCTTAATTTCATGTTTCAACAAAGTGATTTTGCCAGAACTATTATTATAGATGCTCGTTGAATGTGAGGCCGATCGACAGATTATGATGGGTGACACATCATTACATGGTAATCAAATTGACTCGGTGGCTTTGGTTAAGAGTTAGGGTTCTTTATAACAGTCGGAGAAACCTTGTAACTTGTTGAGATGCCTTGAATCCTAAATCACTTGTTTAGCTCGATGCTTTGTAGAGCTTGTGACCAACTCTTGTATTTTGCCTACCGTTTAGGTTGAGAGTGCTATATAAATTCCATGAGGATTAGTGTTAAAACACATCCTTTCTGAGACTATTCTTCCACCATATAGAGTGAAATCCACTGTCGTTGAGGATGTAGCTTAGTTAAGGTAAAGCTTAGGGATGCCAATATGGGTATATCCATTATGTACCCCACCTGAACCTTCCCCCATTAAGGACCAAAATTCTGTTTAATTAACTTTTAGATGGGTTTGGATTTTAAATTTACCAGCCATACAGGTATGCCTATGGGTTTGGGATTGCCTTGTGGGTACTTGAACTTGCTTAAAAACTGCTCTTCACCACTTTTAATTAAGTAGAATTAATATCATTTGTAGCAAGTGATAAAGAACAAGTAATGAAAAATCTACACATACAATTATTGAATTAATTTCAATGTGAACTGTTTATTTTACTTGGATAAGTCCTAGGGTCGAATTTAGGGTGTTAATAAGAGGGTTTAGAATTAATTTTCAAACAATCTAGGAATTAGGTTTTCAAAGAAATGAATTTTTATGGATTTTTTTAATTTGTTACAAAGTTTTATGGGGTTTTAAAATAAAAGATACAATTAAGAGAAGCAAACATGATGCATAAATTTTTGTCAATATTTTATGCAAGGAAAATAATGCGATGTAATGTCTGAGAGAGAATAAATAATGTACTTGTTTTTTTAGATTTTTGATGAAGATGAATAACATGATAAATGATGCATGAAAAGCAAGTCAGTCCAAATAATTTAATCCACAAGCCCCCTTCATTAATTTCAGAGAAAAAATTGTATCAATAATTTTCACTAATTTAATGAGCAATCAAACTGAATTTTAGAGAATGAATATGCTCACAAAAGATACATGAATTCCCATCAAATTGATGTCAAATGTCTCAAAATGATCGATTACAAATCGGTCAATAAATGATCAAGATATAAATGGAATAAGTACATGGGTACATATGAAATAAAAATAAATAAGAATTCTTTCAGAATTGACCTTCCGACCTTCCGAGGGGCTCTTCCATAATCTTTAAAGGCGGTGGGGCCTCTGTGAAAATTTCCTCATGCAGGGGTGTATGCATGATTTTGGATACTCGCATGGTATGCATGCAAAATTTCTCCCCATACGTGCGAGAAGCACATGGTCTGACTTTATTCGTGAATGCTGTATTTGAGGGTGTGTAACATAAATGTTTCCTAGTCATGTATGAGATGCACGTGACCAGGCGGTTCAATCCAGCGAAACAGGCTCATCCTTCTTCGTCTAATCGAGTGGCCAAGGAGAAGCCGCATGTTTGTCTGATGTATGTTCGGTGGAAGGTTGATCAACGCCATGAGATGAGAGAGAGAGATAGAGAGAGAGCATGTACCACTTTTTTTTGTAGAATTTCCATGTCTTATTGATCATGGAATATTGAGTACAATACTTTTGGCATGTTTCGTATAGACCATTCTCCATAGATGGAGATACTAAGACATCTTTTTGCAAGCACATGTGCATGATTAACCATGTATCTTTTAACATGGGAGATTTGCGTCAATGGAGTCGATTGCAGGTCTGCTGAGATGTTTTAAAAGTCTTTTCATTCTCCAAGGAGGACTTTGTCGTCTAGTGATTAAATCCACTGCATTCTTGCTATCTGAGCCAATAATCAATGGATGCTTTCTGAAAGAAGCAGCAACCTGGATTCCCAATTTTAAGGCATAGGCCTCTGCTTCAAGGACAGATGTGGCCTCAGATGCAATGCATTTGGCAATGATAGCCTCTCCTTTTGGTGTGTAACATACTGCTGCAATTGCTATTGTCCCATTCTAAAAGGTGGCATCCACCGTAATTGTGAGCTCTTTATCTCGTCCGTCGGTATTTTGCGTGGCAGACGTATTGATTGTTGGGGTGGGGGGGGGATATTAGGTTCTTTAGCATTGATTAGGGAAGTACGAGCTTTTTTATCGCCAAGATGGGATTTGGCCTCGAATTGATATGCTTCGAAATGCATCGTTCCAAACGGATCTGGTGAAAAATGGTGCATGCCATAACAAAGTTCTCTGATTCTCTGAGGCTCTCAAGAGGTTCAAGGAAGTTGCAACCATATCTTTTGTGGGCAAGACCTTGTAGGAAAATGCAAACCATATTGCTCTTGCGTAGGCACATGTGCCAAATAAATGGGCCGCATCTTTTGTCATTGCTGAACATAACACACAGATATCGTCTAGAGAAAGAGCATGTACCACTTGATCAAGATCGAGCGACATCTTTATCATAATGAGGGGTAACATCTCCTTTGGCTGCTGTGCTGGTGCTTGTGATGCTTCATCTTCGATGGTCGATGGCTGACATACGGCCGGTGAGCGAACGGTGGAGATCCAGCGATGGTTTGCATGGTGTACCTACAAGGGAGATGAAGACTCGAGTTTCTTGACTCGGTCCGATCGTTAAAGCACAATGGGAAGGAGAAGGGGTGGGTGATGCTCTATCACGGGTGAAGGATCTGGAGCGGTGTTCCGGCCATAAGTTGCCCGGAGGCGGAAGGATGCGTGAGATAGGAGAGAATGCAGAAGGGCTCGAAGATGGGCTGATGTCGAGTATCAGAGTCGATGATGGAGCAAAAGGGGTGTGAAGTAGAAGAATAGAAGAGAAAAACGAAGGGGAAGAAGTAAGGGAAGAAGGATATTACTTGTTTGAGGTCGCCTGGGATGGAGGAAGGTACTCCAACTAGTGATGGTCACCTCTGTTGCAATGTGGACGGTGAAGCTCGACTGCGACTCGCGATGGGGTAGCAGCAGCACGAAGGAAGAGCTTTGTGGATCGTGCCTGGGAATAGGTCGTCTATGGAGAAGAACATGCTGTTGTTGAAAACCGAAGAGACGAGAGTCGCTAAGTAATGGCCTGACAAATCAGGCTCACTATCGCTGAGGCGACTACTCAAACCTTCTCGTTTATCAACAATTAACCCACACAGATAATCAAGTAATTAGGAGCAAGGATTAAAATTTATTATACCCTACTAAGAATGTATAATGGCAAGCAAGTAGGGATCGAACACAGGAAGCAAAGGAGTAAAGCAGGCTAAACAAAAGTCAAGCGCCCTATATCTTGTGGATCACTTAGCCAAATTGATCTTTTTGTGAGTTTTTTTAATTTTTTTAATTTTTATTCTATATTTTTATATTTTGATTTTTAATTTTCTGATTTTGTATTTTCTTTTTGTATTTTATATTTTTATAGTTTCTTTTTTCTATAAAAAGATAAAATAAAGTATATATACAATATAAGAAAAGAGAGGTAATGTATTTATAAAAATATGTAAAAATAAGCAAAATTCAGGAAATAAAATATTTTTAGGTTTTTATATTTTCTGTTGTTTTTGTGATTTTTCTATGTTTTTCCTAATTTTTTTGGTATTTTAAAGTCACAAAACTGAAAACAGTGAATAGAATACAAACCGAAATTAAAATGAGGATAAAAAATATCAAACAGAATCAAAATTCCTCAAATTAATTTTAAAATAAAGATAATAAAATGGAGAAAATTTAGGAACATAAATATTATTTTTAGGACTTTACTGGATTTTTTAATATTTTTATGAAGTTTTTAGGGAGTTTTGCTATTTTTAGGGTTTTTCCTTTGAATTTTTTAGTGATTTTTGGTTGAAGTTAAAACACACAGAAACAAACAAAATGTGATTTTTTTTTGGAATTTTTCAAGGGGTTTTGATAATTGTTATGTATTTTTTAATGCAAACAGTAAAGAAAATGCATGTTTTTGAATTTTTATAAATATGAAAATGCAATAAAAATGCAAAATAAAAATATGGCGTGAAAGAGCAACTAAACATGAGCTTATGCTAATTTTTTGGGATTTTTAAGAATTTTATAGATGCATGAAATAAATGCAAACAACAAAGAGAAAAATCAACAATGGCAGGGGTATTTAGGTAAATATCCAAAACATCCAGGGCCAACATGCAATTTTTCCAAAAAAATATAATGCAATATAGAAATTTCTGGACCAAATATAAATTCCAAGACTCGCAGGGGTATCTGTGCAAAATGTCCAAAGTCACGTGCACAAGGCACGCGACTAACAAGGACCTTTCTGTAATTAACCGAAAACCTGAGGGCCTAAATGCAAAATTTTCCAAAAATAATACAACGTTACAAAATATTCCTGGACTAAATAGAAATACACAAAGTCTCAAGGGTTTCTGTGCAAAAGTCCAACACCCCACGTGCACGAGTCACGTGAGGTGATGTGGACAGGGACCTAAGTACAAATATGAAAAGTCCGGGGGTGTCGATGCAAATATTACATAAATTATTTAACTACAAATGAAAGTTTTAGGGCTAAATAGTAAATTCAAAAATCGCGAGGGTATCAGGCAAAATTACCCACGCACTGGCGCATCCAACGGCTGAGGTCTCCTTACTTGACACGTGGCGACCAGCGGCCAACCGATGACGCTTCAGCTTCGACGGCGGCGATTAGATCTCCAACGACGGATCGAACAGTTGGGATGCACGAAGATCTAACGGCGACTGAACGATCTGGAGCGCCGACCCCGATCCGACGGTGCTGAAGGCGGATGACGAACTGGGAAGCAACGCCGGCGAGGCGAGCTTCCTTGAGCTCGATCTCCGTCCTCCGGTGATCTTTGGGGCTCAAAAATGGCCGGCGAGCTCCTATGGTCCTCCTCTATACGTTGGGAGTGCAAAACTCGGACGACGGCCACCGGAGATGGCAGGCGAGGGCAGAGGAGCAATGAAGCTCCGGTGAGGGTCCAAATTCTCCCAGGTGGCTCGATGTGCGCATCTGGACCTGCAAAAATGGTGAGAGGGTTGAGGGCAAAGTGCCTCGACCCCGTGGATGGGTGGAAACGTGTGGGATGATCGACGGTGGCCGGAAGAACTTCGAGCTCCAGCCGTACTTGATTAAGGAGATTTGGTAGTGATTAAGATCAGATCGATGGTCTCCTTTAGCTAAGCTCAACTACTGAGATCCTAAAGAGCACAAAAGAAGTGAAATAGAATAAAACACACTCACCGAAGTGCACCAGCGACGAGCTTGGTCGGCGTGCTCCGGCGAGGCGGATCAGCCTCGATTCGACGCCTTCGAATCCTACCAACGGGTGTAATCTGTTCCTGCTGTCACCAGGAAGGTGTCCAAAGCCCTAGGTCAAGGAATGAGTGGCAGAAGAGTGATCAAGGAGTGAAGGAAGGTCGGGGGGTCCGTTTATACACGTTGACGGGGTGACGAAAAGAACGAGGGACCTGGAGTACGCCAGCGATGCGACGATCGAGAAGGACCATAGGCGTGAATCCTCGATGCATGGTGAACAAAAGTCAAGAATACTTCAACACGAGAATGTGCAAGATGCCTTCTCCAAAATTCAGAGAAAACGCCAAAAAAATGCAGTCTGACAAAGATCCAGACCTCGGTCAGAGAGTTGACTGAGGTCAACCAACGAAAGCTTCTGGTTGGTCCACGTGGACCAACAGAAAATTCCTTGGCAAAAACATTTATTAAATCAATTTAAAATAATAAATGATTTTATTAATTTAAGATTATAAAATGAAAAATTTTATATTTTATAAATTATTTTATTATGAATTTTATTTATTTTTTAGAGATTTAAAAATACAAGTTTCCTTTTATATGTTATATATAAGTATATTCGTCTATATATTTTAATATTTTATTTTTTATTTTGTATATTTAATTTTATTATTTTTATTTATTATTTTATAAATTTATAACTCATTTTTATACACTTAAATATATTTTTATTTTATTTTTCTGATGTATTTTGTACACTTAATAAAATAGAAGTATATTCTTTATAGGTGTATTTATTTGTCTTATACATATGTAATTCATTCAGGTATTTTATTTTTGTATTTTATTTAGTTTTTATTCTTATTTTAATGTACATATATATTATAAATAATATTTACAAAATTATAAAAATATAAAATTGTAAAAATAATGAATAATAAATAAAATGAATATTTTAATATGTACAAGTATACAATAGGGGTCCAAAACTCAACTTTCAAACCGTAGCTCCGCAAAATACGAAACCATCTTCATTAAATAGATTTTTAAAAGTTATATACAATTAAAGGTGATTTTGATACATTTCAAGTTTTTTTATTTAAGAGATACATGTTTGGGAAGTTGGGATTCTGGAATCTTATTCAGATCATAACTTTTTATCTGCATATTATTTTTGTGTGAAATCCATTTTTTATTTTTCTTTATTTAATTATCTACAACTTTCATGTACAAAGTTTCTTTATTTGAAGTATAAAAAGTGGAATCAAAAATATGTCCCAAAATGAATAAAGAATGAATTAAATAAAAGGGATTTTTATTGTATATTAGCCCTTATCTCCCCCTACTTTATTCCTTGTCGACCTAGTCATCGAGATGCCTAGGTCTCGGGATTTCGGGTCATAAAATATTTACAATATTTTATTAATTTTCTTTTCTTTTCTTTATTCTATAAATTTGGCTTTAAAAACCGTATTTTGTACACTATTTACACAAATATGCATGGATGATAAAATGCCTAAATTAACAATATTTACACGCATTTACTAGGGTTTTAAGGCCAACATGATAGAATAAAGATGATGAAACGTAGATTCATCAGCTGTCACCAACTGGTATCTCGGATCTCTCTCTCTCTTTCTCAATTTCGTTCTGGAATGAAGGCGGAACAATGGACAAAAAATTAGATGGAGGAGGCTGATGGATTTAATAGGGGATAGATTCGGGGAGAGATATAGAGGTTACTAGAGATGAAATTGGTTGAAAGAGATAAGGATTTGGCGTCTGCTACAGGTGGTTGGTGAAGATAGAGATATATAGGAGATATAATAAGGGGTACTAGTTGTTGGTTTCCGTCAAGGGAGATAACATCGTGGAGAAGGGATAACCGCTATTGACGAGGAGATAATGGGGAGAGAGTTGGTGGTCGACCATTGGAGGGTTTTATCTTGCGAAGGGATAAAGTCATGGCGAGTTGGGCCTCTACTGTAAAGAGGGGATTACGGTTGGGGAGGAAGAAGAGGTTGGAAGTGGATCAAAATTAGTATTCGATGGTCAGAGTCGCCAGAGATCTTGGAGTTGATAACAGGGAAGATTGTGGAGGAGATAGGAGTCTCATGGCCATTGGCGGGGGAAGGATAAGGCGATTGGGTGGCGATGTAGAGAGTCACTCGGTCAGGGTAGACTAGAGGTAGGGGAAGAAGGATGGATCGTTGGATCAATTAAGATCCAACGACGGGATGGGGATCACACGATTAACACACGAGGAGGAGTAGGTGAAGGGTGGGTGTGATTCGGGTCGTTGGATCAAATTTGATCCAATGGTCTGGGTCTGGGGCACTAGAGGACAAATGAGTTGACCGACAGGGTTGATCTGGGCGCTATATGGCTCCAATGAGCAACTACCTCGTGTTAGGTTGACTTTGACCAATGCTTTAAGTGCACAAAAAAGGAAAAAAATGATTAAACTCTAATGCAAAAATGACCAAAATGAAAAATATTGACTTAAATGCATTCTACAACGTTCATGACAGACTCAGATGTAAATGAAATATGGAATAAAAGATATGATATTTTTTATGCTTAATTTTTGTGAACAATAAATGCATGGAAAAATAAAACATGATGTAGAATAATACAATGGACAAAATTGCATTTTTTTAGATTTTTATAGGTTAAAAAATATCAAAATAAATTACCGAGGTGAATTATTTACATATGAATAGGTCAATGTGCTCAAGTCATGATCTATCTTTTTCTTTATTTTTCTGATATTTTATTTTATTTTTATGTAATCAGTTAAAACTTTAGATGAAATAAAGAAATAAAAAAGAAATAAATAAAAAGAGTCAAACATGTACATGAGATAACAAGTCAAAAATCAGTAACTATGTACGAAACCCAGTTCGGTCCCAAAATCTATATTTCACATATGAACTCTAATTCCTTTGAATTTGGTCATCATTTGTAGATAATTGAATGTCATTAATTCAAACGTGAGTAGAGTTAAATTGGGCATTATATGTGAGATATATATTAATATTTATGACTTTTTATCCTGGAATTAAGGTTTGAGTTTATTTAAATATATACATGTTAGTATTATTTTTAGGATTTTTTATTGCTTAATATTAGTGATATGTACACAACGATTATTTTTTATGCTATTTGGAGTTAAGATGAATTAATTAAAAATGAGTGAAGTCAAGTGAATATTTATAGGTTGATATGAATGCAGAATGAGATGCTACTTTATGTAAATTATTTACAAGTACGTGAATGTTATCTATGATATATAAACACATGAATGCATCTAATTACTTGGGATAAAGCTCCATTTTCTACTAATTAGTAGTATGATAAATTACAGATTCATCCACACCCTGTACTTAAACCTTGCTCGTCCTCGAGCAACTAAAGAATGAAAAGGTGAAATGAGATTGAGTTTCGTACCAAGATCATGAAAAAAAGATGAAAATGGAGCTCGACCTGACATTTGGATTAATAGTTTGGTGGAACTCATGTGAGAAGTAAGACTTTAAATCAACAATCTCCAAGTTCTACAAGTCATTGTTCATGTTCAACTCAGAAGTCACATCTTAAATCCACCCCTCCCAACGCATACTCCATGAACATTGAACCACTGTCTCTTGTGTACGAAGGGTGCTAGCTCTTCCCATCTCATATGCCGAACTGCCAAGCAATCCTCTCCTCAGTAACTCATCCTCAAGGAGTCAGTTATTTCCATCAAAGTTCATTTTTGCTAGCACTATAAAAAGATAAAGAGGGAAGAAATTGGAGCTTAGCCAATTTAGCCAAGTCTCCTATTTGAAGCACGACCAATGCAAACAAGTCTTCTCTATGCATGCAGCGGACCATTGCGATCAAGAAATTGGGATTTGCAATTGTTGATCTTGCATTTATTTTTTGGCTTTTTGTTTTTTTTCTTTGAATATTTTCCCATTTATTTATGGTACTTGGGGGGAGGGTACAAAAGTGAACAACTATGTGAGGTGGTTGCATTGGCCTCCACATCGACTGAACGACTAAGTACTAGCAGACTGTTGCTTATCCAAAGTTTTATTTCAACCTGTACTCTAGTCTTTAGACGTCCATGATACCAGAAAAGAAGCCCACAGTCTTCCAACATCCCGTCTGAGTTGAGCTAAGTGCGTAATGCTATAGTCCAAATTAATTCTCCATTCATGAGTCGTAAGTTAGAATGAGGTAATCTTTTTAGACATAAGAGTCAAAGTCTGAACAATGTCATATGGATATTTAAGTTTAGGATTTGAAGCTTCTAAAATCCTACTTCTTGGTGAAGTTCCTCTGAAAATTAAGTGGATTAAGGTCAAGTCAAGACCACTCAGTTTCTTCTCACAACTCGGATCAAAACCCAATGACTTTTCACCTATGTATAAGCATGGTATGTTAAATGAAGTGCAGATGCATGAGATGCATTTTTTTATGAATTTTCCATTTTTTCAATCATTTTTTATTTTTTATTTTTGTTTATTTAATATTATTTAATATTATTTTTTATTTTTGTTTCTTTTAGAATTTTATATATTTTACAAGAATTTCACATATTTACAAGTATTTTACATATTGTATGTATTTTACAAATTTTATAGGCTTTACAAGAATCACTGATATCTCACATTAATTTAGTATTATATATACAAAGTATGATACCATATAGTACAATGCATGGTATGCACAGAAATGCAATTCATCTCCCCTATACTTAGTGTATGCCAAGTATAAAAGGGTACAAAAGAAGAAAAGAGTGTGGTAGAAGTCACCCCCATACTTGGGATCTGATGCCTAAGTGTAGAAAGAGCAAAAAAGAGGTGAGCAAGGGGAAGAAGAGGAATGATGAGTATACATAGAGCGGGAATCGGTCTCCCATATAATTAGGGTTTTTCCTAAGTATAGGAGAACTACAAGGGAATAGGTGGGATTAGAGAAGATGTGATTAGATGTTAGAGCACTCATGAAGATTTTGAGAGGTGAAGTGTGCATGTGCAAGGTGTCATGCAGAGCCCATTGGTATGTCGTATGGATCTGCTTCATGCATGACAATTTCTTCAACTCTAGACAATTGGTCAAATTGTCCAACAAATGATTTAATAGCTTCCCATTTACTAGAAATGCTTGTGCACCCTTTGTGAGTTCGGATATCTCAATACTACTACTCTTGGCACTACTGGAACAATGTAGGACCCCATCCATTTTGATTTCAGTTTTCCTTGGAAGATTTTCAACTTTGTATCAAACAACCATACCTTCTATCCAAGGATAAAAATCTTCTTCCTGATGTGTTTGTCATGCCATATCTTCACTTTGTCCCTGTAATGCATAGTTTCTGATCTCCACTAGCTCATTCAAGTCCATCTCTCTCTATTTTTGACCCAAGTAATTGCTCCAGTTGATCTTCTTAATAGCCCATTTTGATTTGTGTACAAGCTCTACAGGAAAATGGCACGATTTCCCAAAACCATCCTAAATGGGGAAGTACCTAGTGGAGTCTTGTAAGTTGTCTGGTAAGCTCACAGAACTTGATCCAAGAATAGGAACTAGTTCTTCCTGTCTGGGCAGACGAACTTCTATAGAATGTTCTTTACTTCCTTGTTCAATAATTCAACCATACCATTTAGGGATGCAAATGGAGGGATACAGATACATATATAGTTATTACCGTATCCTTATCCATTTTTGAATACGAATACTGACGATATTAAAACTATATTGCCATATCCTTAAAAAAGGATACATATGTACAAAAGATACTGATTGCATCGAGTAATGTTATAAATACTCTATAAAATCAACTTAAATATATATGAATTGGATGGAAAACACATGATATAAACTTACTAAATGTGTTTGTATCACAAAAGTATACAAATATGGTAAAAGATGGTATAGAATTATGTTATATAGGATTAAAGATAAATCTATGACTATATTTATATACGAAAATGGATATACAAATATGGATACAGATGTTTGCTGATATCAAAAAGATATCTATATCCGTATCCATTTTAAAACAGATGCGGATACGAGTGTCAAAATATGTATAAAATGGATACGGTGACGGATATATCCGTAACTGTTTGCATCCGTAATGCCATTGGATTGTGAGCGGTATGGACTTGCGACACATTGTTCTATGTCGTAGTCTTTCAGCAACTTCTTCAGATCTTGGTTCACAAAATGGCTACCCCCAACAGAGATCAAGACCTTAGGGACCCTATATAAAGTATGTTCTCCCTCATAAATTTACAAACAGTTTTGCTATTTGTGGCTCATGTAGGGATAGGCTCCATCCACTTGGGCAAGTAATCTACCACGAGAAGGATATACTCAAAACCTGGGCTTCCAGGAAATGAGACCATGAAATCAATGCCCCACACATCGAATGCATCACTAATGAAGACTGGGTACATTGGCATTCCGTACTTGGAACCGATGGTTCCTCCCATTCTTTGACATACTGGGCACAACTTCACGAAGGAGTAGGATAGAGAAACAATGTCGACCAAGAGAACCCACATTGCAATACCTTCCACACGTTCCTCTTCTCAGAGTGGTGTCCTCATGGCTCCAAAGTATAGCAATGAGTAAAGACACTCATGTATTCCTTCTAAGGAATACATTTCCTCCAGACACACTTCGGTCCTTTAAAGAAAAAGAACAAGTCCTCCTAGTGGTAGTTCCTAGATTCTGACTTCAGTCGATTAATGTGGTGGCTCTTTGACCAATCATGGGGAACCAACTTAAAAATCAAGTAGTTCACCATATTGGCATACCACACGAGGGAGTCAACAATAAAAATTGATTTGTCAGGGAAGGAGTCTTGAATTGATGTAGGATCAGAATACTCTACTTGCTTGAAACATGAGAGGTTATTGACCACTACATTCTTCACTCCATGTCTATCTTATATATCCAAGTCAAAATCCCAAAGCAAGAGTATCTCGTGTCTTTCTTCTCCATAAGGTACTTGAGTATCGAGTGATCTGTGCAGCTTGTCACTTTTGATCCTATGAGATGTGATCTAAACTTATACAAGGCAAATACCACAGTAAGCATTTCCTTCGCGGTAAATGTGTAGTTATGCTGAGCAGGTTCCAGATCCTTGCTTGCACAATGGATAGCGAATGGGATGCCTCCCCTTCGTTTTCCTAACATGACCCTACAACGAAATCATAAGCATCTACCATGATCTCAAAGGGAGGAGACCAATCTGGAGCATGTAGAGTCAAGCGTCCATAATACTCTCCTTCAAAAGTTCGAAGGCCTTAAGACACTTGTGATTCACAACAAATTCCATGTCTTTGTGTATGAGCTCTGTTTATGGTCGGGCGATGTTTGAAAGGTCCTTAATAATCTTCGATAAAATAGTCATACTCAAAAAATGATAGTAATTATTTTATATTGGTTGGTGGTTGGAGTTTTTTGATCACGTCCACCTTGATAGGGTCAACCTCTATTCCCTTCTTGGAGATGGCGTGCCCTAACACAATACCCTTATGCATAATGAATTGACTTTTTTTCCTAGGAGAGTACTAGATTCATCTCACAACAACTCTGAGGACTCAATTTAGATGCTTTAGACATATAGATCGAAAGAATTTCTGTAGACCGAGAAGTCATCTATGAAGACTTCTAGGTATTCACCCACCAGCTCGGTAAAGACCGCGATCATGCACTTTTGGAATGTTCCTAGAGCATGCATTTGAAGGGAATGCACCTGAACGTGTATGTTTTGAAAGGGCATGTGAATGTGTTTTTCTCATTTTCCTTGGAAGCTATGGCTACTTGATTGTAGCTCGAGTTCCCATCCGAGAAGCAGAAGAACTCTTTCCATTTAGTCTCTCTAGGATCTGATCGAGGAAAGGAAGGGGGAAGTAATCCTTCTTTGTCACGGCATTCAAGCACTTGTAATCCACAAAAACACGCCACGACGTTGGTACTCGCTTTGTGATCTCCTCTATATCCTCATTGGTGAAAATATGAATGCCTGACTTCTTTGGGACAATGTGAAGTGGTGTCACCCACTTGGAATCAGAGATGGGATAAATAAAATCCGCATCGTACCATTTCTCTATCTCCTTCTTTATGACCTCTTGAAAGTTTGGATTCAACCAACTTTAGAATTCACGAGAGGGTTTGGCATCATCTTTCAAGTAGATACAATGTGAAAACAGAGTGAAGTTTATCCCGCAGAGATCGGAAATGTTGCAGCCTATTGCCTTGCGATTCTTTTCCAAGATCTCTAGTAAGCAGGACTCTTGATCCTAGGTCAAACTGATGATGTACACATATTTCTCCTTAGGACACACAAGGAAGGCGTATTTGAGGGTTGGTGGTAAAGGCTTGAGATCTAGTAAGGTATGATCATCAGGGATGTCAGGATCAAATGCCTATAGCTCTATAATGATGATGATCAAATCCGCCTCTATTGTTACTGCCACCAACTATGTTTGCTGATCAGGAGTCGAATCGCCAAACATCTCAAGAAAATCGATAATAACCGAGTCTGACTCGTCCTCCTAACCCTCCGATTGTCCAGTGGGGAATAGGACAAACAGATCTAGATCAATCTCTAAGTCATCGAGGGTGTAATGATCTGTATATGTGCTTGTGCATTGAAGAGGATCTATGAAAAACTTGCTTCATGTGTCAAATGCACTATCCTCCTCAGGTGAGAGAAACTCATCTGCATCAGTTGGGTTTTGTCTCCAAGGCCCTACAATGTCCATTTGATCGTATTCCGCTTCTCATATGGAGTACTCAGTGCTGCTCTCAACATATGGTTTTTGCCACTTTGTCTGCTTCATTTCCAGCTCTACTTCATCTCCGTGAGTAAGGAATTGGATCTACCCATTATTGTAATTGTACACTACCTTGGTTGTCCTCAGAAAGTGGAGAGCAATGATTACTTGGGAATCCTTCCAGTATTGAGGGACTTCCATGTCTAGAATGGTGAAATCAACCTTGTACTCTCGTCCCTCGATCGATATGACAACGTTCCTTGGTACACCCTTAGGTCACTTTACAGAACAATCAATGAACTAGAGATATGCCCATGATCTCTTTAGAGGACCAAAATTAAGTCTCTCAATCCGTGCAGAAGGTAAAAGATTAACTAAGGTTCTGTTGTCTAGTAAAGTGCATGTAAACACAGTGTCAACAATCTGATTCGTCACATAATGATCACCCATATCTTGTTTCTTCCTCATGATTTCATTGCGAATGGCACAAGTCCGTACTATGGATAATACTTGCTTTTCTTTGCTTGTTTTTTCTTCATGCTTGTCCTCGTAAGTGTAAATTTCACTTTGAGGTACTTCTTCATAGCGGGTGTGACATCCATAAACTCATCGAACGGAAGCTCATCTTTAGTGTATTACTTGTAAATTCGTGCCATCTCATAGTCATCTTTTTGAATTTTTAAGATTTTTTCCATCCCCCTTTGAGAGCGTGGGTGATGGGGATTATTGAAGGAGATGGAAGAGACATATCGGAATCAAAATCATGCAAATTGGTACTTTTAGTTAAATAAAAATGTTCATAAATATGACTCTAAATTAGACTTTGTACAGAACTGCCATGGTGCTCATATGTAATATGTGTGACTCTAATGGTGTTGAAGTTGCTCCTCGAGGTGTGAATACCTCATCTCTCGCATCTTGACGATCGGATGCTCCTCCTACTGTTGGAATGCTGGCGATTCTCCTCATCTTCTGAGTCCTTCTCAGGTAGATGCTCGGATTCCTCCTCTTCTTGCTCCTTAACCCAATCAGGCATTTGCACGGTCCTTTCACTCTCGAGGGAGATATGATGAGTATCATCACGCGAAAAGATATCATGTCAAGAAAATGAATGTTCTAGAATATATAAATGATCCTTAAGTTTTGATGTGGTGGTTGGTTAATGTTATTGAGATTGACCTGAACTTGGGCGGGGAGAGAAGTCTTCGGGCAGAGTGCTCATCCTGCCAATGTGACACATAATTGACGTCAACCCTCATGTCATGCATCTCATTAGTGACCCTATGGAGTTGATAGAAAATCTACGGGAGATCTGGCGTGCTCTCATTAGATGGTCTAGCATTTTACCTCAAGGAAGGATGATGGTACTGATAACCGCGTGATGGTCCCTGCTGGTAGCTATGCCGCTGGAAGTTATACTATGGCTGGTGGTATGGCTGCTGAATCAATGTTGGTCTTTGATGATCCCTTCGGTACTGCTACCTCTGTTGTGGCTACTGGTAGGTGGGAGCTAAAAGTGGAGTTAGTGGGATAAATGGTGCACCATACTCCATTGACCTCCCACACATATGGAGGCTATTCAAAAACTACCTCAGCTTGTGGTTTGGTCTGCTGATAAGGTTGAACATGGTAGTGTTCCTAACCGCTATATTGCTCTGGCATCGAATGATCCCGAATGTGGTGGACTCAGCGCATGGAAATTGTAGATGCAGACAGGGCAGGTAACCTCAACTGGGCTACCCTCTCAGTCTGTTCTTCCATCTACTTTAGCATTTTGCAAGATGTTCTAATTTGGTCAGCTTGTGGAGTTCACTGACTTTCTTGCTCATCTTCTCCATTGAGGTCAACTTATCAAATAAAATCCCTATATTTGGAATCAGATCCTCTTCTACCTCTGTCATGGTCTTCTTGCCCACCTCAACTGGTGCTCGGGTAAGAGGGTCTGATGATAGTCTCTAGTCATAGTCTGTGAGCGACTAATATCTGCCATCTATTCGAAGATCTTCCAAATGGTGTCTGCGTTCTTATTCAGGTAACTGCATCTACATGTAGCAGTCACTAACCCTTGCATCTCAAGGGTGAGACCACGAAATAAACTCTGTACTCAAACATGCTTGGTTATTTCATGACAGGGACATTTGAATCTCTCCCATGCCTCATGGAAGGGCTCATGAGAGTATTGAGTGAAGATTGTGCTCTGGGCTCTCATTTGATTGATTCGGTTCAGAGGATACAAATTATTCAAGATTAAGTCTTTAAGTGGATTCCATGTGGTCACTACTGTCCCCAGATTCTCTAACCAATATGTTACCTTATCTGGCAAGGAAAAGGGGATTGCACAGAGCCGGATATAATTTTGATCGACCTGAGGGTTACTCCAATTATCATAGATCATTTCAAACTCTCATAAGAATGTGAGCGGTTCTTCTATCTTATTCCCACAAAATTTGGGGAGTAATGGCAAGAAATAAGGTTTCATATCGTATGCGTCTTGAGATGGCGTTGACCTTAGCAAATTCCGTACATGGTTCTTTGCAGAGTTGTGTGCATCTCTCATAGGATTACCTTCTCCTCCCGTGGATCTCAAATGGTTCACCTTATCTGTAAGGGTCTGGTTCAACTATTTTGTCTATTCCAGTCTAGCCAATATCTCTTGAATGGGATTATTCTGGTCATCGCCTTTCGATGGTTGTCTTTTGGGTGGCATCTTTGCTTCTTATTCCTCACTACCAATGAATAGTGTGTTCTTTTAATCTCTTGCCGAAGAAAATGATCTAGAGGAACTGAGAAGAGGGTCACTCTCGGTGCTAGAGGAGAATAGGGGATTAGTCTAGGTTTGACCATAATCTAAAATGAGAGGATGAGTTCTGTCTCCTAAAAAAGGTCATCTAGGAATTGGGAGGGGTCCACAAAGAGAGTCATCGTAGACCTGGAAAGACGTGAAGTTTGTAGCGTTCAGTGAAGTGTTCGCGGAGTCTGAACTAAAATCACTCAAAATTTCCATCTTTCAATTTCAAGAGATACGAGTTGGAGTACGGTATTCAAGTCAAGAGGTGAGAGAACTCTGTGAAGACATGTAATACACAGTCTTTTCATACACAACTCAAACCCCAAGTTCACCAACTTAAAACATGAAGGCCACAACGGTCTGATTGATTATCTTTTCAATTTTAACTTAGGTGACAATCTAATCTTTGAATCCATTATACACAGGTGTGTCTCCATGATGCCCAGATGTGGTTCTGCTATACCTCAATCAACGGAGTGATATGCCCAACCTGCTAAGTTATATCACACCCCAAGGAAATAGTAAACTTGCACACCCAAAACATCTCTCTTTAGTCAGATGCGAGTGCTTGCAGCTCTGATGAATCCACGATTCATCATACTAAAAGATGAAAATAGAGCTACATTCCCGAGTAATTAGTTGTATTTCATCATCTATTCTGCATTTTTACCACTCATGAATGTAATATTAATATGTGCATTTTAGCACTCATAATTCCATTCATAATCATCTTCACATTTGCACCCAACTTCATGCATTTTAACTAATTCATGCTTACTCTAAATCACCTCAAACTAACTCCATTATGTACATATTACTATCAAGATTAAAGGAAAAATACAAAAAAAATTACTAACTCAAATAATTGGCCCGTGGGACAAAACTCCAATTTCAGACCAGACAAACTAAAATGCTCATATCTTCCTCATACAGTGTTCGATTTAGGTCTACTCACTTTTCAAGTAACACATATTCAACGATCTTCAAAACAAGACCAATTTCATAAAAATCGAAGCTCGTATGTGAAAGTTGGGTTTTGGGCCTCTTTTGCGCATCTTATCTTTTAACAGTTTTTGACCTTATATGTACATAATTAACTCTTTTTTTCTCTTATTTCTTTTTTGTCTATATTCTTTGATGAAAGTTTTAATAAAAACCACAAAAATCCAATATCCAAATCAAGATTGAAATCAAAGAAACTGACCGAGTTCGAGTGTCCTTTGCAAGTCTGTACAAATTTCTCACTTTTTACATTTTATTTTATTCTCCTATTCTCTTATTTACTAAAAATCCAAAAATTAGATCATTGTGTAAATATTTATCTATGATTTTATCATTATTTTTCTCAATTTTTCTCTTCAATAAAAATCACTAAAAAATTACAAAACCCAAAAATCAAGGTATTCTATGTACATAGAGTGTCTCAAAAATATCGGTTTTCCACATATGACCGCTTTTGCTCTTGTTTTCTTCATGAAAGCTGTAGATATCATCGAGATGAGCAATTTTTATGTTGGACCACTTTTCGATCCGAGGTCGTTTGCTATTTCTTCTAGACTTTTCTTTTATTTTTATTTTCCAAATTTTCTGGAGCTAACACGTGGCCGCTCCTGGAGCCGCCACGTGTCAACTATTTTTAAACCCATTTCATTTTCATTTTTATAAAAAAATTAATTAAAAAATTTATAAATTATTAAATTTAAAAATAAAATAATAAAAAAATAGAATAATTTCCCCTCACGTGCCACACACATGAGGCCTTCCCCTTCCCCCATTCTTCTGGTCAACGTGCCATCGCCTCGCAAGTTCCGCAACCACCGGTCGCAACCTCATCCCTTATCTTCACAGCCGCCATGCAACAGCTCTCTCTCCTTTTATCTTCTCCCAACGGCCGCCAACATTGTCATCAACTTCCTCCTCCCTATAAAAACCCTCACCCCCAACCGAGCTTGATCATCCTCCATATCTAGGAAGAGGGGAGAGCTCCAAGGAAGGGTGGTGACAGCCCCTCCCTTCTTTGGGTGACGATCTTCTTCGGTGCGATCATCCCGAGCTTTGTCGGGTACATCGCGTGACTCGAGGCAACAACCAAGGGAGGGCCTCCATCCTCATCACTAAGGCAAATCCTCATTCACCCTACTATTCCTATCTTCCTCTTCTCCATTCCTCTGTTCTTGTCCAATTCCCTATTCTCCTACTCGCTCCTCTCCCTCCGCCTGCAAGCATCTCAAATCGCTGCTTCGCCACCATCCTTCTTCTCCGACTCCATCGCATCATCATCCACTAGGAGTGTTCAACATCTGTTCATCTTCCACGCACGACCACACCACACTTGCTCCAGCATCCGCCGCTTCTCCGCCAGGAGCACCACCTGTGACTGCCCCGACCTCCTTGCCGATGCACCACCACACGGAGGAGCACCGCTTGCAGACACCTCTGAGCAGCGAAGGGCCGCCGTCGCCCCCAGTCTCTGAGCACGCCCAGCCACGTGCGCCTCCTTAGACGTTACCCCTCTGCGGTCGCGTTCCGCACCTGCCACCTACGACACGGACACCGACGCATCCAGAAGCATCGATGCTCCACCAACAATCACGGGCCACCTATCGCACCGCCCTCCATCATGCACGTGCCACTTGCGATGCAGACACTGACGCAACCGGACGCTTCACCACCCTCTCCGACTTCGCGCGAAGCTTTGCCCACACCAGCAGGTCGTCGCCAACCCTCCGCTCCTCGCCAGGCACGTCGCTCCAGCAGGCTCTACCGCCTCGGCGCGAGAGCCCCGCTACCGCTCACACTCCTGCCTCGTGTGCCTTGGATCTATCAAAAGGGGAGAAGTTGGGGGCAAAGTCCCCTCACGTGTCAAGCATGTGATAATGGGGACTTTTGCACCAACATCCCCGAAGGTTGCCAAAATCACGAAGAGTCCCTGCTATCCCAAGGTCACCTGAGGTGCGTGACCCTCAGAAAAATTGCATTCATACCCTCCAGATTTTGGTAATCTCATTTCAGTCCTTTCACTGCATTTCTACTTATTTTCCTATATTGCATTGAGAACCATGTGTTTTCTATTTATTTTGAACCTCATTCTGACATCATTTTATTTATTAAAAATAGGAATTTTGTTCTTCAATTAATTCTCTACATTGTGTCTTGTGCTTTATATTTTTATATTATGTGATTAATTAATAATAATTATTCTTGTGGAAAATTGCATATTTTACCCAGTCAGCGCTTATAAATTCATATTTAATCTTCCACAGCCCAAGAATTGCCAAAAATTCACGGATTATAGAATTAATTGTTAATAACATTATGCCCAAAAATATTTACATGTGCATGCATAGTTTTTCTCTCTAAAAATCATTTCATGCATTTCACTAATTGATTTTTACTAGGTATTACATCGAAAATTTTTAGGGTATAGGATTTTTCTGAGATAGATCACCTTGTGGTATATCTTAGATAATTTTATTTTCTGAAAATAAATATATTTAATATTTATTATAATTAATTAGTGAAAATCTCATTGTTTGCATTCATTTAATCGTAGAATATTCATTTTGCATCCAAAAATTCTAAAAAAAATACCATGCATATTTTCATCATATTTCACATTATGGACATGTTTGAGGATTTTTGGAATTCAATTGT
Source organism: Ottelia alismoides (assembly GCA_037367405.1). Classification (NCBI taxonomy): domain Eukaryota; kingdom Viridiplantae; phylum Streptophyta; class Magnoliopsida; order Alismatales; family Hydrocharitaceae; genus Ottelia; species Ottelia alismoides. The sequence continues at coordinate 343,581 of JAZKJV010007369.1, read as the reverse complement.
TCGAAAATTACATTTTAACCCCTTACCTTTACCAAAATTGCATTCACTTCATTTATTGCATTTAAAAATACCAAAAAAATCCTCTTGGAAAACCTAACTCCGAGATTGGCTTTAAGACAACCTAATGAGACAGTTGCCTCCCTGAGTTTGACCTTGGACTTTCCAAGTAAAAAAAGAAATTGTCTGCTTGCTTTAATTTGACATTAATTAAATTTGCGATTTTTAATTAACTCTGAATTTATGCGACTGCAATGAAATCATTAATTTGACATTATTAAAAGGGTAAAATTCACGGTTTATCAAATGGTGTTATTGTCGGGGAGGCACGTCTAAGGTTGTTTTTAAGAAAATCAAGTTTTTGGGTTTTCCATCCCTGGGTAGTCTGACCCCCGATTTTCTTGTAACTATTTCTCTATTTTTTCTTTATTTTTTCTCTTTTATTTGTGTATATTTTCATGTGAACCTCTCACTAATATTTGATCTTCTATTTTTCGTGTGAGGTACCTGGTGAACTTGGAGCGACATTCTTGGAAGCCGACGTAACTCAAAGCGACCGATCGCTCGAAGAATTTAATTTTTGAAGAGAGAGAATTTTTTTAATTAACTGCTAATTTCCAACGGTTCCCGATCGGGTTCTCGTGTGTATAAAAAGGATTGAACATTATTTGTGGTGTGTCGGCCTGTTTCACTCTCCGGTGAGGGTGGGGCCCGACTTGAGTGGTTCGTAGTTCTAGGACTACACATACAGCTATTAGAGCTATTAGGATGTTTGATTGTGCTAGTAGGACTAGGACCACACTTTCACTAAATTATATGCACTAGATCGTCTCTCATTTAATCATATTAAATTATTCTATCACTCGCTAATAGAAATTTCTATTCTAGATATGATTTCCCGTGCATTCATTCGATTTATTTTTCTAGGGAAATTTCAATTCTGTCTAGCATATTGCACGAAGATTGGGAGGAAGCACTGTAAGTATTTCGAACTCAGCATTCATCATCGTGTTTCCGCTGCACGGCTTTTTCGATTCTCCCTTGATTTTTACTCACATAGGAATAAAGGAAATTGGAATCCCCATGTAAATGTGTATTGCTTTCCACTCAAATTCAAGTGATAACCAAATTAAAACTAGGGGACTGCTAAAATTATTGATTAGTTAAAATTGGATAAAATTGAAAATCATGGTTTTCAGGAGAGTAGCCCCGTCATTGTTTGATTTCAGGGTACAGAGAGTGTGTGTTCACACTAATACAGAGCCCAAATCCCCGCCTTCCATATCAACGTACCCCGCTCTTCACAAATATCACCGGCTGAAGTATTCGAAGTTCAATTGACCAGCACCAAGTAGCCTCCGCTTTCCTTGGCAAGTAGATAGGGCCGAACCAGCGGTGCGACACGACAAGTTGCTTAGTAACCTCCCGGGCGAAGTGATAAGCCTTGTCAGCCTCCGCCTACTTTGGTAGGTAGATAGGGGCAGGTCCCTAAACTTTATCGGTATTAACCGAGTAAGCTTGTGATAGGAGATAAGAGAGGAAGGGCATTGGTATCTTATGCGACAGGTTAAACATGGGAAATGCAACCAGCATTGAGCCGACTTCCCTATAGGCCATCACGTAATCCTTGCTAACTCTGCTTGAAATCGGGGGAGACACAATCAACATTGAGCCAACCGGACTAATCAGACCCAGCTTCGGGTCCTTCACTGTGTGAGTTGGTGAAATCGGGGTTTGCAATTGTGTATTGATTTGTGTGACAATGCACTTGCACACACTGATCGTGGTTTCGTGAATCAATATTTTCCATTCCATTCGAAGATGACAGAATATTATCATCCATACCCAGACTCCATGGGTCGCACTCACATGACAAATTCCCAATCTTCGTTTCCATTTCCTTTTTAGAGAAATCCTTTCTTTGAGGTAGTTTCTCCCCAACAACCATTCTCTTCACCCACCCACCCACCCTTGGTTGAAAGTTTGAGACATGAGCCGCTCATAGAGTCAAACTTTTTCTATGAAGACACAATGGAGCGAGCAGACTTGAGGATAAATATTGTTGTAACCGAATTTGATAGAGGAACACGATTCCCAGTTACATATGAAAATTCACCATTGCAAATAAACTAAAAGCAGGGTTCACTATGCAAAATACTCAAAAGTTATAAACGTTGCAACTTACAAGATGGAATATCAAACACCACAAAATAAGGGTTCGACTTTGCAAATTACCCCAAAGGCGTTGAGATGAACGGTGCTCCTTCCTTTAATAATACACGCGGTAGCACTAGAAGAGACGATGGCGGTTCAGATCCAGTGGTTGAGATCAGGTTCCACAAATGAGATCAATGGTTGAGGCATGATAAATCGAATGTCTCCTGGGAAATCTGAGAAGTGGTCAAAATCCAACGGTCCGGAGGTCCTCACGAAGAACAAGTGAAGAACAGCGTTGAGCTGGACTTCATTTTGATCCTTCAAGAAACTCTGGCATTCTCCTTCGCTTCTAATGGTCCCAAAAGGGCCTTGGGGTCCTTCCATGTTGATGGGTGAAGTCAAAATGGGCCTAGGTCCGTCAGAAGGGCTCGACGATGGTGTAGGAACTAGAGATGCTCCTAGGGTTCGATGGCTCTGAAAAAGTGCTCCTTTATTGTTATTTCCTGCAGGAGATTGTTAACGACAAAACGCAAAGCTCCGAAAGGCATAAGGGAGTGGAATGAACGAGATATGCGGTGGATAGAGTCCCTCTTGTAAACAGCAGAGGAGGAGGGACTAATCTCTTGTTTTATGCAAGAACAAGGAGACTGGGGGTGCATCGGGTGTTAAGAAGGAAAGAAGGAAGAGAATGGAGGCGTTATGCGAGGAGGAGGGTGATTGGGATGGTCGGAACAGGGTGGCGGAGCTAGAGCTCCATCGTCCATTAAAATTGGAAATACAAGAAAGTTACACAGCGGTACTATAAATTAAAAGCTACCTAAGACTATTGCTACACTAGTGAATCGAAACAACGATAAAATGAATAAGAAAACTCACTAGAACACCTCCTCGGCTGAATCTCAGGGCAGCGGAGCGGATAGCAGGATCGAACCTCGATTCTACGCCAATTTTCACGCGGGACGACCTGAATTAGTTCATGTTGTCACCAAGGGGCTAACTCAAAGCTCGAGTCGGTGGTCAAGTGGTGGAAGAGGGATCAAAGGAATACGGAGGCTCGGTACGATCATAAATAGGCAACGACTTTCGATTGAGAAGATATCTCGAATCCTTGGATCGAAGCCCAAGGAATCAAGCGTGTGTGAGATCCTGACGGTCAGAGATGAAATCTCGTTAAGAGAGAGAGATGAATCGGTGAAAGACTCGAGAGAGACAAAAAGGAGAAATTGAGGCAGTTGCTAGCAGGCACAAGAATCAAGGGGAGACCGGGGAGTTGACCTCGGTCAACCCGCCCTCTCTCCTGATTGGTCCAAGTCAATAAAAAAAGACAAAACCAGAGTAAAAAATCAAACATAATTCGAAAATATTTAACAAATAATTTTATTAATTTTAAGTTATAAAATAAAAATGGTTTATTGTTTTATGCATTATTTTAATACAAATTTTATTTATTTTTTGAACTTATTTATTATAAGTTAGTTTTTAGGGTCTTATTTATAGGTATATTCTTCTATGTTTTAGGCATTTTACTTTTATTTTGTATTTTTTATTTTATTATTTTATTTTCTTATTTTATATAAGTATGACTTATTTTTATGTACATAAATAAATTTTTATTATATTTTTATGATATAATAGATGCACTTAAATAAATATAGATATATGTACTATATAGTTATAAGTATAGTATCTCATCTATGTATTTTATATATGTATTTTATTTTAATGATTTATTTATAGCTTTGTTTAGTTTCAATATGTACATATGTTATAAGTATTATTTACAAAATAATAAAAATAATAAAGAATAAATACGAATTTTTTATTCAGGTATATTATACAATAGGAGTCCAAAACTTAACTTTCACACCTTAACTCCAAAAAATATGAAACTCCTTCATTAAATATCTTATTAAAAGTTATATACAATTAAAGTGATTTTGATACATTTTGAGTTTTTATTTGAGAGATATGGGTCTGGGAAGTTGGGATTTTGGCTTTTTATTTAGAGTATAACAAGTACATTGTATATTATTTTTTGTATGAAATGAATTTTGTATTTTTCTATGTATTATTATCTACAACTTTCATGTACAAAGTTTCTTTATTTGAGGTATAAAAAGTAAGAAAATAAAATATGTCTCAAAATGAATAAATAATGAATTAAAGAATGGAAATTATTGGTGATTTTCGACCCTTATCTCCCCCTACTTTATTCCTTGTCGACCAAATCAATTCTTGACTTGATCTCAGGTTTTAGGGTCATAAAATACCTTTGGAATTTTATTACTTTTATTTATTTTCTTTATTGTACAATTTTTGGTATTAAAAATAGTATTTTATGCAGTATTTATACAACAAAGAATGAATGTTAATTTGTCTAAATTAATGTTATTTACATGCATAAGATAGGATTTTTAAGGCCAAAATGATAGAATAAAGGTGATGAAATGAAGATTCATCACCCTCCTATACTTGCCTTTGCTAATACTTAGCAAACACTTATGCAATAAGTGCAGAAAAATAAAAAAGAAAAGAAAAAGAAAAAGTTTGGATTAATTTTGATTTTCAAAGAAGTCTTCACAAAATCAAAGTTTGTAGCTCAAGTCAGACCGTTGGACAATTAGGTGCGGTCGGAACATTATTGGGAAACGGATTTGAAAACACAACAATCGTCGAGTATCCCAAAACTCTGCTCAAGTATCCTCAATAACCAGGTCAGAATACTTTGACTCATACATAAACCCTTATGACTATGAATCTGACTTGTTTCAGTGTGTGTGATAGTGGTTCTTCTCAACTGAACTGACAAAGAGACTGACTTCTCCAACATGACAACCCAATGATTCTCCAGTCCAGTAACTCTTTCCTCGAGAAGCGGGGTATTCCCTTCTAAGTTCAAGTGGAAACCAACTCAAGAGGTGGGGGTAGAGAAGAGAATGGACGGTAGCCAAGTCATCCTAGGATGCTTGACCAGTGTACCCAAGTCATCCAGCTACAGGCTCACAAGGTATGACTTTGAAGCTCAAGCTTGCTTATTGACTATACAAATATATACACTCCGGCAAGCATTCTATTTTCAAACAGGACTGACTATTTTTTTGGAGTCTTTTTTTGGAAATACTATATACAACAGCATTTACATAAGGAGTTTTCCTCTTGAGCCAGTAGACTATCCCTCTTTTGAAGCATTATTGCAACCCATACTCTCCTGTCTTTGGGCGTCTCTTCTACTAGATGGGTTGCGGTGCACTTCCCTCCCTAGACGAGGACAAATGTTTTCACTTGTGTGCTTCTCATACTGACAAATCCAATCCCCTCACCACTCCAACTGAGTTGAGCTCAGTGAAAGGTGCATGTTTCCAAGTTAGGTCATTATCAACAAGAACCGTGTGTGCTCTCCGAAATACTCTACTTAGACGGTCAAGAACACATTGAACCCAGTCTCACGATTCTCAAAGAATTAAGTCAACTAGACTGAAATACCTCAATTCCAGTTCCTATAAGGCTCCAATGATTAGGAAGATTTAAGGTCCAACCAAGCTCCATTCTTTCTTAGACTTGTTCAATTATCAAACTCAATCTGAAAAATGTGAATGCTAGTACAATGCAGAAAATATTTTTGTGGTGCAATTTTCGAACTTTTGAACTTTTTATGGATTTTTGAAAAGGTTTTGCAATTTCTTTCTGCAATTTTTCAAAAAGATTTTTGCAAATATTTTTGGAATTTTTGGTTTTGCAAATGTTTTTGTGATTTTCAAAAACAAAAGATTTTGGATAAAAATAGGTACAAATATTTATACGGGATGCATCTTATATTTACAAGAGTTGGGGTTTTTAAGAATTTATAAGGGATATGTGTTTTATAGATATGTATATATAGTTAATAAAGAATTTTATTATGATGTATGTATTTCTCAAACTTATTTGAAAATGCTTTTACAAACAGTTTTGAAAACTATAGTCCAAAATATTTTTTATATATAATTTTTACAAACATTTACAAACATTTGAAAATCATTTTGTAATGATTTTTCAAACAATATATATATAGATTTTTCAAAATATTTTTGCAACAATTTTCCAAACCATTTGCAAATAATTTTTCAAATATTTTTATTTCACACAAAGAAAAGAAATTTCTACTACAAAATAATTTACAAAGGGTGAAAATATTTTACAAATATTTTTCAAATAGTTTTCAAAAGTTTTTTCAAATATATTTTCAACTATTTTCCAAACATTTTGCAAGTCATTTTTACATGATTTATTAATCAGTATATACAAAAAGAATTTGAGGAATCGTATGTATCTTTTTATTAGGTGATTTTTAATGAATTTTATATAGAATATTTTATGTAGAATTTTAGCCATACTTATTGAAAATACAAAACTACGAGTTATGGATAAAGTTATATACATAGTATATACGACCCCCTATACTTAGCTTGAGTTATGTCCTCATAGATCAGAGAGAAAAAAGATAAGACATAACTCGTATTGAGTATAGAAAAGCCTAACGAATAAATAATAGACAAATGAAGAAATGAAAAGAATGAGAAGTTGACTGTCCCACTATACTTAGGATGAAATAATCCTAGGTATAACAGACTGTACATAAGGCAGGGAGAGTCAAGGATGGGAGTGTACGAAATCATCAGCTCAACCTGTCCCCCCTATAGTTAGGGTGTGATGAATCTCGGATTCATCACTCTAAATCTCATTTATTAAGCTCCATTCCCTCAAAATCAACAGTATATCTGCATCTATTCTGCATAATTAGCATTCATGCATGTTTTCATAAGAACGACATTTTATCCATCATTTTTTGCACAAAATAAGAAGCCAAAAATCCAGCCAAAATTGACCTGTAAATAGCCTAACTTCCCGGATTTTTAACTCTTTCATACTAACTTCGAATGATTCAAGACCACTCCACTGTGTACATATCACTCATAAGAATAAATGAAAATACAAAAAAAGAACTAACCCAAGTAAGTGGACCAAAAACCCAAACCCTAGTTTCAGGATTTTCGGACTAAAAGCCCCATATCTTCTCCCATCCAGTGTCCGATTTGATCCTACTCACTTTTGAACTAATGTACATTCAATTACATTCAAAACAAGAACAAGTTCAAGTGAATCGGAGCTCGTATGTGAAAGTTGGGTTTTGGGCCTCTTTTGTACGTTGTGTATTTTAGCGGTTTTTGACCCGATATTTTTGTACATATTTTATTAATTAATAAAAATAAAAAAAATTAGATTAAGGTGTCTTTATTTATCTTTGAATTTTTCCATTTTTTCCGGATTTTTATCTGGTCTAAAATTACAAAAAAATAGAAAACCCAAAAATCAAGGTATTCTATGTACATGGGATACCCCAAAAATTCACTTTGCACATTTGATTGATTTTGGTTTTGATGTTTTCATGAAAGTTGTAGATCTCATCGAGGCGAGCATTTTTTGTGATGAAACATTTTCGATCCGAGGTCATTTGCTATTTATTTTTGATTTTACAAAATCTTTATCTACGGATTTTTCTGGTGCTGACACGTGGCAGTCCCTGGGGCCGCCACGTGTCAGCATTTTTTGGCCCCTTTATTTATTCGTTTTTATTAAAATAATAATAAAAATAAAATAAAATGGACGCACGTGCGAGGCACGTGCCTCCCAGGCACGTGCCAAGCACGTGCGGCACACCCCTCTCTCTAACCACCCACCACGTGTCGCCACAGGGGCCGTTCGATCTCGCTTGATCGAACAGCGCCTGGCCTTCGTCTTCTCCCAGCTCCTCCCCAATTCCTCCGCCGACAACTCCTCGCAACCGCCGCCCCCCCATCTCGCAATGGCCAACCGCCGCCCCTATATCTCGCGCCGCCTAACCAACTCCGCATCTCGCGCCACCGGCCGCTCATACCCTTCTCCTATTTAAGAAGAAGCCCCTCCGACGTTCCAACCCATCCGCCGATCCCTCGTCGAGGCCTTCTTCTCCGGTGGTGACAGCATGGTGGTCTCCTCCTACGGCGAGATCCGAGGGCTTCAACCCTCGTTGCAGCCCACCTCCTCCAGCCGTTGCTCCGCTCCGACAGTCGTCGTCGAGCCCCCATCTTCCCCGGGTATCTCCTCCTCCATGTTCACCTTAATCTGATCAACCCTCCATTCTTCTGCATTGCACTTCATCTCCGATAACCATCGTCATCTCCATCGCTACTCCCGCGCTCCGCCTCATTCCGACCATCATCTTCCCGTTGAGCCTACGGTCGCTACGACCTCTGAGCGCCTGCAACGAAGCTCATCTACGCTCCACTGACGTCAACTTCATTGCCGTCATCATCGCCTCCAGACCAAGCTCTGCCTCTCCAGCACTGCCTGAGCTCCTCCGCCTCCGCGCCTTCGTCTCCATCCGGGTCTCCACCGCCTTGCATCTCCACCGCCGTCCCTTGGCCATGTGTCGGCACGACGTCGACCACCCTCGAGCTTCACTCTTCTCCGACAACAACTCCCTCGCCACCAACATCAACAACAGCGCTTCCGGTCACCAACGCCCCCGCAATCGCAGCTCGTCCTCCCTCCGCCTTGGCCGAGCTTACGACACCACCTTCGACCAACCTTCGTCGTCTCCATCGTCAGCCTCCAGGAGCTCGCCAGTTTTTCTCCGCCTTGACCGGCCCCCCTCGGCCTTGCCCTCTGCCGCGATCACCATCGAGCGTCAAGCCCGAGACCCCGCCACGTGCCGCGCACGTGGGGCGGGGGACGTCGGCAGAAGTCAAGATCCAGGGGTCACGTCCCGCTGGAGGATTTGCAAGTTTCCCCCTGAGTTCCTCCATATTTGCGCCGACGCCACCGACCAAGGTCACATGCTGGGCACGTGACCTAGTGGTTAATTTGCATAAAATCCCCTGGTACTATTGGTAGTCATACTTCGGTCCCTCCTTTGCATTTCTATATTTATTTTTATTTATTAATTGCAGTTATACCCCTCTATTCATTTATCATTTTAGACCTCTTCTCTACATCATTTTATTTATCAAAAATAGCATAATGTTCGTCTTTTAATTCTCTACACTATGACGTAATGTGGATATAATAAATTATTTTGTGGAAAATTGCGAACTTTGCCCATTTATGCTATTATATTCTCCATTGATTAACCGTTGCTCTAAAAATTCCCGAAAAATCACATATTGTAGAGCTAATTGTGCTTGACATTGTTCCCAAAAAGATTTGCAATTGCATGCATACTTTGTCATATAAAAATCATTTTGCATATTTCAATATTTAATTTTTAATAGGTATTAGACCCCACATTTTTGAGGTTTGGGATTTTTCTGAGATCCATCACCTAGTGATAGATCTTAGATAATTTTATCTCTTGAAAACAAGTAGGTTTAATATTTATTATAATTAAATATTGAAATTCATTCTGTTTGCATTTAAAAAATTCATAAAAATCTCATATTTCATCCAAAAATTCCAAAATAATTAAAGTGCATTCATTTTGTCATAATTATCATCTCGGCCAAGTTTCATATTTTTCAGACATCATTTGAATGTATGTGTTTTAGTCCCTAAAATTGGCTGAAATTACATCTTGCATTTCTTATTTGCATTAAAAAATTCCTAAAAAAGACCGCCTCGAAAACCGTACATGAATCTTGATAGACATAACTCTGGGTTGTTCCTTTGCCTCCTTGTGTTCGACCTTGGGACTTGCCCAAGTAAAATAAACATAAAACCACGTGATTGAAAATTGAATAAATATTTGTGGTTATTTCTTGACCGATTCCGATCGCCGCCTACAACGAACGACAAACCATATTTTTACGACGAACTATTACAACATCATCTTTTTACACGCGCGATTTCAGAAACGTCAGATGGCGCCGTTGCCGGGGAGGCAAACGACTTAGTTTTTTTTTGTCTTGAAAATTTTCGTTTGGTTTTCTGCATTCGGCTAGTCTGACCCCCGAATTTTTCATTGTAAAATTCATTTTATTTCCTGCATTTATTTTTCAGCATTTATTTCTTTTATTTTTGATTTATTTTTAAGTCACTCTCTGACATTCTCTCTCTTATTTTTCTTACGAGGTACCCGGCGTATGTGGAGCGGTTTTTCAAGAAACCAAAGCATCTTCACCGACATCCGAAAAACCCGCAATTAATTTAAGATCGAGTCGAGTCGTGAGAGAGCGTAGAGTCTAGGTTTTTAATTTCTGCAAATTTTATTTTTGTATGCTCATTTACAACGGTGTCCTTTTGGACTCTCGCGTGTGCAAAAAGACTCTGAACTTTTCTGTGGTGTGTCGTGGCATGTTTCACTCTCCGGTGAGGGTGGGGCCCGACTTGAGTGGCAATTAGGATTGACCTGCACATACGGCTCTCAGAGCATTTATATTTTTGATTGTGCTCATAGGATTTAAGGCCACATTGTACATTAACTGAGACGCACATAGATCATTCAATTTAGCCAAAATTTAACTCAATTCTTTCCTGCTAATAGAACTTTCTGCTTAGGTGCGTTTTTTAATCGGCTTGCATTCATTTAGAATAATTTTTCAATTCTGTCTAGCATCCCACATGGAGATTGCGAGGATTCACTTTAAGTCTTCTAACTGAGCATTCATCATAGTTTTCCGCGTGCATCGGCTTTTCCCGAATTTCTCCCTCTTGTTTTATCACATAATTCTAAAGGAAATTGGGACTAGACGGTAGACGCGTATTTGTGCTCATTTAAATTCTTCAGTGATCACCTAATTAAAACTGGGACTACTAAATATAGCCGATCTTAAGAACCCATAAAATCAAGAACTCTTGCGGGAGAGCAACCCCGACATTGTTTAATTTTATCTTGCAGCGAGGAGAGAGACGCACACTAGGATAGAGCCAAAGCTAGGATTTTCATACTGACTACTGATTCTACCAAAAGCGATTAGCTACTTCTCAGTGAGGATCTACGGGTAGCCGGTAAACAGTCTGGATTTCCTTAGTAGAGTGGGTGGTTTAGAGGACACTGTGTAAGGCTCCGTCCTTAAGTAAAGGGTAGTCGTTCTACGGTCCTTACTTACTCCCATACTGGCTGAAAGTAGGTGCAACTAGTCGTAAGAATTTGGGACAGTCAGTCGGGAAATACAGGCACCTAATAGCTCGTTTAAATGGATTGCAAGATTTGAATTCTCACCACTTAAAACTGACAAGATAATTGGCCGAACTCTCACGGCCTTCACTGAGTGAGTTGGTGAAACAAACCCTTGTATTGTGTTTGTATTATGCGTAGAAACTAGATAATCAACGAATACTGCACACTTGTGCCTAGATCATGAACTGTAAACCTCTTGTTGATCATTTTGAATCGAGAATGGAAAATTGTGGTAATTCTCGTTCGGACTCCGCAAACCCTTCTCTGACTGCCACAACTTTTCCAATCTCAAAGGTTCGGAGGCACTCTTACTTAGGACCACCTCGGGTTCATGGACACCCTTCCCGTGAATCCTCCTCTTATGATACTTTCAGCTTCCGCGAAGAAGGTAAAACCCATACTCTTGTTTTATGTCCTGATCACATCGAGGAAGACTCTCACCTCGATAACTCTGATTCTGAATCTTTTCATTCTATTGACTCCGATTTCTCCCATTCTGAAGGTGAAGAGAAGAAGAAGAAGATGCCGCCCAAGCCGCCTCCCAAGAAGGAACCAGGAGAGGAACATAATGAAGACCCAATACAGATGATTTTTGCAAGACTGGTTGCATCTGAGCAGCAACAGCAGTTACTAAGGGAACAACTTGAGCAGTTGAATGCTGAGGGAGAACCGCCAATGGAAGCCGCATACAATCCTGGGTAGTATAGAGCGAGGAATTATTTGCAGCCACCTCGGCCAGATATTAACTATGAACTGAAGCCATATTTTATAATTCAATTACCCCAATTCCATGGTAATGCGACTGAAGAGCCATATGAATTCTTGCAAGATTTGGAGCTGATATGTTCTAATCTGAGGCACCCACAAGTCATCCAAGACTACATTCGTCTCACTATGTTACCTTTTGCCTTGAAAGGGAAGGCGGATTACTGGGTGAAAAACTTAGGAGTGACTGTGACCACTTATGAGAGGTTCAAAAACTTGTTTTTGAAGAAGTTCTACCCTTTGAGTCGAACCAACCAAATGAGGACCCGCATCACCAGTTTCTCTCAGATGCCTAATGAACCACTCTGTGAGGCTTGGGACGGGTTTAAAGACCTGCTACAGAAATGTCCCTGCCATAACCTGGATAACAACATCCTATTTCAGTCACTCTACTCTGGCCTCAACTACGAGACTCAAGGGTTAGTTAGCGCTGCCTGTGGAGGGAATTACACATCGAGCATACACTGATTCCTTGAATACCTTTCAAGCCAAAGGAGGAAAGCAAACTGTCGCAGAGATAGTAGAGGATTTGATTCCAAACATGAACATCATCGCCGATAAATTGACAGTGGTGGATCAAATTCATAAGAGAATGAACGACATCGACAGTAGGATTTCCCAATTCCCAAAGCAGATGGAGGAGATCACTGAGAAGGTGTCCAAGATGGGGATGCCTACTGCACCCACGGTCCCGATCTATCATGTGCATCATGTCCAGGAACATCCAAGAGTAGAACAATAGCAACCATGGGCTCAAGACCAATCCTATGCCCAACCTTCCCAGCAGCCACCCCCACCGGCCGAGACAGTCAAAGAAGCCCCGCCTCTGACATTCGAAGTAAATGGCATTTGGTACACACAGGACACTACTCGACATGATAATGTGGGGGACCGTCAGCCTTATCAACGTCCGCCCACTTTCTATAATGCCGCATTTCCTCCGGCTCCACAACATACTAAGAACACTGCATCTTTCCAGCATTCGAAGCAGCAGCATCCCTACAATCGCCAGAACCAACCTCAGCAATATCAAGCTCCCAGACAATCAGCTCAATCGTCCAATCCTCTAGAAGAATCGATCGATATCCAGAGGCAAATTCGCAACTTCCGAAATAAGCTGCACGATCTATGGGTTGATGTCAATCGTTTGTCTCGTTGGAAGGATGAGCAGACAGCCCCAGCCACAACCATTCCCTCCCAAGTTCAAGATAACCCCAATAGCTTGAACAAATCTCAATCATCTCAAAACAATGGCTAGGTATACTATTCAGATTTTTCCACATCTGAACATGAGATCCTTTCGTTTGACAATATCAATGCCATGTCACTCAAGAGCGGAAGAACCGTAAGAAGAAGGACGCCTGAAGATCCCAACGCGAGATAAAGGGAAAGCATCTACGAAGTCTGCAGAGGACCTTGAACCTCTAGTTGCTGCAAAAATACCTTTGTCACCTTTTCAGCAACCCAATTTTGATTATTATCAGAAATCTTATGATTGTAATAAGAACTCCAAGTCTAATAAAGATGCTCTTATTTATGATTCTGGCTCTCTATCTCCTGTCTCAAATGCTTCCATCCCTTTCCTCATGCTCTTAAGAAAGGAAAACAAAAGAAAAACATTCTAGATGACCTAGAAATGGAACGATTCTGCCAGCAAAATATCACAGTCAAAGTACCCTTTGATCAGTATGTGGCCAGTAATCCAGCATTCCAGAAGTACTTGAAGGTGAAATGCACTCCCACCAGGACTCGTACAAAGAAAACAATCTAATTTGTGGAGACTCATATCTTGACAGTTGCCACTACCAAATATGCCAAAAATCAGCATTTGCCAAGAAAGAAAAGGGATATGGGTGCCCATTATGTAGAGAGTCGCATTGGCGGCATTGCGTTCACACGCACACTTCTCGACAATGGTTCTTCCATAAATCTTCTGCCCTTAGCCTTATATTATAGATTGGAGTTAGGTCCTCTCAAGAAATCATTATCTTTACTCCAATTTGCTAATAAATCCACTAAAAGACCTAAGGGAGAAGTGAAAAATGTTATCATTATGATCGAGGGTACGGAATACAAAGTGGACTTCACTGTCCTTGATATGGAGACCCCGAACCATTGGAAGGAATCACAAATCATTCTTAGAAGACCATTCCTAAGAACCGCCAAAGCTGTATTCGACTACGGCACCAGAATGATGAACTTTCGTTCTCTAGGCGGAGAAGTAGATTTGGAGTTGAAACAAACAAAATGGCAAAGGCCAGACTCTGAATCCACCACTGAATATGCCGAAACATCAGAATGCAATCTCTTCAGCACTACTGGGCCGTGGGACCAACTACCAGACATGCAGATTGAAAGCACATCATCAGAAGAAGAAACAATGCACAATGCAGTTTGCAAGATATTGCCAAACATATCTAGTCACCCAGATGACTACAGTCTTGATGACACAGAAATCCTTTCGGATATGTCAGTCCCATCATCTTTGGGACAATCAAGAAATATCGATGACGAGTCAAACACGGCTTTGGCCGAATTACCGCCCTACTTTAGCGATTCGACTCACCTTTCTTCAGAATTGGTAGCCAACACATCGCAGAGTGATTCGCCACCGACCGACACTGAGCCAGATGCAAAAGTCATTCAGCCAGACTTGATTGATGATTCAGAATTGCCAGAGCTGAAACCACTACCTCCCACACTGAAGTATGCATTTCTAAATGGATCCAAAGAAAAATTCCCTGTGATCATTAGCTCATCATTAACCGTGGACCAGGAATCCAGATTACTCAAAGTCCTTGAGCGAAATCGAAAAGCCATCGGTTGGGCTGTGTCGGATCTCATAGGAATAAACCCCACTTTCTGCTCGCACCAAATTTATGTTGAGGATAATGCAAGGCCTTCCCATGAATTTCAGAGAAGATTAAACCCCAATCTTCGGGAAGTGGTTAAGAAAGAGATAGAGAAATGGCGCAAACCAGGATTTATATACCCCATTTCTGACTCCAAGTGGGTGGCCCCCCTTCATGTCGTCCCGAAGAAGTCGGGAATCCAGATGGTCACCAACGAGGAGGGGGTAGAGATCGCGACCCGAGTACCCACGTCGTGTCGCGTCTGTGTCGATTACAGGTGCTTGAATGCTGCGACCAAGAAAGATTACTTTCCACTGCCATTTTTTGATCAAATCTTGGAGAGACTTGCAGGGAAAGCATTCTTCTGTTTTCTTGATGGGTACTCTGGCTACAATCAAGTAGCTATCTCTCCCGAGGATCAGGAAAAGACCACTTTCACATGTCCTTACGGTACCTACGCATTCGAGCGTATGTCATTCAGGCTTTGTAATGCCCCAGGCACATTTCAGCGGTGCATGATTGCCGTGTTTGCCGAGATGGTTAGTGATTTCCTGGAAGTCTTCATGGATGACTTCTCGATTCATGGTGATTCATTTGATACATGTTTAGCGCACTTGGACCGAGTCCTCCATAGATGTAGAGAGGTTAATTTGGTACTCTTTTGGGAGAAAAGTCACTTTATGGTGACTGAAGGTATCGTGTTGGGGCACGTCATCTCCAAAAAGGAAATGGAGGTCGACCCTGCCAAGGTGGATGTGATCAAGAAACTTGAGCCACCAACCAATGTCAAGTCAGTGAGGTCGTTCTTCGGGCATGTTGGATTTTATCGAAGGTTTATCCCTGATTTTTCAAAGATCGCTTGCCCACTGACTGAGCTCTTAGGAAAAGACACCGAGTTTATTGTAAATCACAGATGTCTAGAGGCCTTCGAGCTCCTGAAAAAGAAAATATGTGAATCGCCGATATTACAAGCTCCCGAATGATCTCTTTCCTTCGAGATCATGACTGATGCATCGGATTTTGCTGTCGGAGCGGTACTCGGATAAAGAAGAGATGGAATTCCTTATGTGATTCACTACGCGAGAAAAGTGTTGGATCCTGCATAGAGAAATTATACAGTAACTGAAAAGGAAATGCTCGTGGTTGTTTGGGCCCTTGAAAAATTCAGATCATACATATTGGGCTCCAAGGTGACAATTTTCACAGATCATACGACAATTAGATATCTCATGGATAAGAAGGATGCCAAGGCACGAATTTTGAGATGGATCTTGTTAATCCAAGAATTTAATTTGGAGATCAAGGATAAACCTGAAATAAAGAATGTTGTTGCTGATCACCTTTCCCGAATCGAGCAAAACGATTTTCCTGACATTGGACCAATTAAGGAGACTTTTCCAAACAAATCAGTTTGTGTCATTGATTCAACCCCGTGGTATTCCGACATAGTGAACTATCTTATCTCCAAGATGGTTCCCTTTGGTTGGACCAAGAGAATGATTGATCGATTGAAGCTAGATTTGAGAAAATACCATTGGGACGATCCTTTCCTTTTTTATGAAGGACCGGATTGTGTCTGGAGAAGATGTATTCCTCAGGAGGAATATTAGAGAGTCCTCACACATTGTTATTCTCTCGAGGCTGGAGGACACCATTCGGGAAAGAGAACCGCACACAAGGTACTCCAATGTCGATTTTACCGGTGGCCTTATTTCAGGATGCTAATGAATTTGTAGGGTCATGCCCGATTTGTCAAAGAATGGGAGGGACTGTGGAATATAGAGATGAAATGCCCATGCAACCAATGATTTTCTGTGATGTTTTCGATGCATGGGGGATTGATTTTATGGGTCCCTTTCCCAACAGCAATGGATTTGAGTACATCTTGTTAGCGGTTGATTATTTATCAAGATGGGTAGAGGCTATTCCAACTCGAACCGCAGATAGCAAAGTCATCTGTAAGTTTATCAAGGATAATATCATTGCAAGGTTCGGGATACCAAAAGTTTTGATTTCTGATGGAGGTAGCCACTTTGTGAACAGGGAGATGAGAACTTTGGCTAAGGAGTACAAATTTGAGTATAGAATAGCCAACCCATATCATCCACAATCTAATGGCATGGCAGAGGTTTCTAATAGAGAGGTGAAGGGTATTCTTCAGAAGTTGGTTCGTCCAGATAGGAAGAATTGGTCGAAACTGTTGGACCAAGTTATATGGGCCTATAGGACAGCCTATAAGACTCCACTCGGTACTTCACCTTTTAGGATGATCTATGGCAAGCCATGCCATCTACCTACAGAATTGATTCACAAATCAGAATGGGCGATCAAAAAGTTGAATTGGAGTTGTCACCTTGGGAAACTATGTCGAGACTTAAATCTGAATGAGCTAATTGAAATCTGAAATCGGGCATATGACAACAATGTGATTTATAAGGACAAGGTCAAGAGATGGCATGGTAGACACATCCGAGATAAAACCTTTGTCCATGGCCAGAAAGTTTGGTTGTTTAATGCTCGGTTGAAGATTTTTCATGGGAAACTAAAATCAAAATGGACGGGTCCCTACATTGTCATCAACATGCATACCAATGGAAGCGTGGATATTTCCGAACTCAAAGATGATGCACAACCTTTCGCAGTAAATGGACAATTGCTAATGCCATATATTGAATCACTCAAAGAGCAGACAGTTCAAGTTGAGGTCATCTACTTCACGCAGAGCGAGGACATTGAAGATTTATCTGATCATTCCCACCCTCCCTCCCGACCACATCGGTCTCCTTGTATGGCTTCTTCCTTTACTTAGGCCAAGGTCTAGGTACAGGGGGACCGATGTCATCTGTACATACCATCCTTCTCCTTCTCCCGATCACTTCACTTCCACCCTTCTTCTATACTTAGGCTGACCAGAGCCTAAGTATAGGGGGAACCGACATCCACCTGTATATACTCTCCTCATTCACATATCCCGACCACTTCATTTTTTCATTTTTCACTCTCTTACGCTTAGCCCGAGCTATGTCTTCTTTACGCTTCTTGTGCTCTGAGGACACAACACTCGCTAAGTATAGTGGGGTCTGTATATACTTCGTATATATTTTACCCATATCTCGTACTTTCGCGTAAGTCTAAATGTATTTACGGGGTGGGTAATTAATTTGAAAAAAAAAGAAAAAAAAAGAAAAAAATGGCTTCTTATTTCATTTTTGCATCAAAAAAAATTGTGTCTGCATTTCACACACCTGCACTTCATCCAGCATTTCATTCATTTGCATCTGTGAAAAGTCATTGGGTTCTGAAGCGAGTTATGAGCCGAAACCGAGAGTGGTCTGGACTTGAGCTTAATCCACCTAATTTTCAGAGGAACTTCACTGAGAAATAGGATTTTAGAAGCTTCAGGTCTTTTGACTTAATTCTTTAAGTTCCACATGACAATGTGCAACGTTTGACTCTTAGTGTCTAACATGGCCTTTTCATTCTGGGTACAACTCTGGAATAGGGAATTAATTTGTACTCTCGCACTATGCACTTAGCTCAACTCAGACGGGACGTTGGAAGACTGTGTGAGTCTCTTTTCTAGTAGCGTGGAAATCTAAAGATCGGAGTACGGGTTGAAATAAAGCTTCGGAAAAGGGATGGACAGCTGGGCACAATTTTTTCTAAGACACCAAAAAATGTACAGAACAAAAAGACTCTATATCCGTAGGGGCACAACAAGATCCAAGCAGAACCACCAAAAATTCCAAATACAAAGAAGCATTCTACCAAATAAAATCTGACCAAAAAGGTCCAAGCTTCAAGAAACATGCAGATCTTGGTGGAGACTCGGCTACACTGGCCATATTCACAAGGAGAGGTGACTACACTGGCCACCCTCCAGTTCTTTTCCCCTTCTTCTAACTTCTCCCCCAATTCGATTGTGAACACAGCGCGACAGACCTTATAAGGAAATACCTGACTCCCCGAGGATGAGTTACTGGAGAGGAGAGGAGCATGGTAGTCTAACATTCTGGATGGGAAGAGCTAAAACCCTTCACACACATGAGTCGGTTGTTCAATATTTATAAGGTATACTTTGGGAAGAGGATCGATCTAAGATGACTTCTGAGCCGAAACTGTGACAATGATATGTAGAACTTGAGGGCTGTTGATTTTTAAAATTCTAAGTCTCACAGAAGTTCTGACACACTATTAATTCAATGGTTGAGTTTAGTTTCATTTTCACCTTCAGCTCATGGTCTTGGTATGGAACCCAATCTCATTTCACCTCATGGCATTTCTTTTTGATGCTCAGGGACGAGCATGGTTTAAGTATAGGGGGATGATGAATCTCGGATTCATCACTCTAAATCTCATTTATTAAGCTTCATTCCCTCAAAATCAACAGCATATCTGCATCTATTCTGCATAATTAGCATTCATGCATGTTTTCATAAGAATGACATTCTATCCATCATTTTTTGCACAAAATAAGAAGCCAAAAATCCAGCCAAAATTGACCTGTAAATAGCCTAACTTCCCGGATTTTTAACTCCTTCATAATAACTCTGAATGATACAAGACTACCTCCACTGTGTACATATCATTCATAAGAATAAATGAAAAATACAAAAAAAGAACTAACCCAAGTAAGTGGACCAAAAACCCAAACCCTAGTTTCAGGATTTTCGGACTATAAGCCTCATATCTTCCATTCTAGTGTCCGATTTGATCTTATTCACTTTTGAACTAATGTACATTCAATTACCTTCAAAACAAGACCAAGTTCAAGTGAATCGGAGCTCGTATCTGAAAGTTGGGTTTTGGGCCTCTTTTGTACGTTGTGTATTTTAGAGGTTTTTGACCTCATATTTTTGTACATATTTTTTTAATTAATAAAAATCCAAAAAAATAGATTAAGGTGTCTTTATTTATCTTTGATTTTTCCGTTTTTTCGGATTTTTACCTGGTTTAAAAATGATAAAAAAATAGAAAACCCAAAAATCAAGGTATTTTATATACATGGGATACCCCAAAAATTTACTTTATGCATTTGATCGATTTTGGTTTTGATGTCTTCATGAAAGTTTTAGATCTCATCGAGAAGAGCATTTTTCGTGAAGAAACTTTTTCGATCTGAGGTCATTTGCTATTTATTTTTTATTTTACAAAATCTTTATCTACGGATTTTTCTGGTGCTGACACGTGGCAGCCCCTGGGGCCGCCACGTGTCAGTATTTTTTGACCCCTTTATTTATTCGTTTTTATTAAAAAATAATAATAAATAAATAAAATGGACGCACGTGCGAGGCACGTGCCTCCCAGGCACATGCCAAGCACGTGCGGCGCACCCCTCTCTCTAACCACCCACCACGTGTCGCCACAGGGGTCGTTCGATCTCGCTTAATCGAATGACGTCTGGGCTTCGTCTTCTCCCAGCTCCTCCCCGATTCCTCCGTCGACGACTCCTCGCAACCGCCGCCCCCGATCTCGCAACGGCCAACCGCCGCCCCCATATCTCGCGCCGCCTAACCAACTCTGCATCTCGCGCCACCGGTCGCTCAGACCCTTCTCCTATTTAAGAAGAAGCACCTCCGACGTTCCAACCCATCAGTCGATCCCTCGTCGAGGCCTTTTTCTCCAGTGGTGACAGCCTAGTGGTCTCATCCTACGGCGAGATCCGAGGGCTTCAACCCTCGTTGCAGCCCACCTCCTCCTGCCGCTGCTCTGCTTCGACAGTCGTCGTCGTCGAGCCCCCATCTTCCCCAGGTATCTCCTCCTCCATCTTCACCTTAATCCGATCAACCCTCAATTCTTATGCATCGCACTTCATCTCCGATAACCATCGTCGTCTCCATCGCTACTCCCGTGCTCTGCCTCATTCCGACCATCATCTTCCCGTTGAGCCTACGGTCGCTACGACCTCCGAGCACCTACAACAAAGCTCATCTACGCTCCACCGACGTCAACTTCACCGCCATCATCATTGCCTCCAGACCAAGCTCCGCCCTTCCAGTACCGCCAGAGCTCCTCCACCTCCACACCTTCGTCTCCAGCCGGGTCTCCACCGCCTCGCAAATCCACCGTCGTCCGACGTCGACCGCCCTCGAGCTTCACGCTTCTCCGACAACAACTCCCTCGCCACCAACGTCAACAATAGCACCTCCGGTCACCAACGCCCCCGCAATCGCAGCTCGGCCTCCCTCCGCCTTGGCCGAGCTTACAACACCGCCTCCGACCAACCTTCATCGTCTCTATCGTCAACCTCCAGGAGCTCACCGGTTTTTCTCCTCCTTGACCGGCCCCCCTCGGCCTTGCCCTCCACCGCGATCACCACCGGGCATCAAGCCCAAGACCCCGCCACGTGCCGTGCACGTGGGGCGGGGGACGTCAGCAGAAGTCAAGATCTAGGGGTCACGTGCAGCGCATGTGACCCGCTGGAGGATTTGCAAGTTTCCCCCTGAGTTCCTCCATATTTGCGCCGACACCACCGACCAAGGTCATGTGCTGGGCACGTGACCTAGTAGTTAATTTGCAGAAAAGCCCCTGGTACTATTGGTAATCATACTTAGGTCCCTCCTTTGCATTTCTATATTTATTTTTATTTATTAATTGCAATTATACCCCTGTATTCATTTATCATTTTAAACCTCTTCCCTGTATCATTTTATTTATCAAAAATAGCATAATGTTTGTCTTTTAATTCTCTACACTTCGACATGATGTGGATATTTTTATGATTGATGGTTAATTAATAATCAATTATTTTGTGGAAAATTGCGAACTTTGCCCATTTTATGCTCTTAAATTCGTCATTGATTAACCTTGCTCTAAAATTTCACTAAAAATCACATATTGTAGAGTTACTTGTGCTTGACATTGTGCCCAAAAAGATTTCCAATTGCATACATACTTTGTCATATAAAAATCATTTTGCATATTTCAGTATTTAATTTTTAATAGGTATTAAACCCACATTTTCGAGGTTTAGGATTTTTCTGAGATACATCACCTAATGTAGATCTTAGATAATTTTATCTCTTGAAAACAAGTAGTTTTAATATTTATTATAATTAAATATTGAAATTCATTCTGTTTGCATTTAAAAAATTCATAAAAAATTCATATTTCATCCAAAAATTCCAAAAAAATTACAGTGCATTCATTTTGTCATAATTATCATCTCGGCCAAGTTTCATATTTTTTAGACATCATTTGTATGTAATTTACATTTTAGTCCCTAAAATTGGCTGAAATTACATCTTGCATTCCTTATTTGCATTAAAAAATTCCAAAAAAAGACTGCCTCGAAAATCGTGCACGAATCTTGATAGACATAACTCTAGGTTGTTCCTTTGACTCCTTGTGTTCAGCCTTGTGACTTGCCCAAGTAAAATAAACATAAAACCACGTGATTGAAAATTGAATAAATATTTGTGGTTATTTCTTGACCGATTCCGATCGCCGCCTACAACGAACGACAAACCATATTTTTACGACGAACTATTACAACATCATCTTTTTATACGCGTGATTTCTGAAACGTCAGGGTGCAATATCCGAAGTATAAGTAGTGTGTCAAAAGTTGAGGGGACTGGTGAGGGATCAGAGGATTAAACAACTTGGGGTAGGCACCTCCCCTATACTTAGGACAAGGTACGTCCTGAGTATATCAATGATGAAGGGGATGACACCTTTTCGGAAGAAAAAGAAACTAAAGAATGAAAAGAAGTAAAGAAGAAAGATCATTCAAAAATGTTTTGATGTGCTTCGTCTTCGACTACAACTATGGAAGTATTCGGTTCATCATCATAAATCACTTGGATTGACTCACTGACAGATAGAAATGTGTCATGTTCAAGATATGATTTCAGAAGTTGTCCATTGACTACAAATGGTTGTATGTCAGCTGACAAACCAGATATCATCACGCCTTCATTGTCACGTACATACCTTATTGTAAACGGCCATGTCCATTTGCTCTTCAACTTGCCTGGAAAGGTCTTTAATTTTGCATCGAACAACCACACCTTCTGACCTAGCTCGAAGATCCTACGACAGATATGCTTGTCGTGCCACTTTTTGACCTTCTCCTTGTACATAAGGTTGTTGTCATATGCATAGTCTATGAATTCCAATAATCTATTCAGGTCCATTATTCTGTTTTTCCTAGCTCTTAGAGTCCAAGTTGCAGATGATGATGGCCCATAAAGATTTATGTACCACCTCAAAGGGCAGATGACATGGCTTGCCATCGATAAGGCGGTAGGGAGACATTCCTAATGGTGACTTGTATGTGGTCCTGTAAGCCCAAAGAACTGAATCAAGCAACTGAGACTAGTTCTTGCGATCTGCATGCACAAGCTTCTACATGATGGTTTTTATCTCCCTGTTAGAACATTCAGCCAAGCCTTTGGACTGCGGGTGGTAAGTTGAAGCAACATGATATTCAATACAAAATTATTGCATTAATTTCTTCACCTCTTTATTGATAAAATGGCTTCCCCCATATGATATGAGAATCTTGGGGATCCCGAACCGTGCAATGATGTGATCCCTTAGGAATCGAAAGAAAGTCCAACTGTAGGCGGTTCGGGTAGGGATAGACTCCACCCAATGACTCACATAGTTGACAGCAAGAAGAATATATTCATAGCCCTGACTGTTTAGAAATGGGCCCATAAAATTAATGCCCCGTGCATCAAATACATCTGAAATTTGGATAAACTTCAGGGGCATTGTGTCTCGTAGTGCAATGTTTCCACCCATCTTCTGGCAATCAGTGCAATGATTTACATATTCGTCTACATCTTTGAACAAGGTTGGCCACCAGTGGTCTCTTTGGAGTACCTTCGTTGTCATTCTTTTGTCTAAATGGTGTCCTCCTGATTCTTTATCATGACAAAGTGCAAGGACACTAGGAAATTCCTCTTGAGAAATACACCTTCTCCAGATGCAATATGTCCCCTCACTGAATAGATGTGGATCCTCCCACTGGTAGAAATGGATATTAGACAAAAAATGTCCACTTTTAGCTTCAGCCAATTTTGTGGAGTTCTCTTGGATACAAGATAGTTCACAATATCCGCATTCCAGGGAAGCGAGGTGAATGACAGAATTTCCTCATCTGGAAAGGTTTCTGTAATAGGCTACAAGTTCAGCTCAGGAGATTCAGGCTTCGGAAGTCTAGACAAATGATCGGCCACCATATTCTTGCCCCTGGTTTATCTTGTATTTCAAGGTCAAACTCCTAGAGGATAAGGATCCACTGAATAAGATGTGGTTTGGTGTCCTTCTTCTGTTGTAAATATCAGATGGCCGAGTGATCTATATAGATGATAACCTTGGGCTCGAGGAGATGAGATCTTCAAGGCAAAAACTACCGCTAGCAACTCCTTCTCAGTCATTGAGTAATTCCTTTGGGCTTCATCGTAATGAATAGCAAATGGGATATTATCTTTCCTCTATCCAAGTACAGCACCGGTGGCATAATCTGGCGCATCTGTCATTATCTCGAATGGTTGAGTCCAAATCGATGGCTGTAAGACAGGGGCCTGAGTGATGAGTTCTTTCAACTGATTAAAGGCTAGGAGTACACAATCATCGACAATAAAATCATTCTCCTTACCCTTTGTCAACGGTCTGGCCAACTTACTAAAATCTTTGATAAACCATCAGTAGAAACCAACATGGCCCAAGAACGACCGTACTTGTTTGAGAGTTGTTGGTGGCTCTAGCTTAGAAATCACCTACACCTTGGCTGGGTCAACTTCAAAGCCACGTTTAGATACAACATGACCCAACGCAATTACTTCAATCACCATGAAGTTTCTCTTCTCCCGCGAGAGCACTTGATTCACTTCACAACATCTCCGAAGAACTCGTTGTAGGTAATCAAGACACTGATAAAAGGAGTCCCCATAGGTCGAAAAAACGTCCATGAAAATCCTCCAGAAAATTGCCCACCATGTCGGCGAAAACTACAAGCATACACCTCTAAAATATGGACAGGGCATTTCATAGCCCGATACCAAATGGACAGGTGGGTGTGATCTTCTCTTGGTCTTCAGGAGCTATAGAAACTTGATTGTACCCTGAATACCCGCCCACGAAGCAAAAATATTCCTTCGTGGCCAGTCTCTTAAGAATATGGTCGATGAAGGGCAATGTAAAATGGTCCTTCTTGGTAGTGAGATTGAGTCTTTTGTAATCTACGCACACTTGCCAAGAAATGGGTACTCTGGTCGCGATCTCCTCTCCTTTGTCATTCTTCACGATGGTAATCCCTGAATTTTTTGGCACTATATGCAGAGGGCTCACCTATTTACTATCGGAGATGGGATATATGAATCCTGCATCACACCATTTCTGAATCTCTTTCATGACAACCTCCCAAAGGTTCGGATTCAGCCTTCTCTGAAATTCGCGGGAGGGTTTGTTGTCTTACTCAAGGAAAATGTGATGCGAGTGAAGGGAAGGATTAATCCCATGGAGATCTGAAGTTGTCCGACCAACAGCCTTACGGTTTCGTTCAAGAACCTCCATCAAACAAGATTATCGGTATGTTGTTAGATGTGCAGTGATAATGAGCGGGTACATGTTGGGTTCACCCGCAAGGAAAGCATACTTCATATTATAGGACAATGGTTTCAGCTCAGGCAGAGTGGGAGCTACTTCAGTGGAAACTTCTATGATTATTGCAGGTGGTGTTCTTTCGCCCGTTCTGCATCCACCCGTAGCGATTAAGCTTCTTCATTCAAAAAGTTCACAAAAGTTTTCAATAATATCCTCTTCATTGCAAAATTCCTCAATGGTATGTTCTTGATCTTGAAGGTACATGATCTCCATTAAAACCTCATCAAGCAATTCAGCAAGAATCTAATCGTGATTGACATAGGAAAATTCAACTGCACTCTCTGCTCCTTCCTCGGAGCAGAGGAATTCATGGATCTCATTGTCATCCATAAATAAGTTGGTATCTTAAATTTCAGCTAGAAAGTTGCAGTCTTCTGAATGGTCGATCACTGGCACACTCGTTGCAGATGTTCCCTCTGTAGGCTTTGCATCTGACGCAATATCTATCTTGACTTGTTGTTGCTGGAGCTGAATGTGATCTCTACAGTGCCGTAATTCACCACCGCATTGACCATTCGCTGAAACGGTTGACCAAGGATGATGGGGGTGAGGAGCAGAGGTGTGGAGACATCCATGTCTAGCACAACAAAATCGACAGGGAACAACATCTCTAAATAGTGACGATCACGTCCTCCAACATGCCCCTAGGCCGCTTGACGGATCTGTCTGCGAATTGCATAATCATCTTTGTAGGTTTGAGTGGTCCTAGCCCGAATTCATTGAGTAGTGAAGCAGGCATTAAATTGAAAGAAGACCCACTGTCGAGCAAACTGCATTCAAACTCTTGGTTAAACATCTAACAATGAACGAGTGATGCTCCCTTGTCTGGATTTTTGTCTGAGAGATTGTTGATGGCATTGATTGTGGTTATTGTAAGAATATGCTTTTCGGACTTGCCACCTCGACTTCTTGCATTGTGAGGGTGAGGCTTGCACCTCGGTGTACATGCATCTTTTAATCCTTTCTTCACAGCAGGTATGTACTATGGTTATTGTAAGAATATGCTTTTCATTTTTTGTTTTTTCATTGCTTTTGGGAAAGGAATATTTACAGAATCTGAAACTCTATCATTTTAAAATTTTGTCCCTATCATTGTTTACAGGTAGATGGCAAAAATGTGTAAAATCACCTACAATCTATGGACCAAAAAATGCAGGCTCGGCTTCGTGTGCTGGCTTTGTATCTGTTGCATGTGTAGGATTCTTAAAAACTGGTGCTAGATCTGCAGCACGTGCCGGCATCTCCAATGCTGGCTAGTCTCCACCAAGATTGTTGTTGTATTTTTGTATTTTTCTTCATTTTTTGTGATTATTCTACAGGCAGTGCTCCTCTAAAAATGTTGCTCGGCCCTTGTGTTGGTTGGATTGATTATTCCTCGTCAGATGCAAGATGTTTTCCCTTCGCGGTTGTTGATGCTTGCAGTGCTCTACCGGTCCTGAGAGTAACAGTGTTAAATATAAGCAAATCATTTCTACCTGAGTTGGGCAGATCACTGCGTACGGCATGCTCCTTGCATTGGAAGTTATTCGGGTTCACCTCGACCTGGGCTAGTATGACGGTCTTGGTAGCCATCAGGCCGTCGATCATTTGGGTCATCTCAGGCATGTTCACTAGTTTCTCCAAGCAAGAAAGGGTTGGGTTCACCGGTGCGACCTCAGAAGAGTCGCCCAGTTGGGGCCTCTGACTCTGATAGTGCGGGGGAGGCTGCTGCTAGCAACCCTGGGAGAAATGGTGAGGGGGGGGTCAAGAAGAGTACTGTGAATATTGCTGAGAGGGATAAAAATTTTGATATTGTGCAGTTGGTTGTTGTAGAGGGAAGCCATGATGATGGTGGCTGGACTGTTGTTGTTGTTGATATCCTTGCCTCCAGGTGTTCCCATATTGTGGAGGCTGCCGGTTCTAGGGTGGGTAGGGTTGGAAGTTCCTTCCTCCCTGTTGTTGTTGATGGTGTAGCATGTTGATCGAGTTCTGACCCTGAGATTGTCCCTGAGGACGGGTCAGTTGTTGTTCATGCTCCCACACACCATTTATTTATTGAATATGTGGTGGGGGTGAATGAAACTGCTCGGGATAGGTTGGCAGCGTCTCGGGTTGATAAACAACCATCTGGGTCTAGGACTACGGGGGCTGCTCTGGGACTTGCATGTAGTATACATGCTGGACGGGTTGGGGTTGCGGGAGACTCGGCTGAGGGGGGTGTCGATGTTGGCTCCTTATGCTTAGCAGGAGTCTCAGTAGTGGCAGACATAGAGTTGTAGGTATTGGCATTCAAGGCTTGAACGAGCTGCTCGAGCTGCTGGGACATCAAATCGAGCTTTTCTAAACAATGGGTTCTCTTCTTAATGACTGAAAGTTTCTCAAGGTCCTGTGACCTTTTCTCTATGATTTCTAACTTAGACAAGTGGGTGATGAATACCCATTCATCACTCTTTATTCTTTTATTTTATCTACAAAACCTATGCAAAACACATGTATATTCATGTAAATAGCATAAATTGTCAATAAGCATGCATTGTGTAAATATGTATAATTAGCATGTTTTGTGCATAAATAAAAGAATAAAGAAATAAAAGAAAAAGAGGAAGATATTTAGAATAAATATTGAGCGACCTAATCCCAAGGGAGGGCTCAGCATGGGCCTGACCGCAAAAGAATTCAAGTAGAGAGAAATAGGGAAGCTCAATTGTGTGTACATATACCTATGTATACAAATAAATATATTTTCTCTTAATAAAAATAAAAATGTATTTTTGTTAATATGTACATATTTGTAAATATAAAACCAAAATAAAAATGAGGAAAATAAAATAAAAATAAAAATAAACAAAATCCCCTTCATCTTTGTACATGGACCTTGTACATAGAACCACACATCTATTTATTTTCCCTTTGTAAATATTCAATAAAATTCTAATAAAAATAGTTTCACATCCCTTACTTCATGGTGTAAATAGATAAAATAAAAATTAGAAAAATAAAAAAAATAAAAAGAAATAAAATAAAAACCAAAACCCACCTTGTACATATACCGTGTAACTATATGTATATATCTATTTATTTACTCTATGTAAATAATTAATAAAAATAAAATAAAAATACCCTTTTATTCCAAGTTTAATTCTATAAATAAATAAAATATAAAATTGGAATAAATGTATAAAAATAAACAATTAAAACTTAAAATAAAAAATAAATACATGTATATACCTATATATAATAATACTATATTGTAATTACATTATTTTTATTTCAAAAAAATAAAAATCACTAAAAAAATATTTAAAAATAAAGAAACATTTTTCATGTTTTAAGTTTTTCGAAATAAGGTCATTTATTATTTTTTATTGAATTTCTAAAACATCAATAATTAGCAGCTTCTGATTGGTCCACGAGGGATGTTGACCCCCGGTCAACTCTCCCCCTGGACCATTTCCCCCACGGATCTCGCTCCAGACCCGACTTCGCCTAATTATCTAAGCCACATCCGAGCTCCATTTGCCCAAACCCCAGGTCCTAATCACTCCTGCTACATCCGAGATCCACGCCCGCCTTCTTACCTAGGGGTCCGTGCTTCACCAAGCCGGACCCGACCTCTTCTTCTCGGACCTGGGCTGCTATATAGCTGAACCTCCGCCGCACTTTTCACGCTATCCTTGGTTGTGCCTCTTCGTCCCAGGACCTCCACCTTGCTCCCTTGAGTGACAGCTTCGTGAGAGAGGTGTCGAAGAGAGGAGACCTCCAGCTATCGATCCGGCGACGTCTGCCGCCATGCGCCGCCGCGAGGTGCGCCAGAGCCTCGGGCATCGACGACCCTTCGAGGCTATGACCCGGAGCTCGCCGAGCCTGTCCCCAGTCGACTACATCCGCCAGGTAGACCCGATTCTTCCTAGTTTTCTTTAATTTCATCTTACGCCCAATTCGCTCTACCGCCATCTCTCATCGATTCCGCCCACTCTGATAATTATTCCGCTCATCTGACCTGACCATCATCTCCGTGAGACCCCTCTCCACCTTCTGCACCCACGCATTCGCCCCGGAACCAAGGCCCGACCTCCACCGCCGTCGCCTCGCCGGAGGTCTTCCATTCTGACGCACCCGACCACCTTTTCGCCCCTAATCGGGTCGAGGCAGTTTGCCCTCGACCCAGGAAGCTTCCTAGGCTCTTTTGCAGGTGAATGTGACCCATCTGAGGGTCTTTTCGTTCGATCCCAGGAGCTTTGCTCTTCCGTCGTCGCTGGAGCTCCTCGGAGCTTCCCGGCCTCATCGGAGGGGCTCATTAGCTGCGGAGCACTTTGGCGATCACGTTCCACCTTCCACCGGCTCCAGAGTTGGCCCCCACCGCGCACACGGAGACGACGAAGCTCGCTGGCGAGCTGTTCTTGGAGGATCCTTCTCTGCCGTTGGATCAGCCCTTAGCTCCAGACGTTATCCCAGTCGTTCGTCTGAGGAGCTGCATCGACCGCCCGATTCATTTAGGGCTTGGCCGTCCTTTCAGTCGAAGAGGCACCCCCCGTCCAGAGTCGTCGATTATCCACGTGGTGTCTCTTCGACCGTCCAATAATTAAGGGGTAAATATCCCTTAGGCCCCTGTCTTTTTGAGATTTAATAGTTAGCTCTGTAAATATTTTAGTCAGTTGTTTTTATTTTGTAAAAATTGCACATCAGACCTCTATGCTTGGTCTATTTGCATTTTAGTCCTTCTATATGTGATGTGCATCGACACTTGAGGTTGTGGTGAATTTGCATATTGCATCCCGTGTTCCTTGCTTGTTAATGTTTGCATTTATATAAATAGGAATTACACATATGCCCCTCCATGCCTGAAACACGTGCCCAACGCGTGATTTGTTGGACATTTTGCACGAGGGCCCTTATACTTTCTTGCCTTGTTACTGTTTGGCCCTTGGAACATATTTTATTTGCATTTAGGTCCCTGTGTTTAATGAGCCTCTATTTTATTTAAATAAAATAGCAAATCAAATCCAAATTTTGTGAAATTTGGATACGTGGCTCTTGCCACTGTGTAAAAATTTTCATAAAAATTTGGTACAATTTTGAGGATTTTGATATTTTAAAAATTTAAAAACTGTTGTTTTTCCTTCTATCCAGTTTAGAAAATCATAAAAAATATAAAAATTATTTTAAAAATTCTAAAAAAATTAGAATTTGTTAGTTTTTGTTTGTTTGATTTTCTGTGCATTTTGGCTATTTTTGGACATATAAAAATCTTAAAAATTAAAAAATACTTAAAAACTTATAAAAATTCAAAAAAATTATAGAAAATTCAAAAATTAATGAATTCCGTTTCTGAATTTTCCTTGTTATTTCTATTTTTCATAAAAATTACCTTCAAGTTGTGAAAGACCTATTTGATATTTTTCATGGGACTTTGAAGCCTGGCTGGACATATTGCTTTTGTTTTTGCCTTCTTTGATTTTTAGAAAAGTGTATAAAAATTAGAAAAATCTGAAAAATTCACCAAAAACAGTAAAAAACCTAAAAACATAAAAATATTTTTGTTTGAATTTTTGGAGCTTTCTAAAGTATTTAAATAATTTGTTGATTGTGCTTGGTTTTCTCTTTTTCCTATTTCCCTTTATTATTCAAAATCCAAAAAAATTATAAAAATAATTAAAATCCACCAAAAATACTTGTTTTTATTTTATTCTATTTTTAGACTACTTCGTAGGCCACGAGGCCAACTCGTGCTCCCTGAGTTCGACCCTAGCTGCTTTACCAGGCTAATCTCATAGCCAGGACCGCTACCGCTCTCCTTCGTCAACTCGTAGTCAAGCTTTCTCTCGACAACTATTATTGATTTCTCTTTTTGTTGGTGGTCTGATCTGAATTTTCTTGATCGAGCTGATTTCTCGAGTGACTGAGGTCGCAACGACCTTAGTGATATATTTACCTTAGTCTATCGGGTATTTGGGCTCATCAGAATGGAGCCGTTATCGGGGAGCACGGCTTAGTAGTCGATTTTATTTTCATTTTATTTTCTTTTGTTTTTCGCGGCTTTCCGAGGCTTTTTCTGCATCCGCGGCTTTTCGCGGCTTGTCGTTTTTCTTTTCTTTTCTTTTCTTTTATTTTGTTTTTGGTTGTTTTGAGTGTTTATTTTTATTTTTTTTTCACATTTTTGTGCATATACCCTGTTTTAGTTTAATTGCTTTGTTTATCTGGTCGGTGACACTCTTCTTGTTTACTTGCAAGGGCCTAAGGATCGAGGCAGCTCCTCTCAAGGAGCCGACGCAACCGCGGGAATCGGAGGCGGCTCCCTTCTGCACGGAGCCGTAGGAGAACGCGAGGAGACAGCAAGAGTGCGGGAGTACTGTAGCGTAGATTAGGTTTTATTTTCAGCACATTTAATTTGTTGTAATAATACAGGGACCGGAGACAGGACTTGGACTTAGACTTTCGGGGTCTGTTTTGCCGAGCACCGGTGTGCTCGGGGGACCCCATCAGACTTTCGCAGTTTTTTCACAGTTTTTGATTTTTATCGTTTATTTATTGCTGATATGCGACAGGTACCCTATGTTAATTCGGTCAAATTAATGTCCAAATTAATTAATGTAATTCATTGCAGTCGGGTACGAGAGGCTAGTCAAAAACCACTTATCAATTAATGTTAAGTTAATTTTAAGCGGCAGATTTTTTTACTTGGTGGAGTCCAAGGTCGATCTCAGGGAGGCATCTGTCTCCTTAGGTGAATTTTAACAAGTATCCAAGCGTTGATTTTCGAGGAGTATTTTTTTTTGTCTTTTTTACTTTCTATGCAGACTTATGTAGGAAATGCAAGCCAATTTAACGTTTCGATCTAATTAATATATCAAATTAATTCCAAAAATTATGAAAATTGGCCAGATGGTTAATGATGATGAAAATGACCTACCCTAATTTTTTGGATTTTTCAGACACTAAATAAATTTACTGTGAATTAAATAAACAGACAGGGAGATTTTCAATATTTAATTTTTAATAAATATCAAACCACAATTTTTTCAAGAACTAAAATTATCCTAGATAGCTCTAAAGATCAGGGACCTAGGAAAATTAACAGATCTTAATTTCACTGTGAAATGAATTAATTAAAATTAAATTAAGAAAATCACTTAATAATTTATTTAGGCCTCGATATGCGTGCAAATGACATGAAAT
The DNA here is from genome assembly GCA_037367405.1 of Ottelia alismoides. Classification (NCBI taxonomy): domain Eukaryota; kingdom Viridiplantae; phylum Streptophyta; class Magnoliopsida; order Alismatales; family Hydrocharitaceae; genus Ottelia; species Ottelia alismoides. The sequence goes on along the minus strand of JAZKJV010007369.1, from coordinate 310,905 downwards.
TTTTATGGTATGCTAAGAATATTGTCCTTAAGCTACTGTGAATTTTTGATGATTTTTGGAAGCTCAGAGAATTAACTACATATTAAAAGGTGTCACTGGGCAAAATATGTCAAAAATTCACCAATTAATTCATTAATAATTCTACTGGAACTACAAAATATGACACGTGGACCAATAGACAGAGGACAAAATTCTCAACAACATGCAATTTTTATATTTGCAAAATGATGTAGAATGCAACCTAGGGATGCGTGCAAACACAGGGGTGTAAATGCAATACAGAAAAAATAAAAATACAATAAGCAAATATGCAGACATGGACTAAAATGCAATTACCTATAATGCGGTGGACTTGAATGCAAATTCTCCATAGGGCACGTGCTCCTCACGTGGGGTCTGCTTCACAGGGACCTCTTTGCAAATATAGAAAGCTCCAGGGGCCTATGTGTAATTTACCCAGGCCGCACGTGCTCCTCACGTGCGCGGCCTAGGCTCGGATGGTTGTGGCGGCTCGGAGTGAGGCTCGGGCGCTTTGGAGGTCTGGAGTGAGGCTCGGTGTAGCCTCGGGTCGTCCGAGCCTAGGGTTGGGGGTAAGGCTCAGTCTTCGTCGACGTGGCTGGCTGCGGGCCTTTGGATCAAGATAGATCCAAAGGATGGCGGTGATGACGCGTGGCGAGATCAGAAGTCGTCAGATCTGGATAGATCTAACGGTGGTCGACGAAGGCTGGAGATGATGACGTGGCTGGCTCCTGAGCGTGAGATCAATGACGATCCGACGGTCGTTTTCAGCTCCGGTGGGCGGCCGACGTGGCTGATTGCGAACCGTTCGATCGAGATGATCGAACGGTCACTGGAGCTTCTTCCTCGACGTCCCTCCGCCTCCTGCGGAGGAGAAGGCTGGGCTCCGGCGAGGTGGCTCGAGCTCCGCCCGTTCCTCCAGGTGCCGATGACGCTCTCCGACGTGTCGGAGATATCCCAGCAGGAGCGTGGCGACGTGGCGAAGGCGCTGATGGTCCCAGGAGCTAGAGAGGGAAGCAGGAGGTGGCTGGCGACGAAGCTCGAAGACGACTCCGACGGGCGTCCGTTCAATGAGCAGCAAGGTACCTGCAAGTGTGAAAGCTAGAGCCGGAGCTCGTGCGTGTGTTTGTGAAGACGTGAAGATGGTTGGCGAGGCCTAAGGCGAAGGGAGGTAGTCGGCGATGGAGCTCCGGCCAAATGGCGGAGCTGAAGGTCGATGGATGGTGGAGTGCGTCGTCGGAAGGTGCGGAGGAGTCCGCGAGGATGGGAGCTTCGACGCGAAGCTCGTCGAGATGGATTGGAAGCGAGAAGGTGACCGTGGATGCGTAATAAAATCGGAGAAACTAAAAGGAAAATAAGAAGAAGATCGGAGGAGGAAATGGAAGATTCACCTGGGGATTGGACCTCCTGCTTGAGGTCCAGGTCGTCGCTCGAGGGACCGGTGGCGTCCCGAGCTCGTGCAGCTACTCGTGGGAGTCGCTGCGACACGACGGAGCTGCCGTGGATCTCGCCGGAGCTAATTCCCTTCGTCGCTCGATGATTCGTCGAATTGCTGTCACCAACTGGAGGATCAGAGCTCAGGGATGCTCTCTGGAGTGGCGGATGCGGCTGAAGGTTGCCGGTGGTGGAGTATTTAAAGGATGGAGGTGGCAGCAGTGTTGGCGACGAGGCGAGGTTTGTGGGCGACGTGGGGCTTCTATGGTGGAGATCGTGGGAAGCGAGGGAGCTGGCGAGGGTGAGGGAGGAGTGCCCTCCATCGTGGTGGTGCTGGTGGTCGGAGAAGGTGGATGAGGTGCTTCCAAGAATAGCAAGGGGGCGCCCCTCCCGCAAGGCAGGGAACGTGGGAGAGAGGGGCGCCCGGAGGTAGGAGACGAGGTCTCCACCGTTGGATCTTGTGATCCAACGGTGGTGATCGAAGCGTGGCGGGCGGGTAGGATTAGATCGGGGGCTCGGTGATGATGGGCTGCGGTGGAGCCACGTGGCGAGCTGCGGACGAAGCGCCATCGGGCGGTTTGGATGATACCGAGGGTCTGATCAAGCGGCTGAGGGACGCCAACGGAGGAGCGGCTGAGATGGGCTCAATCAGATGGTCCATCTGCCGCCACGTGGCGAGCTCTGGAAGAGGCGCGGACGAACGGTGATAATCAAGGGGCGGAGAAGATCAATGGCTGAGGCAATAGGCGCGCGTGGACACAGCGGGGCAGTTGGATCTGAAGCGCGATCCAACGGCTGAGAATGCAGGCGGATGAGGCAAGGGGAAGCGGGCCGCGTGGCGCAACCAGAGGGCGCCACATGGCCTGCTTTGAGTGGCTGGAAGAAGATACACGTGTAGAGAGAAGAGGGGGCCGAATTTGGAAAAACTCAAAACATGAAAGTTGTAGATCTCGATGAGATCTACAAGTTTCATGTTGACCAAAGACGGAGATGAGGTCAAATAAGATACATAAATACAAGGATACATAGATATACATATGTAGTATACAAAGTGGCCCAAAAACCCAACTTTCTCATACGAGCTCCAAATTCAATGAAATTAGTCTCATTTTGAAGGTCTTTTAATATGTAGTATTCTAAGAGTAAGTAGACCTAATTCGGAGTTTGTATGAAGGCTTTATGTGCATTTTAGTGTACAGGGGTTCTCAGGCTTTATTGACTATTTTACAAAGGGGATTTTTGGCATTCTTCCCTATATAATTAACTAAGGAGTACATAGTATAAAGAAGAGGTTATTTTTAATGAATGGATATTTTACAAGGGATTCTTGGCTTCTTATTTTAATGCAAATGAGCTGCTAAAATGTATGAATTATGCATGTATGCATGAATGCTATTTATGCAATATAAAGGGAAATATGCATCTATTTTCTCGGGAACAAGGCTCTATTTTTGACTTTTGAAGTGATGAATCACAGATTCATCAACCCCCTATACTTAAACCTTGCTCGTCCCCGAGCAACTAAATGAAATGCAAGAGTGAAATGATTTTGGGTTCCAAACCAAGGTCATGAACAAAAGTTGAAAAGGGAGCCTGACTCGACCTTTGGATTAGTTGTGTGGCGGAACCTTATTTGGACCTGAACTTAAGACCTAACAGACTTCAAGTTCCACAAGTCTTCTATTCAAGACGCCTCAATAGTCAGGTCAGAACAAATCCTCAAACGCAAATTTCTGATGACTATGATTCTTACTTGTACTGTGTAAGTGATATGTAACTCTTCACATCAGAAATGACTCGGAACCAGCCTCCTCTAACAAGGTAACTCAATAACCCGGTCCAGTAACTCTTTCCTCGAGGAGCGGGGTATTCCCTTCTAAGTTCAAGTGCGACCAACTCAAGAGGAGGGGTAGAGAAGAGAATGGACGGTAGCCAGTGTAGCTACCTATCCCGGGATGCCTGACCAGTGTAGCCAAGTCATCCAGCTGCATTTTCTTTGCTAATATACATACTCCGACAGGTATTATTTTTTTTTCACTTGGACCTGTCTGATTTTTTTGGAGTTCTTGCATTTTTTTGGAACTATATACAAGGTGCAGCATGTACATCAGGAGTTTTTCCTCTTGAGCCAGTAGACTATCCCTCTTTTGAAGCATTATTGCAACCCACAGCGCCCTGTTCTCAGATGTCAACACTACCAGACTAGGTTGAGATGCACTACCCTCCCTAGAGGAGGACGGATGTTTCCACCCGTGTGCTACTCCAAGCTAAAGGATTCTACCTCCTCACCACCTCATCAATGAAGAGCTACGTGCATTGTGCTTGTCCAAGTTAGGTCACTGTCTATAAGAATCATGCGTGTGCACGAGATATTCTACTTAGACTAATCAAGATGACATGTGAACATAGACTTGCGGACTCAAAGAATTAAGTTACTTGACCTGAGAAATCTTAACTCCAGTTCCTATAAGGTTCCTCTGAAATTAGGTGGATTAAGGTCAAATCAAGTCCATCCTCAATATCTACTCATAACTTGGTCCAGAACCCACTAGCTTTTCACTTTGCACATGCAAAGTATGCAGATGAAATGAGATGTCATGCTATGAAAATGCAAGACTCTTTTTCTTTTCTTGAGTACAGAGATGATATGCACGAGTAAATAAGAAGCCTTTTTGTTTTATTTTTCTGGTATACATCATGTTTTACAACAAATTTTACAACTTTTTATACAAGTATTATACATAGAGTATATAAATTTTTTTTTTCGATTTTTACCCACCCGTAATTATTGCAAAATATATACGTGAAAATACGCGAAAGTACGAGCTACGGGTGAAGTATATATGTAATATATACACGCCCCCCTATACTTAGCGTGTGTTATGTCCTCAGAGCACGAAGAGCGAGGAAAAAGACATAGCTCGTGCTAAGCGTAGGAGAACAAAAAGTAAAGAAGTCGTCTCGCCCCCCCTATACTTAGGCTCTGGCAGACTAAGTGTAGCAGAAGATCACAAAAATGGGGCAGACGAGGGAAAGATTGCGAGGTGGATGAGTATACAATGTGGGCATCGGTCCCCCCATATACTTAGGCTTAGGTCAGCCTAAGTATCGGTAGGAAATGAGTACGAGGACCAATGTGATCTGGAGAATGTACAGTGAACTGACTCAGGTGACCCCTCCCCCCTATACTTAGGATCTGGTTATACTAAGTATAGTCCAAGATAATGGTTCGATGATGTGGGAATGGGTTACTCGAGTCGCGGGGGAAAAGGATAGGATGTACAAGAATGATGATATATATACAGATGAGTCGGTCTGAATCTTTCAAGATGCTGTTGATGGCTGGAGTTCATTGCTGCAAGGTCTCATGCGCGGCTCGATGTGAATCTGCTGTATCTGTCTCGCGCATGAATACAATCTCCTCAACATGGACTAACTGCTCATTGGATTCGACGACGTGCTTTAACAGCTGTCCATTCACTAGGAATGTCGGTGCGTCATCTGCGAGATCTGAGATCTCGACACATCCACTGTCATGCACCGTACGGACGACAAATGGTCCCGTCCACTTAGACTTTAACTTGCCTTGGAAAATCTTCAGCCTAGCATTGAACAACCATACCTTCTGTCCAGGAACAAAGGTCTTTCGTCTGATATATCTATCATGCCAATGCTTCACCTTGTCCTTGTACACCAAACTGTTGTCGTATGCTCGGTTTCTGGATTCCACAAGCTCATTCAGATCCATGTCTCTCTGTTTCTGACCCAGGTGTGTGTTCCAGTTGACCTTTTTTATTGCCCATTCTGATTTGTGCACTAACTCTGCGGGCAAATGGCAAGGCTTTCCGAATACCATTCGGAATGGGGAGGTGCCTAACGGTGTCTTGTAAGCCGTCCTATACGCCCAGAGGACTTGATCCAAGATCTGAGACCAGTCCTTCCTGTCTGGGCGGACAAGCTTTTGCAATATGGTTTTCACCTCCCTATTTGACACCTCAGCCATACCATTGGTTTGTGGGTGGTAAGGACTCGCGACACGGTGTTCGATGCCGTAGTCCTTCAGGATTTTCTTCACCTCCCGATTCACAAAGTGGCTACCCCCGTCTGATATCATCATTTTGGGGATCCCGAACCTAGAGATTATGTGCTCTCTGATGAATTTACAGACAGTCCTGCTGTCTGCGGCTCGGGTCGGGATAGCCTCCACCCATCTGTACAGATAATCTACCGCAAGAAGGATGTATTCGAACCCGTGGCTGACAGGGAATGGGCCCATGAAATCGATGCCCCAGGCGTCAAAGACATCACAAATGATGACCGGCTGCATTGGCATCTCATCCTTGGAGCCAACGGTTCCTCCCATTCTCTGGCAAACTGGGCACGACTTCGCGAAGGTGGTGGCATCGCGAAACAGAGTCGGCCAGTAGAAGCCACACTGAAGTACCTTCCATGCGGTCCTCTTCCCGGAGTGGTGTCCTCCTGCCTCTAAGCTATGGCATAAAGAAAGGACACTCTGGTATTCCTCCTGAGGAATACAACGTCTCCAGACACAATCCGGTCCTTCAAAGAAAAGGATCGGATCCTCCCAATGGTAGTGTCTTGCGTCCGACTTTAGTCGATCGATTTGGCTCTTGGGCCAATATTCGGGAACTTTCTTGTAGACAAGATAGTTCACGATATTGGCGTACCATGGGAGTGAGTCGATAACAAAAATCGACTCGTCAGGGAAGGAGTCTCGAATTGGTGAAACCTCGGAAGTATTTAGATCTTCGAGACGAGACAGATGATCGGCCACTACGTTCTTCTTACCAGGTTTATCACGGATGTCCAAATCAAACTCCTAGATAAGTAAAATCCAACGAAGAAGACGCGCCTTCGCGTCCTTCTTCTCCATCAAATGCCGTAGTGCCGTGTGGTCTGTGAACACAGTTACCTTGGATCCAATTAGGTGAGATCTGAATTTGTCCAAGGCAAACACTACCGCAAGCATTTCCTTTTCTGTAACTGTATAGTTACGCTGAGCAGAATCAAGCACCTTGCTTGCGTAGTGAATTGCAAACGGGACGCCATATCTTCTTTGTCCCAATACAGCCCCAACAACATAATCAGAGGCGTCCTCCATGATCTCAAAAGGTAGAGACCAATCTGGGGCTTGTAAGATGGGTGCGTCCATGATCATTCCTTGTAAAAGCTTAAAGGCCTCAAGACATTTGTGATCAACAATAAACTCCATGTCTTTGCCTACAAGCTCAGTTAGCGGTCGGGCAATCTTAGAGAAATCCTTAATAAACCTCCTATAGAATCCAACATGCCCGAGGAACGACCGCAACTGCCTCACGTTGGTTGGTGGCTGGAGTCGTCTGATCACGTCCACCTTGGCAGGGTCAACCTCCATTCCTCTCTTGGAGATGACATGCCCCAACACTATGCCATCCGTCACCATGAAGTGACTTTTCTCCCAGGAGAGCACCAGATTAACCTCACAACATCTTTTGAGGACTCGGTCCAGATTCCTAAGACAGGAATCAAAAGAATCGTCGTGGACCGAGAAGTCATCCATGAAGACTTCCAGGAATTCGCCGACCATTTTGGCGAATACAGCAATCATGCACCTTTGAAAAGTACCCGGAGCATTGCATAGCCCAAAAGGCATGCGCCTGAAAGCATAGGTACCAAAGGGGCATGTAAACGTGGTCTTTTCTTGGTCCTCCGGAGCTATGGCTACTTGATTGTAGCCCGAGAACCCATCTAGGAAGCAGAAGAATTCTTTCCCCGCTAGTCTTTCTAAGATCTGATCAATGAACGGTAGGGGGAAATGATCCTTCTTCGTCGCGGCATTCAGGCGTCTGTAATCCACACAGACGCACCACGACGTGGGTACTCTCGTCACGATCTCCTCTCCGTCCTCGTTGGTGGTCGTCTGAATTCCCGACTTCTTCGGGACAACATGGATTGGGGCCACCCACTTAGAGTCGGAGATTGGGTAAATGAAACCCGTGTCGCACCATTTTTCTATCTCTTTCTTCACTACCTCTCGTAAATTTGGATTCAACCGGCGTTGGAATTCACGAGAGGGTTTGGCTTCGTTCTCCAAGTAAATATGGTGCGAACACAGAGCGAGATTTATCCCGTGGAGATCGGAAATGCTCCAGCCTATCGCCTTGCGGTTTTTCTCCAGGATCTCTAGCAAGTGAGATTCCTGCTCCTCGGTCAATTGCGAACTGATAATGACCGGAAATTTCTTGTCTTGGCCCGCAAGGAAGGCATATTTCAAGATTGTGGGTAAAGGCTTGAGCTCAGGAATAGTGTGATCATCTAAGAAATCTGGCTCAATCTGCTCTGGTTCAGTGTTGAAAGTGGCTGGATCGTCTTCTGTGATAGCTGCCACCAAGCGCGGCTCTGGAGCCGGATCGTCAAAAGTTTCCATACAATCGGCAAACGCCTCGTCCGACTCGTCATCCTCATCTTCCGATTGTCCTAAAGATGTAAGGACCGACATGCCCAATTGGGCCTCTACGTCATCGAAGATGTAGGGCGATGCAGGCTCAGAGCTGTACTCGTTCCTGAGGATCTCGCAGACTGTCTCATGCACTGGATCATCTTCGAAGGAGATGGACACATCGGTGCTGGCTGGGTTCTGTCTCCATGGCCCAACTAAGTCTACATGCTCGCAGTCTGTTCCGGTAGAAGAGTACTCGGTGCTGGATTCGGAGTCCAGTCTCTGCCATCTTGTCTGCTTCATTTCAAGTTCCTCGTCTCCGCCCGGAGTTTGGAACTGAATCTTCCCATTCTTATAATCAAATAAGGCCCCTGCTGTTCTGAGGAAGGGCCTACCTAAAATGATCTGGGAATCTCTCCAATTGCGAGGTGTTTCCATATCTAGGACAGTGAAGTCCACCATGTATTCTTGTCCCTCGACTTTGATCACAATGTTCCTTAACTCTCCTTGGGACCTCTTAGTTGATTTGTCAGCAAACTGAAGAAGAGCTCTAGATTTCCTAAGAGGTCCGAGATTAAGCCGCTCATAGAGGGTTGTGGGCATCAAATTGATCGAGGAACCATTGTCCAGGAGAGTGCGTGCAAACGCGATGTCATCAACATGACTCACTACATAATGTGCACCCATGTCTCTTCGTTTCCGAGGAAACGAGTTCTTTTTGCACAAGTCGTGGCTAATGATAAAACGTGTTTCTCAACACGGCTTTTAGTCTTCCTGCTAACCCTAGTAGGTGTGCATCTCACCTTAAGGTATTTTTCGAATTCAGGGGTCATTTCCACGAACTTGTCAAAAGGGATTGTGACCTTGATGTGTTTATTGCAGAATTCAGCCATCTCAGGGTCATCTTTTTGGATTTTTTTGATTTTCTTCTTTCCACCCTTGAGAGCTTGGGGGAAAGGGATTATTGACTCCAACTCAGGTTCTGGAACTGAAATATTCTCATTAGCTGCTGGAACTGAGTTCTTAACATGACTCTGACTCTGACTCTGATACAGACTCGGACTCGGACTCTGACCAAAAAGAAAATGCTGAGGCGAAACCGGTGACGCTTCTTCCGCTTCTTCTGGACGATCCTCCTCAGATGGAGGTGCGGGCTCTTCATCGGTGTCGTCTGACTCTATGCGAATGCGGGACTGATGCTTCGAGGACTCAGATGTCCTCTTCTTCCGCCGGTGGTGGTGGTGATGCTCCTCCTCTTCTTCCTCCAAATTCTCCTCAGGTAGAGTTCCGGAGGCTCCTTCCTTCTGTGCCCGTGCCCGATCAGGTATGGTCACGGTCCTTCCGCTCCTGAGGGACATATGATTTACATTATCGTACGAAAGGATCTCATGTTCAGATAAATAATTATCTGAATAATATACCTGATCTCGAGGTCAGTTCTTGCCTTGATGTAAGCTGTTTGGGTTGGCCTGAACCTGTGCGGGAATTGGGGTCCTTGGCACCATTTGTTGGTCCTGGGTACGAGAGACCCGATTGATGTCGGTCCTCATGTCCAGGTAGTCATTCTGCATCTATTGGACAATATCAGACAGGGTCTGGATCGCCAAAGTGAGGGACTCCAATTCGGTGGGCTGGGCTGGCTGCTGTGTAGATGCGGTCCTGTAATGGCCCTGCTGGCCGTGCCGATACTGCTGCTGATGGGACGGTGCTGGCCCCTGCTGGTAGGTGCACTGCTGCGGCTGGTACCCCTGTTCTGACCGGGACTGGAAGCGCGGGACTGCGACGGGCCTGGTTTCTTGGTAGACTGGGGATGGGCGGTGTGGCTGATCCTTCCCCATCTCGATTTGCCGGACTATCGGGTCACGGCTATACCAAAGCCCGTTGATCTCGTATACTGACGGAGGCTCCTCGTATTCCGTTTCCACTTGTGGGGGTGCATGATGGTTCTGCTGGGTATAAGTCTGATCCCAGCTGCTCTGAGACCCCGGTGCATGTTCCTGTACAAGATGGACTCGATGTACAAGTACAGGTGGTGCAGAAGGGGCAGGTAGCTTGATCTTAGCTACCTTTTCAGAGAGTTCCTCCACTTTCTTTGGAAGGCTCGAAAGAGACTCCATCTCCGCGACTCTCTTGTGGATCTGCTCGACCATGGTAAGCTTGTCTGCAATCATCCCCATGATGGGGATGAGGTCCTCAGTCAGATCTGCAACAGTCCTTCGAGTTGTCTCGTTGGATAGGATTGAGGGAGACAACTGATAGGCCCTTGTGGCCTGTGACCTGCCGGTTTCCGCCATCTATTCTAGGATCTTCCATACAGCATGCTCGTTCTTGTTCAGATAGCTTCCTCCACAGGCGGCGCTGACTAACCCCTGCATCTCTGGGGTTAGACCACAGAACAAGGTCTGGACTAAGATCGCCTTCGAAATGCCGTGGCATGGGCATTTCTGCACTAAATTATTGAACCTGTCCCAAGCCTCATGGAAAGGTTCACTGAGTCCTTGAGCGAAGTTGGCGATCTTCGTTCTCATCTGATTAGTCCTACTGAGAGGGTAGAACTTCTTCAAGAAAAGATCCTTGAACTGCATCCAGGTAGTACATACCACCCCTAAGTTTTTCAACCAATGAGCAGCCTTATCTCCTAAGGCAAAAGGGGTGGCCTTCAGCCGGATATAATCTTGGCCAACATTGGGATGGCTAAGATTGTTGCACACCAATTCGAAGTCACGGAGGAAGGTGTATGGTTCTTCACTGAGATTTCCGTTAAACTTCGGAAGCAGACTAAGGAAGTGGGGCTTCAGCTCGAATGCCTGGTCGGGAACTGCAGATGCTAACCAGTTTTGGATCTCGTTCTCCGCCGGGTTGTAGGTATCGACCATTGGTCGGTCGATCCCTTCAGCTACTATGATCTGTCCCATCCGTGCCATGAGGTCTGCATTTTTCTGTTCGGCTTCGGCGAGGCGTCTAAGAATATGTCGCATCTGGTCCTCATCTGGTGGCATCCTTGGTGGCATCTCGCCCTCCAGTTCTGGGGATTGGGAAATAAGATCGGTGTTAGAGGGCAGATCGAGGAAGGGATTACCGAGGCGATGGTCTTCCTCGGTAATCTCGGAGGAGATAAAAGGGTTGGTTTGAGAGTAACCACCCTGAGCATGAGGGAACCAGGACTCAAGAGGGTCATGAGTCCTGGGTGGTCCAAGGTGCGCTCGGACCGATAAAGATGAGTTACTCGGGGGACTCATAGAGAGATCAGTGAATAACGCGTCGAGATCTCCCCAGTCACTCATCTTGATGAAGCGAGAAGAAGATAGGATTTTACTCCTACCTGAAGCAAGCAAAAAGAACAATCCAAGACCCTGGGTTCACACTCAACACAGTGAAGGACTCAAAGTCGAGTCCAATTAATCTTGTAGTTTGTAAGTGTGATTTTTCAAGCAAAAATAGCAAGGATTACGCGGCCTATAGGGAAGTCGGCTCAGAGCCGGATGCGTCTTCCCTGTTTATCCTGTCGCCTAAGATACCGCCGCTCCTTCCTTTCTTCGCTCCCATCCCAAGCCGATGGATTCAGTGACCACGCCCCTATCTACCTGCAAGCAGGCGGAGGCTGACAAGGCCAGAACTTCACCCCGGGGGGTTACTGGCAGCTTGTCGCAAAGTACCGCAATTTCGCCCCTATCTACCTGAGACAGGCGGAGGCTACTTGGTACTAGTCAAAGAATCTGAAATTATTCGGCTCGTGATATTTGCTAGGATCAGTTAGAACGTGATATGGAAGACGGGGATTTGGGCTCTACCTTAAGGTGTTCACACACACTCAAGTACCCTCACTCAGCCTGAATACAAGGTCGGGGATTAATCTCCCGCAAACAATTTTCAAATTTTATTCTCTTTTTTTGGTCAATACTGTTTAGCAGCCCCGATTTTAAAGTTAAGTTATCACTTTATTAAGTCCACCACAAAGCACGCCTATCGAACAGTCCCAATTTCCTGTTTAATTTAAATGAGAAAATCAGAGGGGGAAATCGAGAAAAGCCGATGCAAGTTGAAATCGATGATGCGTATGCTGAGTAGAGAATACTTACAGTGATCCCTTCGCTTTTTTTATGCAGGATGCAAAACAGAATTGAAAACTTTATCTACATGCAAATGCAGGCGATGAAAGTCGCTCCTAGACAGGCAGTTCTATTAGCGTGAAGAACAGTTTACTTTGACTAAGTACTGCGGTCTGGGTGCGTCTTTTAAGTGTATTGTGTGGTCCTATTGATTACGAGCACAAGCAATTCCTAGATTGGCTCGGGGAGCCGCTAGTGCAAGCTAAGTTACAATTCACCCACACAGCACACGGGACACAGTTCCACTATCTTTACACACGCGAGATCCCAAACGGGAACCGCTGGAAATGATGCGAAAAAGAAAAAGAAATAAAATAAAGTTTACAAAGCCTCTCTTCCACTCAATAAAAATTAAAATGTTAGGTCCTCGAAGCGTCGTCGACTCCTCGCGGTCCTCGCACAAAAAGAAAGATTGAGGTCAGAGAGTGACACAAAAATAATGCAAGAAATAAAGGAGAAAAAATAATTACAAGAAAAACCGGGGGTCAGACTACCCGGGGAAAGAAAATCAAACACTCAAAAATTCGCTAAAATTTAACCTAAGCCGTGCCTCCCCGGCAACGGCGCCATTTTGATAAGCGACAGGTACCCTATGTTAATTCGGTCAAATTAATGTCCAAATTAATTAATGTAATTCGTTGCAGTCGGGTACGAGAGGCTAGTCAAAAACCACTTATCAATTAATGTTAAGTTAATTTTAAGCGGCAGATTTTTTTACTTGGTGGAGTCCAAGGTCGATCTCAGGGAGGCATCTGTCTCCTTAGGTGAATTTTAACAAGTGTCCAAGCGTTGATTTTCGAGGAGTAATTTTTTTTGGTCTTTTTTACTTTCTATGCAGACTTATGTAGGAAATGCAAGCCAATTTAACGTTTCGATCTAATTAATATATCAAATGAATTCCAAAAATTATGAAAATTGGCCAAATGGTTAATGATGATGAAAATGACCTACCCTAATTTTTTTGGATTTTTCAGACACTAAATAAATTTACTGTGAATTAAATAAATAGACAGGATGATTTTCAATATTTAATTTTTAATAAAAATCAAACCACAATTTTTTCAAGAACTAAAATTATCCTAGATAGCTCTAAAGATCAGGGACCTAGGAAAATTAACAGATCTTAATTTCACTGTGAAATGAATTAATTAAAATTAAATTAAGAAAATCACTTAATAATTTATTTAGGCCTCGATATGCGTGCAAATGACATGAAATTTTTATGGTATGCTAAGAATATTGTCCTTAAGCTACTGTGAATTTTTGATGATTTTTGGAAGCTCAGGGAATTAACTACAAATTAAAAAGTGTCACTGAGCAAAATATGTCAAAAATTCACCAATTAATTCATTAATAATTCTACTGGAACTACAAAAATATGACACGTGGACCAATAGACAGAGGACAAAATTCTCAACAACATGTAATTTTTAGATTTGCAAAATGATGTAGAATGCAACCTAGGGATGCGTGCAAACACAGGGGTGTAAATGCAATACAGAAAAAATAAAAATACAATAAGCAAATATGCTGACAGGGACTAAAATGCAATTACCTATAATGCGGTGGACTTGAATGTAAATTCTACACAGGGCACGTGCTCCTCACGTGGGGTCTGCTTCACAGGGACCTCTTTGCAAATATGGAAAGCTCCAGGGGCCTCTGTGTAATTTACCCAGGTCGCACGTGCTCCTCACGTGCGCGACCTAGGCTCAGATGGTTGCGGCGGCTCGGAGCGAGGCTCGGGCACTTTGGAGGTCTGGAGTGAGGCTCGGTGTAGCCTCGGGTCGTCCGAGCCTAGGGTTGGGGGTAAGGCTCGGTCTTCGTCGACGTGGCTGGCTGCGGGCCTTTGGATCAAGATAGATCCAAAGGATGGTGGTGATGACGCGTGGCGAGATCAGAAGCCGTCAGATCTGGATAGATCTAACGGTGGTCGACGAAGGCTGGAGATGATGAAGTGGCTGGCTCCTGAGCGTGAGATCAATGACGATCCGACGGTCGTTGTCAGCTCCGGTGGGTGGCCGACATGGCTGATTGCGAACCGTTCGACCGAGATGATCGAACGGTCACTGGAGCTTCTTCCTCGACGGCCCTCCGCCTCCTGCGGAGGAGAAGGCTGGGCTCCGGCGAGGTGGCTCGAGCTCCGCCCGTTCCTCCAGGTGCCGATGACGCTCTCCGACGTGTCGGAGATATCCCAGCAGGAGTGTGGCGACGCGGCGAAGGCGCTGATGGTCCCAGGAGCTGGAGAGGGCAGCAGGAGGTGGCTGGCAACGAAGCTCGAAGACGACTCCGGCGGGCATCCGTTCAATGAGCAGCAAGGTACCTGCAAGTGTGAAAGCTAGAGCCGGAGCTCGTGTGTGTGTTTGTGAAGACGTGAAGATGGTTGGCGAGGCCTAAGGCGAAGGGAGGTAGTCGCGATGGAGCTCCGGCCAAATGGCGGAGCTGAAGGTCGATGGATGGTGGAGTGCGTCGTCGGAAGGTGCGGAGGAGTCCGCGAGGATGGGAGCTTCGACGCGAAGCTCGTCGAGATGGATTGGAAGCGAGAAGGTGACCGTGGATGCGTAATAAAATCGGAGAAACTAACAGGAAAATAAGAAGAAGATCGGAGGAGGAAATGGAAGATTCACCTGGGGATTGGACCTCCTGCTTGAGGTCCAGGTCGTCGCTCGAGGGACCGGTGGCGTCCCGAGCTCGTGCAACTGCTCGTGGGAGTCGCTGCGACACGGCGGAGCTGCCGTGGATCTCGCCGGAGCTGATGCCCTTCGTCGCACGATGATTCGTCGAATTTCTGTCACCAACTGGAGGATCAGAGCTCAGGGATGCTCTCTGGAGTGGCGGATGTGGCTGAAGGTTGCCGGTGGTGGAGTATTTAAAGGATGGAGGTGGCAGCAGTGTTGGCGACGAGGCGAGGCTTGTGGGCGACGTGGGGCTTCTATGGTGGAGATCGTGGGAAGTGAGGGAGCTGGCGAGGGTGAGGGAGGAGTGCCCTCCATCGTGGTGGTGCTGGTGGTCGGAAAAGGTGGATGAGGTGCTTCCAAGAATAGGAAGGGGGCGCCCCTCTCGCAAGGCAGGGAACGTGGGAGAGAGGGGCGCCCGGAGGTAGGAGACGAGGTCTCCACCGTTGGATCTTGTGATCCAACGGTGGTGATCGAAGCGTGGCGGGCGGGTAGGATTAGATCGGGGGCTCGGTGATGATGGGCTGCGGTGGAGCCACGTGGCGAGCTGCGGATGAAGCGCCATCGGGCGGTTTGGATGATACCGAGGGTCTGATCAAGCGGCTGAGGGATGCCAACGGAGGAGCGGCTGAGATGGGCTCGATCAGATGGTCCATCTGCCGCCACGTGGCGAGCTTTGGAAGAGGCGCGGACAAACGGTGATAATCAAGGGGCGGAGAAGATCAATGGCTGAGGCAATAGGCGCGCGTGGACACAGCGGGGCTGTTGGATCTGAAGCGCGATCCAACGGCTGAGAATGCAGGCGGATGAGGCAAGGGGAAGCGGGCCGCGTGGCGCAACCAGAGGGCGCCACGTGGCCTGCTTTGAGTGGCTGGAAGAATATACACGTGTAGAGAGAAGAGGGGGCCGAATTTGGAAAAACTCAAAACATGAAAGTTGTAGATCTCGATGAGATCTACAAGTTTCATGTTGACCAAAGACGGAGATGAGGTCAAATAAGATACATAAATACAAGGATACATAGATATACATATGTAGTATACAAAGTGGCCCAAAAACCCAACTTTCTCATACGAGCTCCAAATTCAATGAAATTAGTCTCATTTTGAAGGTCTTTTAATATGTAGTATTCTAAGAGTAAGTAGACCTAATTCGGAGTTTGTATGAAGGCTTTATGTGCATTTTAGTGTACAGGGGTTCTCAGGCTTTATTGGCTATTTTACAAAGGGGATTTTTGGCATTCTTCCCTATATTATTAACTAAGGAGTACATAGTATAAAGAAGAGGTTATTTTTAATGAATGGATATTTTACAAGGGATTCTTGGCTTCTTATTTTAATGCAAATGAGCTGCTAAAATGTATGAATTATGCATGTATGCATGAATGCTATTTATGCAATATAAAGGGAAATATGCATCTATTTTCTCGGGAACAAGGCTCTATTTTTGACTTTTGAAGTGATGAATCACAGATTCATCAATTGCCTATTCGGTTTTTCGCGGATTTCAGCCCTAGCTTAGGATTTTTACTTGATTATGCCGTAATTAGTAGGGTCCACACACCTAATAATTTGCCTGTACCTATAGACCGTAATTGGACCAAAATAAAATTTAATAAAAAAGACTACTTGGTCACTTGAGGGGTCCCACGCCGCTAGAGGTCGTATACAGTGCTGGCAGGACCTGTTGTGGCGGGCACCGATCGGCATCCGAGACCGGACACTGACCCCTCCTGTTGACCATCTAGCCATTGTTCTTTCGAGTAGAACTGCTTTATTTAGGGCCCGATTTTCCGCTTGCACCATATAGGTAGTTTCCTTTCTGTCTTTCAATTATGCACGGATCATATTGCATGTAGACTGCTGGAGTCAGGTACGCCTTCTATCTCGTGCATGCGTCATTGATTTCCCGCGCATCGGCTTTTTCAACTTCTTCCCCTATTTTTGGACTTAAAATAATCAGGAGAACAAAAAATTCGTTAGGCAATTGTTTGATTTGAATAATACCTAAAAACAAAAACTATAAAATTGGGACTGCTAAACATACTTGACCCTAAAAGACATTCACCTTAAAAATCTGTCTTGGGGAGAGCAACCCCCTCATTGTCTGGTTTGCATGTGCGAGAGAGTGACCCGCACCCTAGGATAGAGCCATATTTGAACCTCCTTTAGACTACTGCTTCTGGGCTAGTCATTCTCCAGTGAGGATCGCTCCGATTTCCGGTAAAGCGGGCCGCGATATCCTTAACAGAGCGAGCCGAGCGGGTAGCCGGTAAACGATCCGCGGCTTGTACTGGCTGGGAAAGATCTAGTTCGGGATCAGGACAGTCTCTTGGGGGAATCGGATTCCCAATAGGTCATGTAACCGCTCTGCTATCTTAACTTGATCACCTAATAAAAACTGACAAGATAAATGACCAAACTCTTACGGTCTTCAGCTCGCGTTGAGTAGGTGAATCTGGGGTTTGTTTGCTCATCATAGTTGTTTCCAGATCCCATCCGCCTGACTCGTCAGATCAAGATGATGGGCAGGAGGTCCCTTAGGCAACCTTTGGCTGCACCGCTTTTCAGCACTCCAGCCCATTCATCTAGGTTGGTTCGCGAGAGCCGAGACCCGCTCTCCGAACCCGAGTTCGACTCCACCCCATTCCCCTCGACCACCCTTCTTCTGTTTCTGAGATGCCAGTGCCAGATGAGAGACCGTAGACTGATTTATCGGCACCTGAGTTTGGGTCTTTTGCATTTGCAGAGACCATGGTCGACAGCAGCGACGAACGCACCGGAGGTCCCCGAGCTGAGCAAACATTCATCATGGACCAGGGTGCGATCAACCACCCTGATCGCCTCCCTGGAGACAGTGCAGCAACAGCTGAGGGATCAAGGTGCCTTTATGATTGATACGAGGAGAGAGATGGAGCAGATGAGAGCCGATCGCGATCAGCGCGGGCCCGAAGATGGACCGAGGAGACCCGACGATGCAGCAGCAGCAGCTGCAGCAGCAGCCGCCGTAGCAGCGGAAGCGCAAGACCAGCCGAGACCGATGCGGGAGTTACACAACCCCGGGTCGACTTTGACGCACCGTTGAGTGGTACTACCAGCCATCGTGGGGGACTTCAAGTTCCCCCCAAACACCCTTCAGCTCCTCCCCCGGTTCCATGGGCTCGCCACTGAGGAGCCCCATCTACATCTCCAGGAGTTCTTGATGATCTGCAGCACCTTCCACGACCGTCAGGTGGACGAGGACACTATCAGGATGATTGCCTTCCCCTTTTCACTGGCAGATAGAGCAGCCACCTGGCTGAAGCATCTGGGGAAGTTCGTGTACACCTGGGAGCAGCTCCGCACCGAGTACTTGAATATGTACTATCCACTCGAGTGGACGAACGCAGCGAGGGCCTTGATCAGCAACTTCTCCATGCTCCCCAACGAGCAGTTTCACGAGGCATGGGAGAGGTTTAGAGAGCTTACTGACAAATGCCCGCACCACGAGATCTCGAAGCCGAACTTAGTTCAGAGCTTCTTCTGCGGGTTGACACCAGAGCTGCAGGGCCTGGTGAATGCTTCATGTGACGGGTCCTACTTCACCAAGGATGAGGATCAGGTCTGGGCCATCTACGAGGAGATGACCGAGAACTATAATGTGATGTCCCAGACCTGACTCTACACTCAGGGAGACCCCCAACCACAGACCGTGCAGTAGCAGAGGATCGCACTGGTCGACGTCGGTCCTTCTACTTTGTCAGCGGCAGCAGCACATGCCGAGTCCACAGCCGCCGACATGGGCATTATCTGCGAGAAGCTGGACCGGATGGAGATGATCGAGAAGAAGCAGTGCCAGGGTATCACGCAGATGAATCAGATGGCACAGACACTGAGTGACTTGAAGACACAGATCATGTGTCTCCAGGAGGCACAGACGGCTTCTCAGCCCCGTCTTCAGTCACAAGGAGATCCGAGTGGCACTGGCAGCTCGTCCCAGCGCTCTAGCTCCAGTCAGCCTAGACAGGTCCATCTTGTACAGGCGGAGCCGTACCAGCAGCCGCAGCCTTACTACCAGTCACCACCATCCCCAGACACTCAGATGGTGGTCTACCAGCCGGATCAGCCTCTGACCGTACTCCCTCCACCTACCTATGCGAAGGAGCCGTTGATGGACGTCAACGGGATTTGGTACGACCGCCCCCAGCCCGGTATCCGACGAGACCATCCCGGATTCCGTTGGTCAGCCGGAGGTGCCAGTTCCCAGCAGCAGCCTCCAGTTCAGGGTGGCCAGTATGGCCATCAGCGAGATCACCAGCAACAACAGCAGCCCCCAGTACACCAGTAGCAGCAGCAGTCATTCCAGCCCCAACCACAGCAGTATGGTCCTCGTCCCTATCAGCAGGGACATTCTTGGAGGCGTGATCAGCCTCAGCAGCAGTATCATCCCCAGCAGTACACCTCTCACTCGCAGCACCAGTCACAGCAGCAGCCTCACTACCAGCGAGGCCACCCGTCAGGTTCTCATGGGTCATCCTATGAGAACCCAGCCGTAGACGATCTAGCCTGCCTCCTGACTGAGCAGCAGGCTACTTTTAGACGGGAGATGGACGAGTTCCGCCAGGAGATGCTGGAGATCGTGAGAGGGAAGGCCGTCATCCCTGCCCAGATTGAGCCGAACCCAAACAATCTGAAGAGGAAATCTGAGCAGGTAGATTTCACAGAGTATGCCACTCCGAGTGATTCTTTTGGTGATATGTCTGCATATCTATTTGATACTGACTTTGTCACACTTAGGAGCGGTAGGATGCCAGCAGGCGGTGCGTCGTCTGAGCGACACCCCCAGGCCACTTCCAGAGCGTCAGGCGAGGAGGAGTGCGGTACTGATGCCGCGAGAGATGATGACAGTGGTGCTGATGCCACCATGGACGCTGATCCCACCGACAGTACTGATGCTGTCGCTTCACCAGATGGAGGAGGTGGTACTGATGCCACCATTGTCGCCGAGCCAGAGCGCGGTGCTGATGCCGCGAGTCGACATGTCGAGGGTGGTGCTGATGCCACCGTTTCTACTTCTGCTAGTCCTGTAGTCTTTCCTTCTGTTCATGTATCTCGGAACTTATCTGGAAATAAAGGAAAGGGTTTACTTTATTCTGATCCACCTGTGGTGCATGATGTATGTGTGGATTTTGCCGTACTTGAGCAGCCTAGACCCTCTCCTAGTCCTTCATCTGAGAAGGACCCTGTAGTCCCCTTCCCTAGAGCACTTCACATGGGTAAGGGGCAGAAAAAATAAAATCCAAAAAAGAACCAGCAGGTAGAGTTCAGCCAGCAGATGATCGACAGATTCCACATTCAGCTGACTCTCCAGGAGGCCTTGGAGCACATCCCTCTACTCCAGAGATCACTCAGAGACAGGACCACAGTTTGGAGGAAGAGGAGAAACCATCAGCATGAGATCCATGTGCTTACCCGGGCCACGTGTTTCACGATTCAGAACCGTCTGCTGGCCAAGAGGCCAGATTCCGGAGCCCCTTATGTCAGATGCCATATCCGTGAGCAGAGGTTCGATCGCACTCTATTAGACAACGGTTCTTCGATCAACCTACTTCCGACATCCCTTCTCGACCGCTTCGAGTTGGGCACTCTATGACAGAGCAGGACAGTCCTTCAGTTTGCTGATCGATCTGTCAAGAGATCGAAGGGGTTGCTGAGGGACGTTGTCATCACGATTCAGGGCCTGCAATTCCCCGTGGACTTTGTTGTGTTGGACATGGAGATCCCTGAGTCTGTGACCGATACCCCCATCATTCTAGGTCGCTCGTTCTTGTCCACAGCCAAGGTAGTGACCGACCATGATAGCGGGAATATATACTTTCACGTCGAGGGCGAGAGTGTACAAATAGAGACGGTCAAGGACATTAGAGTCAGAGATTCAGCCTGCCCAGAGCCGACCACAGATTCAGAGCAGATGACAGATGCAGGGCCAGACTTCCACCAGGACTGTGATTTTGTGATTACAGATGATGAGACAGTTTGGGCAGATCCAGTCGCACAGGCCATCCTCTCACCTTCAGAGTTCGCTGATGCAGAGACGCCAGCAGAGGAGAGCTTGGAGAGCGCATTCCTGGTCCAGGATACCTTTGAGGTAGCAGAGCTGGTTCTTGACCGCAAGACCGATTTTTGTGAGTCTGATACAGATCCCTCGGAGTCAGATGTTGATTGGGCAGAGTTTGATGATCTCATACCATGTCTGACTTCCACTGAGCCTGCAGCTAGGGAGGAGGTCGATGCCATGCAGAGTACAGACAGTCCAGCAGAGCAGCCTTCTCCAGGTACTGATTGTGAGCGAGAGTTTCCGTTCTCCCATACAGATTTGATAGCATTCACTCAGAGTTTTCAGAGGCCAGATCCGCCAGCACCTACTTGTCCAGAGCTGAAGCCACTTCCTGCATCGCTGAAGTATAGGCTCCTTGCGGGTGAGCTTGAGATGTACCCAGTCATTATCTCCGCCGATTTGACTGGAGAGCAGGAATCCCGTCTGATGGGGGTTCTTGAAAAGAACCGCAAGGCAATAGGATGGAGTGTATCCGATCTCCAGGGGATAAGTCCGACCCTGTGCTCCCACCATATCTATCTCGAGGAGGAGGCAAAGCCGTCGCGTGAGTTCCAGCGGCGGTTGAACCCGAATCTGAGAGAGGTTATCATGAAGGAGATCTTGAAATGGTGGAGCGTCGATTTTATCTACCCCATCTCTGACTCCAAGTGGGTCAGTCCGTTGCATGTGGTGCCCAAGAAGACGGGCATCACTACAGTTGTCAGCGAGTCTGGAGAGGAGATCGCTCCCCGGGTACCCACTTCTTGGCAGGTCTGCGTGGATTACAGACAACTCAACCAGGCCACCAAGAAGGATCATTTCCCCCTGCCCTTTATAGATCAGATCATTGAGAGACTGGCAGGGAAGAGCCATTACTATTTTCTGGATGGGTACTTCGGCTACAATCAGGTGGCCATCGCGCCCGAGGACTGGGACAAGACTACCTTCACCTGTCCCCTTGGGACATATGCCTTCAGACGCATGCCATTTGGGCTATGCAATGCCCCTGCGACTTTTCAGAGATGCATGCTGTCGATCTTTTCGGACATGGTGGGGGAGTGCTTGGAGGTCTTCATGGATGATTTTTCGGTTTACGGTGACAGATTCGACTCCTGTCTTGACTGCCTAGACCGAGTCCCTTAGCAATGCATTGAAGTTCACCAAGTGTTGTCTTGGGAGAAGAGTCACTTCATGGTGACTCAAGGGACGGTGCTTGGCCATATCATCTCCAACAGGGGCATGGAGGTTGATCCGGCCAAGGTAGATGTCATTAGAAAACTCGTACCATCGTCCAACTTGCGGCAGTTACGGTCTTTTCTGGGGCACATCGATTTCTACCGACGCTTCATTCATGATTTCAATAGGATTGCCCGACCGTTGACTGATCTGCTGATGAAGGACACCGAGTTCCTTGTCGATGACAAGTGTCTTTCATCGTTCGAGACTCTCAAGAGATGTGTTGTAGAGGCTCCTGTTCTCCAGCCGCCTGATTGGTCTCTCCCATTCGAGATCATGACGGATGCCTTCGATTTTGCCGTAGGGGCCGTGCTGGGACAGAGGAGGGATGGAGTTCCATTTGCTATTCACTACGCTAGCCGTACATTGGATGCCGCACAACAGAACTACACAGTCACTGAGAAGAAGATGCTAGCCGTAGTTTTTGCCCTAGATAAGTTCAGATCTTACATTATCAGATCTAAAGTGATCATATACACTGATCATACCGCCATCAGGTACCTCATGGCAAAGAAGGATGCCAAAGCTAGATTGACCAGATGGATCCTTCTACTCCAGGAGTTTGACATAGAGATTAAGCATAAGCCTGGAGTCAAGAATGTGGTGGCGGATCATCTCTCCCGATTAGAGCATCTTGAGGATTCTGAGCAGACTGAGCCTATTTGTGAGACCTTCCCAGATGAGGCGATCCTTGCTATCGCCTCTCTCCCATGGTACACCGATATTGTGAACTTTCTTGTTGCTAAGAAAGTTCCACAAGATTGGCCCAGGCAGAGACTTGAGACCTTCCTCGCGAAGGCCGAGTTCTACCACTAGGAGGATCCCATCCTTTACCATGAAGGAGGGGATAGTGTCTGGCCTAGGTGCATTCCTCAGGAGGAGCACCATAGCGTCCTCACTTACTGCCACAAGCTTGAGGCAGGGGGACATCACTCTGGGAGGAGAACGTTACAGAAAGTGCTCCAATCCGGCCTATGGTGGCCTACCCTCTTCAAGGACTCTGCTGAGTTCGTGAAGAGGTGTACTGACTGTCAGAGGATGGGCACTTGTGGACATCGTGATATGATGCCGATGCAACCCATTCACTTCTGTGAGGTTTTTGATGCATGGGGCATTGATTTCATGGGTCCATTCCCTAGGAGTCAGGGATTTGAGTACATTCTGTTGGTCGTGGATTATGTTAGTCGTTGGGTTGAGGCCATCCCTACCCGAACCGCAGATGCTAGGACTGTTTGCAGATTTTTGAGGAAGCATATCATTTCACAGTTCGGGGTACCTTGAGTGTTGATATCAGACGGGGGGTCTCATTTCGTCAACGACAAGGTAAAGGCCCTTGCTAGCGAGTTCGGCATAGACCATCGAGTTGCCACTCCATACCACCCTCAGACGAATGGTCTGGCCAAAGTGTCGAACCGGGAGATCAAGACTATATTGCAGAAAGTCGTCTGCCCTGACCAAAAGGATTGGTCACAGCTTTTGGACTCGGTCTTGTGGGCATATAGGACGTCTTTCAAGACACCTTTGGGCACATCTCCCTTTCGCCTCGTTTATGGAAAGCAGTGCCATTTACCTATTGAGTTGAGACATAGGTCACTTTGGGTTGTCACTGATATACTTTTGGATCCAGATAGTGTAGGAGATTAGAGGAGGGCAGAGTTAGCAGCCTTGGAGGAGCTACGTGATACCGCCTTCTCAAACAGCCTACAGTACAAGGAGAGAGTGAAGGAGTGGCATGATTCTCATATCAGCCACAAGCATTTTGAGCCTGGACAAAGAGTATGGTTGTTTGATGCTAGGCTTCGTCTATTTCCAGGGAAGCTACAGAGCAAATGGAAGGGACCGTATTTGGTGAGAAAGGTACACGACAATGGGAGTATCGATATATCTGAGTTGTCTTCTGAGAGTACCTTTCGAGTGAACGACCAGCGGCTCAAGCCATATCTAAATCATGAGCCGCGGGTCGTTGATGTTGCCCCGATTCACTTTGCGTGAGATGTGGTCTCTTGACTCACATCTATTGCATCTCACGCCTGATTACCATTGTTCTCCCGACTTGTATAGATCCAGATGTCCATATCACTCTATTCTTTAGTCCCACATCCCTTTTCTCATCTTTTGATTATGCTATACTTAGGGTGTACTTTACCCTAAGTATAGGGGGGATGTAGGACCCTCGTGTATTCTTTTGATTCTTTTTACCCCTGTTCTTGTTGCCTATACTTTGGGATATTTTACCCTAAGTATAGGGGGTAGACCCTGTACATTCTCACTCGGCCTTCCCTTTGTGTACAACCTGCTATACATAGGATTATTTGATCCAAAGTATAGGGGGAAATGCCGAGACTCTCTTGATTTTCTATTCTTGCATTCGTCTTTGTATATAGCCTTCCTTTTCATTTCCCTATACTAAGCATGAGTTATGTCTTCTTCATCGCTCTTGACTCTAAGGACATCGTTCGAGCTAAGTATAGTGGGGTGTGTATATATTTCATATATACTTTAGCCATAACTCGTACTTTGTGTGAGTGTGTTAATAAATAAAAATGGCTAAAAACCCAAAAATCCATAAAAATTAAAAAAATTTCCTTGTAAATACACATTCTTTTATTGCACATACATAGCTATTGTACAAAATTATATTTGTAAAAATGTTTGTAAAAACTTTTTGTGTAAACAGTGTGTAAATATGTTCATATCAAAATTATGTATATAGTATAAAATTTTTCCAAAATATTTTGAAAATCAAAAGTTTGCAAAAACCTTGTGTAAATTTGTGTAAATATTTTGCAAAACTTGCATTCATGCATACATTCATGGTTCCAAAACATTTTTCAAAAAATTTGCACATGTGTAAATATTTCTAAAATTGCATCTTTGTAAATATTTGTATAGTTTTTCCTGGATTATAGTTGACATTTAAACTAGCCTGGAATTAAGTTGGAAAGTGGAGCTTGATTAAGATCTTAATCCTCCTAATTATAAGAGGAACCTTATAGGACTTAGGGTTAAGGCTTTTCAGGTCCATTGTGACTTAATTCTTTGAGTCCACTAGGCTATGATCACGTGACATCTCAATGAGCCTAAGTAGAGCACTTAACAACACACACATGACTCATATAGACAATGGCTTGACTTGGACACCGCACTTTACACCGAGCTCTCTACGGATGAGGTGGTCAGGAGGCAGTCTTCCTTGACTTGGGATAGCACATGAGGGTAGTACTTCTAGGCGGAACCTCTCTTCTTCTTTTAGTGAAGGAAGTGTGTCTCAACTTGGTCTGGTTGCCATGAGGTCTAACGACAGGAGTTGTGGGTTGCAATAATGCTTCAAAAGAGGTATAGTCTACTAGCTCAAGAGGAAAAACTCCATATGTACATATGTTGCACCTTGTAAATATGTTGTACAGATGCACTTGAAAAAAAATGCAAAAAGAAAATAACTCCAAAAAATGGTGGGTCTGATAGAAAATGATAATCCCACCAGAGTATGTATATAGTGCAATAAGCAAAGCTTGAGATTCATGTTCCATCTTATGTAGCTTGCAGCAAGGAGACTTAGCTACACTGGTTGAGCTCCCAAGGATACATGGCTACACTGGCCATGGTCCATTCTCTTCTTCCTCTCTTCTTGAGCCGGTTGAACTTGGACTTAGAAGGGAATACCCCGCTCCTCGAGGAAAGAGTGGCCAGATTAGGGTCATAGAGTTACCTTGTTGGGAAGGGTTGTCAAGTTGCTACTTATGAGGTGGAGAGTTATACATCACATACACTGTACAAGGAAAGATTCATGGTCTTCAGGATTTGTGTATGTAGACTTGTTCAGACCTGGATTATTGAGGAGTCTTGACTATAGATTAGTGGATCTTAGAGGCTGTTAAGTTTTAAACCTAAGTCTAAATAAGGTTCCGACACATTAATAATTCAAAGATCTGATCGAGCTCCATATTTCAATTTAATGAAGGCAAGTTTAATAATCAACATTGATCCATGCATTTTCTCCTCTTTTTCTCTTTCCTTTTCTTTTTCACTTCTTTTTCAAATAAGTGTTTGCTAAGGGACTAGCAAAGTTAAGTATAGGGGGTGATGAATACCCATTCATCACTCTTTATTCTTTTATTTTAGCTACAAAACCTATGCAAAACACATGTATATTCATGTAAATATCATAAATTGTCAATAAGCATGCATTGTGTAAATATGTATAATTAGCATGTTTTTGTGCATAAATAAAAGAATAAAGAAATAAAAGAAAAAGAGGGAGATATTTAGAATAAATATTGAGCGACCTAATCCCAAGGGAGGGCTCAGCATGGGCCTGACCGCAAAAGAATTCAAGTAGAGAGAGATAGGGAAGCTCAATTGTGTGTATAAATACCTATGTATATAAATAAAAATATTTTCCTCTTAATAAAAATAAAAATGTATTTTTGTTTATATGTACATATTTGTAAATATAAAACCAAAATAAAAAGGGGAAAATAAAATAAAAATAAAAATAAACAAAATCCCTTTCATCTTTGTACATGTACCTTGTACATAGAACCACACATCTATTTATTTTCCCTTTGTAAATATTCAATAAAATTCTAATAAAAATAGTTTCACATCCCTTACTTCATGGTGTAAATAGATAAAATAACAATTAGAAAAATAAAAATAAAATAAAAAAATAAAACATAAAAACCAAAAGCCACCTTGTACATATACCGTGTAACTATATGTATATATCTATTTATTTACTCTTAAATAATTAATAAAAATAAAATAAAAATACTCTTTTATTCCAAGTTTAATTCTATAAATAAATAAAATATAAAATTGGAATAAATGTATAAAAATAAACAATTAAAAATTAAAATAAAAAAATAAATACATGTATATACCTATATATAATAATACTATATTGTAAATACATTATTTTTATTTAAAAAAATAAATAAAAATCACTAAAAAATATTTAAAAATAAAGAAACATTTTTCATGTTTTAAGTTTTTCGAAATAAGGCATTTATTATTTTTTATTGAATTTCTAAAACATTAATAATTAGCAGCTTCTGATTGATCCACGGGGGATGTTGACCACCGGTCAACTCCTCCCCTGGACCATTTCCCCGCGGATCTCGCTCCAGACCCGACTTCGCCTAATTATCTAAGCCAGATCCGAGCTCCATTTACCCAAACCCCAGGTCCTAATCACTCCTGCTACATCCGAGATCCACGCCCGCCTTCTTGCCTAGGGGTCCGTGCTTCACCAAGCCAGACCTGACCTCTTCTTCTCGGACCTGGGCTGCTATATAGCTGAACCTCCGCCGTACTTTTCACGCTATCCTTGGTTGTGCCTCTTCGTCCCAGGACTCCACCTTACTCCCCTGAGTGACAGCTTCGTGAGAGAGGTGTCGAAGAGAGGAGAGGAGACCTCCAGCAATCGATCC
This sequence comes from Ottelia alismoides, assembly GCA_037367405.1. NCBI lineage: Eukaryota > Viridiplantae > Streptophyta > Magnoliopsida > Alismatales > Hydrocharitaceae > Ottelia > Ottelia alismoides. Next base: position 283,487 of record JAZKJV010007369.1, on the reverse strand, counting down.
GACGACGTCTGCCGTCGTGCGCCGCCGTGAGGTGCGCCAGAGCCTCGGACATCGACGACCCTTCGAGGCTACGACCCAGAGCTTGCCGAGCTTGTCCCCAGTCGACTGCATCCGCCAGGTAGACCCGATTATACTTAGTTTTCTTTAATTTCATCTTACGCCCAATTAGCTCTGCTGCCATCTCTCATCGATTCCGCCCACTCTGATCATCATTCCGCTCATCCGACCCGACCATCATCTCCGTGAACCCCTCTCCACCTTCTGCACCCACGCACCCACCTTGGTTCGCCCTGGAACCAAGGCCCGACCTCCACCGCCGTCACCTCGCCGGAGGTCTTCCATTCTGACGCACCCGACCACCTTTTCGCCCCTAACCGGGTTGAGGCAGTTTGCCCTCGACCTAGGAAGCTTCCTAGGCTCTTTTGCAGGTGAATGCAACCCATCTGAGGGTCTTCTCGTTCGATCCCAGGAGCTTTGCTCTTCCGTCGTCGCTGGAGCTCCTCGGAGCTTCCCGGCCTCATCGGAGGGGCTCATTAGCTGCGGAGCACTTTGGCGATCACGTTCCACCTTCCTGCAGCTCCAGAGTTGGCCCTCACTGCGCACACGGAGCTGGCGAAGCTTGTCGACGAGCTGTTCTTGGAGGATCCTTCTCCACCGTTGGATCAGCCCTTAGCTCCAGACGTTATCCCAGTCGTTCGTCTGAGGAGCTGCATCGACTGCCCGATTCATTTAGGGCTTGATCCAAGCCATCCATCCAGTCGAAGAGGCGCCCCCCGTCCAGAGCCGTCGATCATCCACGTGGCGTCTCTTCGGCCGTCCAATAATTAAGGGGTAAATATCCCTTAGGCCCCTGTCTTTTTGAGATTTAATAGTTATCCCTGTAAATATTTCAGTCAGTTGTTTTTATTTTGTAAAAATTGCACATCGGACATCTATGCTTTGTCTATTTGCATTTTAGTCCTTCTATATGTGGACCACGTGCATCGATACATGAGGTTGTGGTGAATTTGCATATTTCATCCTGTGTTCCTTGCTTGTTAATGTTTACATTTATAAAAATAGGAATTACACATATGCCCCTCTGTGCCTGAAACATGTGCCCAGCGCGTGATTTGTTGGATATTTTGCACGAGGGCCCTTATACTTTCTTGCCTTGTTACTGTTTGGCCCTTGGAACATATTTTATTTGCGTTTAGGTCCCTGTGTACTGTGAGACTCTATTTTATTTAAATAAAATAGCAAATCAAATCCAAATTTCATGAAATTTGGAAACATGGGTCCTGCCACTGTGTAAAGATTTTCATAAAAATGTGGTACAATTTTGAGGCTTTTTGATATTTTAAAAATTTAAAAACTGTTGTTTTTCCTTTTGTCCAGTTTAGAAAATCATAAAAAATATAAAAAATATTTTAAAAATTCTAAAAAAATAGAATTTGTTAGTTTTTGTGTGTTTGATTTTCTGTGCATTTTGGCTATTTTTGGACATATAAAAACCTTAAAAATAAAAAACACTTAAAAACTTATAAAAATTCTAAAAAATTAAAGAAAATTCAAAATTAATAAATTCTGTTTCTGAATTTTCCTTGTTGTTTCTATTTTTCATAAAAATTACCTCCAAGTTGTGAAAGACCCATTTGATATTTTTCATGGGACTTTGAAGCCTAGCTGGACATATTGCTTCTGTTTTTGCCTTCTTTGATTTTTAGAAAAGTGTATAAAAATCAGAAAAATCTGAAAAATTCAACAAAAACAGTAAAATACCTAAAAAACATAAAACTATTTTTGTTTGAATTTTTGGAGCTTTTTAGAGTGTTTAAATAATTTGTTGATTGTGCTTGTTTTTCTCTTTTTCATATTTCCCTTTATTATTCAAAATCCAAAACAATTATAAAAATAATTAAAATCCATCAAAAATACGTGTTTTTATTTTATTCTGTTTTTAGACTACTTTGTAGGCTGCGAGGCCAACTCGTGCTCCCTGAGTCCGACCCTGGGTGCTTTATTAGGCTAATCCCATAGCCAGGATCGCTATAGTTGGATTTTATTGATTTCTCTTTTTGTTTGGTGGTCTGATCTGAATTTTCTTGATCGAGATGATTTCCCGAGTGATTGAGGTCGCAACGACCTTAGTGATATATTTACCTTAGTCTATCGGGTATTTGGGCTCATCAGTGGCTCCCAATGATGCTAAGGTTGGAGCTCTTTATCTTTTCTTTGGCATGAGTAGCCATGTTGACAAGCTTGTGGTTGGTGACAGACATCTTCATATAGGCACGTGACGAAGATTGAGCGAACTCTCCTTTGGCCATCATCTCACAAATGTCCCAGACGACATCTTCGTCCTTATTGAAATGCGAGCCACCACAAGCAGCATCGATGAGCCTCTGGCTTTCGAGTGTCAACCCACCAAAGAAATGATTCACGAGTCTGGTCTTTGGGATCTCGTGGTGGGGACACTTTTCCTATGGATCCTTAAAATGTCTCCCATGCTTCATGTATCGTCTCGTGGGGTTGCTGAATGAAGTTGGAGATGCGAGCACGCATCTGGTGCAAGAGATCGAGCAGGTAAAATTTATGGAGAATTGTAGACTTTAACTCCTCCCAGGTCGTTACTACCTTTCCCAAATGATCGACACAATACAAGGCCTTATCTTTGAGGCTGAAAGGAAAGGCAGACATCTTGATCACCCCCTACGGAATATTGGGGTAATGGGTTACGACGCAGATGCGGCTGAATTTTTGTAGGTGTATGTATGGTTCATCTATAGTATTTCCATGGAAAATAGGGAGCAGGGATAAAAAATGTGGCTTCAGCTCGAAGTGGGCATGAATTTGTGGAATTTGGATCTGCTCTTTGTACGGCCCGCTCCAGGATTGTATGTTTGTTTCAGCGTAGGCTTTAGCTACGGTAGCCTCCCTTCTCTCATAACGGGGTCCACCAACTAACAGGTCATCTTCTTCATCTCCTTCATGAAACTCATCATCTCGATTCACATCATCCTCTCTTCTGGCATCTCTCTTGTCGGTTCTCCTCCTTATACCGTTCAACATATCTTGGAAGGCGATCTGGGCTAGGGCTGATTGGTTAGTTGTTGTTGTTGGATAGCTTGTATTGATGCGAGCAGCTGACTGTTGACTTTGTTTTGCTTGGTGTACTACCCTTTCGCCTCATTTGCTTCTTCATCTGGCTGGGTTTGGGGTCCCTTTCCTCTTCCACTAGCCATTTCAAATTCTGCTTGTGATTCTGGCTCGAGATCGGGTTCTTGGTATGCACATGGAAGAATTACGATCAGTCTGAATTGCAGCACCATATGTAGAAAAGTGTTCTGTCTTTAAGTAATATAGAACTTTGTTAAGTATGGTGATGTATATGGAATGAAATAAATGGCCATCCAAAACGGGCAGAGTTCGGGACAAGAGTGAACTCATATTATTGGAGAGGACGGGGAGTCTGTAGATTGGTTCGTGGAGTTTGAATTGGGTTCTCGAGAATCGCCCTGAATTATTGGAGAATGAGAATGTATAGAGTCGATGTGGGTGTCGACGAAGTCTCAACTAAGTTGTCCATGCATCGTCATCTCGAAGATCAAGAGGAAGATCGATATGGATGAAGGATACAGAGGTCAACGAGAAACAAAAGGAGTGTAAAACAGTAAAATGACTCAAGACGAGAGAGGATCAAAAGGAAGAAAGCAAAATGGTGCAAATGTGTAATATTTTTGATCTTGACCTAATAGAGCTAATCAATCAAACACAAAGCATTGGATTCACCTACTCGACCCATGAAGTCATGAAGGTTCGGTAATTATCTTTGTAAATTTTAGATTTGATTTTCAAGTAATTATCTTTAAACGAGTCCTTAGAGCACTACTCCTATATGAGCGAGAATTGTCGGAAAAGTATCTCATAGTTGTCCTCCTCCTTTGTAACATTTAGTCTGCACTTTTTAAGGTACTTGTAACCCTTCTTGGATCCTTACTCGGCCAAAGAAATAGAGGGAGGAAGCTGGTAGTACAAACCACTACTTCAGATCTCGCTCGTAATGGAATCACCCGTGAGCGTGCAAGGGCCTACTCGGACACAAGACGATGAGTCAGACATCCCCGTGAAGGTGTGACCTAAGATTAATACTTCGGACAAGGCCGATGCTCTAAACAATAGAGAACATCATTGGTCATCTAGCCCTACTCATCCACGTACGATAGAAGCGCCAATACTTCAGAAATCCAGGCAATACACAAGGCAGCCACAAACTGGGTTTTTGGCTCTAATCCTTACGATAGCGCCCTCTCACTGGAAAGGAGACCTTCCAATGCTACCTGAAAACAAATTAGGGCTTTGCTCACCCAATGCAATGAATCCAATTGATCAATTTTATTTAGGTCAAATATTTCTAGCAGACCATTTTTTTATTTTTTGTGTTGCTTAGAGTATATTCAATCTAAGCGCCTAACAATTTTTGTATTTTCTTTAAATTCCTATGTGATCTAAAAACAGAGGGAGATGGCGGAAAAGCAATGTAAGGTGACACTAAGATAGAAATCTTACCTTAGTGCCAAAATGATGAATGCCCAGTTAGAAGACTTACAGTGCTTCCTAGTGCTCTCCATGCGGGATGCAAAATAGAACATATGCTATATGCGGATATGCACATGCAAATCATCCTAAGCAAGAAATTACTACACATGAAGAACCAAATATTAAATATTCAGAATGAAACCTAAGTTCGGACTTTGATGCCGATCAGTGCCAGCCACAATGGGTCCTGCAAGCACTGTATACGACCTCTCTCAGCACGTGGTTTCAAAACTAAGTATTCAACATTTAATTATACTAAGTACAGACGCGAAGACTATAGGTGCATGCAAAATAGTTAGGTGTTTGGACTTAGGTTACACGATCAAGCGCGCATAAAAACTAAGGGCTCGTTCTACAAAACAAATAAAAATAAGGTGGAAAGTACAAAACTTGGGGAATAAAGCAAAATAAAGGTGATGAAATCCCGTCAAAATCTAGTGAGCCCCCAAGTGAATACACACTTGGAAATTGGGCCTAAATGTCCAAAGTCCAATGTACCTATATTATTACAAATTAATAGTTCCAATAAATGACTCTCTCACACAAAAATCCTATGCCACTATCCTCTCTGTAGAGCTTTCTACTCTCTCCAGCCAGCTAGGTTAGAATAGCATGTTCCTCATCTCAAGGTTGCGTAGGATCGCCTAGGCCATCCTCCTTGGTCCGCAGTCCATCGTAAGAAGACAAAAAGAGAAGATGTCAGACAATTCAAAAATTGATGATCAAATGGAAGGAAGTAATTCCAAAAATATCTAAGCAAGTAAAAAGACAAACTACTCTACAAACCAATGCTCTCTGGAAACGGCACCATTTGATGAAGGCAAAAATTAAGGTGTCTAAAATGAGCCTCACAAGGCGAGGACTCAATCGTTGTGACGACTCCTCATCAATTGCTTTCAATCAACAATCAACCCACACAATAAATAAATCAAGCAAGCTAGTGTAAATCAAAATTTATTATAGCCTACTAAAGATGTATAGTGACAAACAAGTAGGGGCGGAACACAGGAAACAAAGGTGTAGAGCAAGGTGAGATATAACAATCAATCTCAAGAATTTATTTTTTCAAGCACTTGGCCAAATTATGGTTTTTTGTGTGTTTTTGATTTTATAAGTATTTTTTTGAATTATATTTTTTTGTATTTATATTTTTGTATTTTCTTTTGATATTTTTAGAATGTTTTTTTAATTCCTTTTTCTTTTTTATAAAAGATAATATAAATTTATAAGTAGATGTAGGAAATATATAGATAGAATGTATAATAAAAAAGTCAAAAATCAGGAACTATGGTATTTTTGTGTTTTTAATAATTTTATACTATTTTTATGGTTTTTCTAGATTTTTTCTAATTTTTAGGGATTTTCAAACTCAAAAATATCCCAAATTAGGGATTAAAATAATTGGTCGAATTGAAATGAGGGAGAAAAACACCAAACAGTGTTCGAAATTCCTCAAATCAATTTAAATATGTACCTAATAATATAAAGAAAATTCAGAGATAAAAAATATATTTTTGGGATTTTTAAGGATTTTTAACCTTTTTATATTGGATTTTCGAGTTTTTTTATTTTTTTTTATTTTTTTTCTATTTTTTGGGTTTTTGATTTCTGGAGTTGTAAAATAACTAAATAGACATGAAATATTTTTTAAAAAAATCAAAAACTTTTTATATTTTTTTGGTTTTTATACTACAAATAGGGAGTATTTGTGGATTTCAAAATTTATAAAATAAATAAAGTGTCTAAAATTAAAATCCAAAATTGTAGCATAAATCTACACACTAACAAACACATATCATAGTTTTTTGAGATTTTTAGGAGCACAATAGCTATATCTAATAAATAAAACAAACACTCAAAAATACATGTCCCGACAGGGGCATAAATATAATTAAAATAAAGATCAAGGGACCTGATGTAAAATGACTAAAATTCTATAACTAGAAATTAAAATTCTTGGGTCAAATGAAATAACAGTACACGCAGGGTCTCAGGTGCAAAAACTCCATGCCCTGTCAGTTGACGTGGCACTAGACTAAAGTGCAAATAAACTAAAGCAGGGTTCATAGTGCAAAAAACACAAAAGTTATAAATGTTCAATTAATTTACAAGGCTGGAATATTAAATGCCACAAAATAGGGGTTCAATTTTTGCAAATTACCCCAAAGGCGTTGAGATGAATGGTACTCCTTGCTTCACTAATACGTGCGGCAGCACTAGAGGAGGTAATGACGGTTCATACCCCGCAGTTGATATTAGATTCCGCAAATGGGATCAGTGATCGAGGCTTGCTAGATAAAATGGCTCCTGGGAAATCTGGGAAGTGGTCAAAATGCAACGACCCGGAGGTCCTCACGAAGAACAGATGAAGAACAGCGTTGAGTTGGACTTCGATCTAATCCTCCGAGCAACTATGGTGTTTTCCTTCGCTTCTAATGGTCCCAAAAGTACTCGGGGGTCCTTCCGTGTCGATGGGTCGAGTCAAAATGGGCCTAGGTTCGTCAGGAGGGCTTGGTAATGGCATAAGACTTGTAGACGCTCCTGGGGTTCGATGGATCTGAAAAAGTGCTCTTTTGTTGTTTTTTCCTGTAGGACATTGTTAATGGCATAAACGCGAAGCTTCGAAGGGCTTCAGGAAGTGGAATGAACGAGATATGTGGTGGATGGAGTCCCTCCGTGAATGGCAGAGGAGGAGGGATTGATCTCTTATCATGTGCAAGAACAAGGTGAATGGGGGTGTGTCGAGTGTTAAGAAGGCGGGAAGGAAGAGAACGGTGCGTTATGCAAGGCAGAGGGTGATTGGGATGGTCAGAACAAGGTGGTGGAGCTAGAGCTCTGCCGTCTGCTAAAATTGGAAATACAGAAAAGCTACACTGCGAACCCAGAATTAAAAGCTATCTAAGACTACCGCTACACTAGTGAATTGAAACGACGATAAAATGAATAATAAAACTCATTGAAACACCTCCTCGACTGAAGCTTGGGGCAGCGAAGCGAGGATCTAGATCAACATGAATTAGTTCATGTTGTCACCAGGGGCTAACTCGAAGCTCAGATCGGTGGTCAAGTGGCGGAAGTGGGATCATAGGAAGACAGAGGCTCGAGATGATGATAAATAGGGGGCGATTTTTGATTGAGAAGATCTCTGAATCCTTGGACCGAAGCCCAAGGAATCAAGCGCGCATGAAAGCCTGACGGTCAAAGATGAAATCCCGTTAAGAGAGCGAGATGAATCGGTGAAAGACTAGAGTGAGATAATAAGGAGAAAATGAGGCAATTGCTAGCAGGCGCAGTAATCAAGGGGAGACCGGGAAGTTGACCTCAATCAGCCTGCCCTCTCTCTTGATAGGTCCAAGTCAGCATAAAAGGAGAAAACCAGAGTAAAAAATCAAACATAATTCAAAAATAGTTAATAAATGATTTTATTAATTATAAGTTATAAAATAAAATTTTTTATTATTTTACTTAATATTTTAATATAATTTTTATTTATTTTTTGAACTTATTTATTATAAGTTAGTTTTTAGGGTTTTATTTATAGGTATATTCTTATATGTTTTAGGTATTTTATTTTTATTTTTGATTTTATTATTTTATTTTCTTATTTTATATAAGCATGACTTATTTTTATGTACTTAAATAATTTTTTATTATATTTTTATGACATAATGTATACACTTAAATAAATATAGATATATAGTATATATGTATTAGTGTGGGTATCTCATCTATGTATTTTATATATGTATTTTATTTTAATGACTTAGCTATGGTTTTGTTTAGTTTTAATGTGTACATATGTTATAAGTATTATTTACAAAATAATAAAAATATAAAATATAAAACAATAGAGAATAAATAAAATGAATATTTTATTTGGGTATATTATACAATAGGGATTCAAAGCCTAACTGTCATACCTTAACTCCAAAAAATATGAAAGTACCTTCATTAAATAGCATATTAAAATTTATATACAATTAAAGGTGATTTTATACATTTTAAGCTTTTATTTGAGAGATGTGGGTCTAGGAAATTGGGATTTTGGCTTTTTATTTAGAGTACAAAAAGTACACTATATGTTATTTTTGTATTTTTATATATATTATTATCTACAACTTTCATATACAAAATTTTTTTTATTTGAGGTATAAAAAGTAGAAAATAAAATAGGTCCCAAAAATGAATAAATAATGAATTAAAGAATGGAAATTATTGGTGATTTTTGGCCCTTATCTCCCCCTACTTTATTCCTCGTCGACCAAATCAATTCTTGACTTTGTCTCAGGGTTTAGGATCATAAAATACCTTTGGTATTTTATTAATTTTCTTTTCTTTTTTTATAATTTTGGCATTAAAAACAATATGTTATATAGTATTTATACAACAAGAATGAATGTTAATTTATCCAAATTAATGTTATTTACATGCATTAGCTAGAGTTTTTAAGGCGAAAATGATAGAATAAAAGTGATGAAATGGAGATTCATCATAATCACATTCAGATCACTGTCCAACATTTGGACCAAGATCAGATTACTTCTCTATAGATAGGAGTCACTAAAATCCAAACTCGTTTCATCACTCCCTAGGAATGGAAGCGTCGTGGTTATACAATCGTTTATGATCACATCACCCTCAGGTATTCATAATATCTATACTTCATGCATACTGGAAGATCAAGAATAAACCAGAAGTTTAAGATCAATTTAGATTGTCTCCTTCAGGGTTTAATCATTAAGTTTCTCATTTGACTATTGGGAGTTGGTATAGATGATATACTTTCCAAAAGCATATATCATACCCAGGTGTTGATCATATTCTTTTCAAAATCATATATCAAACCTACAAATTCAGTCAAGCTTCCAAAGCGAGACGACCATGCACGGATTTGATTCCAATATCTCATGAGTGAGCTCATGTCTTCTGATTCAGTCAATGAACATGTATGATCCCTTTGAGAGATTGTATTACTCATATGCCCTTGTATGCATGATGAATCTCAGATTCATCACTTTAAAAAATGATTAATTAAGCTCAAATCCCTAAAATTTATTAGCATTTCTTCATTTATTCTGCATAATTAGCATTCATGCATGTAATAATAAGAATTGCATTTTATCACTCATAATTGCATAAAATAAGAAGCCAAAAATCTCAGTCCAATTGACCTTTAAAATAGCCTAACTTCTCTTATTTTTAACTAATTCATGATAACTCCAAATGGCCTGAAACCGCCCCACTGTGTACATATTACTAACAAGAATAAATAAAAAATACCAAAAAATCAGTAAACCTAAATAAGTGGACTAAAAATCCAGACCCTAATTGCATGATTCTCCAACTAAAATCTTGATATTTTCCTCATCCAGTGTTCGATTTGATCCTACTCACTTTTGAACTAATGTACATTCAAATACCTTCAAAATAAGACCAAGTTCAAGTGAATCGGAGCTCATATGTGAAAGTCGGGTTTTGGGACTCTTTTTTGTACATTTTGTATGTTAGCAGTTTTTGAACTATTATTTTTTGTACACAATTAACTCATTTTGTTTTATTTCTCTTTCATTTGTTTTCTTTAATGAAAGTTTTATTAAAATACGCAAAAATCCAAATCCAAAAGGAGTTTGAAGTCAAAGAAACTAACTATCCTTACAAAAGTTGTTGTTTTCATCTTTTTACTTTATTTCTTCTTTTCCCTAATTAATAAAAATCCAAAAAAATAGATTTATGTGTAAATATTTATCTTTGATTTTATCATATTTTTTTGGATTTTTATCTAGTTTAAAAATAATAAAAAAATAGAAAACCCAAAAATTAAGGTATTCTGTGTACATGGATACCCCAAAAATATCACTTTGCACAAATGATCGATTTTGGTTTTGAACCCATGAAAGTTGTAGATCTCGCCGAGATGAGCAACTTTCATGAAGAAATTTTTGGATGTGAGGTCATTTGCTATTTATTTTTTATTTATCTTTGTAATTTATTTTCGAATTTTCTGGAGGTGTCACGTGGCGGCTCTTGGAGCCGCCACGTGGCACCCATTTTTGAGCTTTTTATAATTCATTTTATAAAAAATTTAATTAATTAAAAAATTAAATAAAAATAAAAATAAAACTCCCTCGCATGTGCATAGCACGTGCCTCCTACGCATGCGCCATGCACGTGTTGTCCCTTTCCCCTTCCTAATCGGGGTTGGTTGCCGCCCCCGCTGAAATCGCCGATTGTCGCCACCTCCTTCCATCTATGGCTGGCACCATCATCGTCTCTCCACCTTCCATCTTGGGCATGGCCGTCACCAAGATCTGATCTCCCATTCCTGATTCGTCTTCTTAGAATCCCGTCTCCGATTGTGTTTCCAATCTTCCCCGCGATCCTCAATCAGATCATCGTCACATACCTTCCATCTCCGACACCCTCTCCTATCCTATTTAACACCACCACCCCTCCCCTTGCTCGTCATCCACCGTTTGTACGACCTCCAGTGGTAACAGCCTAGGGACCACCATCATCGGCAAGATCCAAAGCTTCGCGACTTTACTGCAGTGCGCCTGACCATCTGTCTCCACGCGAATTGCTCAGCTCCGGCTACAAGGCTATCGAGTCAATGCCCCCCCCCCACTACCATCTTCACCTTCCAATGCCCGCACCAACCCTTTCTTCGTTGACATCAGTGGAGAAGTAGGGCGTGAGTGGTGACAGCGCTGCCCCTCCGTTCTTCTTCGACCCAGATCCCCCCTTGTCTTCCTTCAGGTTCATCGTCGTAGCACTCGTCAACCTGGAACACCTTATGTTGATCCTCCTTTGTCGCTTCGACACCGATCAACACCACCACCTACGCTTCAGGCTCCTCCACTACCTCAACTTCGTCATCCGATTCGGAAGGTGTCTCAGACCGTCGCCACCTGCGATCGACTCTCCTCCGCCTGAGGGTCGTTTCGCTCCAGGAACTTCCCCGCCGCTTCCAGAGAAGTTCATCGACATCATCTGCAGTCCGAGCCAACGCCACTTCTTCAATGCAACTTAGTCGCTCCACCCCAGCAGGTTCTTCGCTCGTCCGAACTTCATCGCAAGTCGCCTCGGTCAAAGGCTCTGCACTGCCTCCCATCTCTGCTCCACCCCTCCCCGCCGCAAGCTAGCCGGGTGTGAATCCCGGGGCCCTCCCCACATGCACAGCACGTATGTGGAGGGAACTTTACATCGAACCCCCTGAAGGTCCGCCTAGATGCTACAGAGGATGCCCTCATGTGACACCCACGTGTAGTGGTGAATTACGAAGACACCCTTGCAGATCCTCATATTTCCAGCCAGACGTCCATCATCCAGAGGGCATGTGCATTGGGAATTTTGTAGAGACATCCTCGGGGTTTAGGTATTACAGTTTCACCCCTATTCTGCATTTTCTGTATTATTTAATTATTTTAATATTGCATTGAGAACTCGGTGTTCCCTTTTTATTTGGAACCTCTACATTGCATCTTCATGTTATTTAAAATTTAACATGATGTTCTACAATTAATTATCTACAGTATGGTATATGCTTGATATTTTTAGGTCTGTGGTTAATTATTAATTAATATTCTCATGGAAATCACATATTTTGCCATCTTGTGCCTTAAAATTCGTAAGTAATTAACCATAGCTCTGAAAAATGCCAAAAAAATCACGATCATAGAATTAGTTGTTTTTAACATTGTGCCCAAAAAGGATTGCATTTGCATGCATGCTTTGCTCTATAAAAATCATTTGTAGATTTTAATCTTTGATTTTTAATAGGTATTAAATCTCATATTTTCAAGGTTTAGGATTTTTCTTAGTTTAATCATATAGTTATAGATCTTGGACAATTTTATTCTTTGAAAATAAAAGTGTTTAATATTTATTATAATTAAATATTGAAATTCACACCATTTGCACTCATAAATTCATTAAATATTTATGTTGCATCCAAAAAATCCAAAAAATACTATGTATTCATTTCATCATAAGATACATCTAGGCCAAGTTTCATAATTTTTGGACATCATTTAATTGAAATTGCATTTTAGATCCGAAAATTAGCCATATTTGCATTTTACTAACTAAAATTGCATTAAAAAATACCAAAAAAATACCGCCTCAAAATCGTGCACGAACTTTGATAGAAATAATTCTACGTTCTTCCTTTGCCTCCTTAAGTTCGACCTTGGGACTTGCCTAGGTAAAATAAATATAAAACCACTCCGATTAAAAATTGATAAATTTTTGTGATTATTTCTTGACTAATTCTGAATTCCCGCCTACAACAAAACGACAAATTTAAACGATAATTCACATCAATTAAAGAAGGTATCTTCATATTCGTCAATGCACACCAGTGCACCAGTGTAAAGACATGATTAGGCTATCAACCTATCAGTCTACCAAATGTACATACTCAAACATATAGTAATACATCTGTCTCCGGTCAGAGGATGCGTGCCTAGATCGTGACAATATACGACATAGGTCTTTGGTTATCTCGATCTCGTTAAGTCAATTCTTTGACCTAACTAATCTAACACATCTGAATCTCTATTTCTATGCAGAGGACCTGCTTCAAGAGGTCGGTCAAATATCAGCCAAAAGAGAAAGGATTTCCATCTCCTACTCAGGATGGAGATCATCTCTTAATAATTATTTGACGGTGCTTGATGAGTCCTCAATCTAACTCTTTAGATATTCATCCAAGCACCAACCTCTATGATTTAACATTGAATCAACAGTTGTATGATCATCAAGATGGCCATGGTACATAACATAATTGTTCTAAGAGACCTATTATGCAAATTAGTTATTCTTCATTTTAGATCAAAGAATGATATTTGCAATAACATTTATTGCATAATGGCCCATCGTGGGCTCGCATGTCCAACATCCCGGAGTCATCTTAGTTATCCAGTCGACGTGGGAGAATTTTGGGCATGTTTTGCACCACTTAGGATCTCTTCAGGTGGCTGGAGGAGATTTGGAGGATGAATCAAATCTCGGGTAGCATGGAGTTCATCCATGTTATTCCATATAAACTCCTATCGTCCTATCAAGTTCCACCTCCACAACGTACAGCAGTTGTTAGATCCCAGCCATCATCCACCGCATGATACGACGTTGGGATCTAATCAGAACCACTCATCGCTAAAGGGGTATCCATTGTCTGTAGTGTGCCATGTGTCAAGTAAAAGTCGCATCACTGTTGGATCGCATCGTAGGGGATAATTTTGCCTTAGACCCCCTGCAGTTTGTGTATTTTTATTTCCAGACTATAAACTTTTGTCTGTTGCATAAAACTTTTGGTTATTTTACATGTAGCCCCCTGTGGTTTTTATTTTTGCACTTAGGTCTCTGCTATGTCACCTCACGTGCCCATACACGTGAGGTGGTGGGCAGTTTGCAAGGGCATCCTTATGCTTGTGAGTTATTGATCAGTCTAGAAACTTTGTATTGTAGTTCAAATTTTTAGGATAATTGCATGTATGCCTTGTTGTGTTTTGTAAATTACATTTTACCCCTATCAACATGGAATGAATTAAATATTCATGGGTAAAGTACGTATAGGACCCCTATACTTTGGAAATTGGTTCGGGATTGAAGTTTTATTTATCTTTATGTGCATATTACCCCTTGCTAGTATTGCATTTTTATTTTGTTTATTATTTGCATAAAAATACCATTTTGCTTTTAAATATTATAGGAATTTTAATATAAGTACCTTATATCATGTTTCATTGCATATATTTTTGTAGGGTTTTTAATATTAATTTCTATATTTAGAAGTCCAAAAATATTGCATTCATTCCCTATTTTCATTAAAAATCTGTAAAAATTAGAAAAAATGTTTTGAAAAAATAAAAAAGAAGAAGGGTTATTTATTATTTTATTTTACATCGATAAACCAGAAATCACTAAAAAATTCAAGGAAAAACAAAAATAGCAAAATATCTCTAACACAAAAATAGCAAAAATAGCAAAAAATTACTTTAAAATCCAAAAATTGCATTTCTATTTCTGAAGATTATATTATTTATAGATTAAAATCAGTTTTGGAAATTTATGAGCTTTTTAGCTATTTTTGAAATCCAAGACAATTCGGACTATTAAGATAAGTCATCGTTTTGACATTTTTATCCTACTAAAATATTAGAAAAATACAAAATCTTAGACAAATATAAAAAAGGGAAAATTATAAAAAAATAAAGCCAAAAACATTTATTTTCTGATTTTTTAATTATTTGTAGCTATTTTATAAATCTAAAAAGCCATGTTTATTTATGGGATTTTTACCCGGCAGACCCTATAAACTTTGCCAATTACCTCCACGACCTTTCAACAACCTAATTCCCCCCTTGATCCCGTAAACTAGCCAACTCTTACTCATGAACCCTCCGGGTAATCTGTTTGAAGTCCGTGGGGGTTCTTGGGGTAATTTACAAGGTCGATGGAGTAATTACGTTGTGCAAAAGGTCGTAGTGGTAATTAAAAAGTTTATAGGGTCTGCCGGGTAAAATCCCTTTATTTATATTGCTATATTTACTTATATTATTATTGTTATTAATATATTTATTAAAACACCTAAAAATATTTTTAATACTCTAAAAAAAGACCACACATCATGGTACTTTTATAATTTTTCTCTCTTTTTGTATATTTATCATCTTTATCTATATTTTATTATTAGTATCATATATATAAAGACAAAGGGAAAAAAATAAAACCCAGACAATATAAAACAAATATAAAAATTGTAAATTTTAAAACACAAAAGGTATAAAAATATAAAAATTCAAAAAATAAATAATTAAAAATCCACTAAAAATAAAAAACCTTCACAAAATGCTAAAACAATTCTGGACCTTTGCCATTTATTGTTATATATTTCCCTTGCTCACTATGTTCGACACTCTACACTACTTGTCCTATCCACATCTTTTGTAGAGTTATACTAAATTTTAACTCCACTTTTATGTTGCATTGTTATATCTATTTGTGGGATAATTGTTGATTATTCAACTTTCATGAGTGGTCGCCTCAATGCCACTATATTCTCGCCTTGTGAGGGATATTTTAGACCCTCGCAAAATTTGACTTTTCAATAGGTGACATGCATTCAAACGTCATTACTAGAATAGCAAGAAGGAAATTTTGAGCATCGTTAGCTTGGTAAACAGCAAAAAATTACCTTTTGTCTAGCATTCATTTCAAACTCAACCTCCATATCTTTAATAATTTTGCTAAAATGGGAACTCGCCAAGTCATTCTGGGATTTAGGGGGAAGGTATCCGTGTTAGCAAATACGTAAGATCGAGATATGGAAGTGTGACACGTAGGCACTCCAAAGCATACAGAAAATTAGAATCCATACCATGTATCCCACTGTCTCATAAAATGTGGTCTTGGAGCACCCATGATTGTGCTCTGGAAGCCACGAAAGCATATGAAGAAGCCTCAATAGTTGACTGCAAACCTAAGCCATCGATTCTGATGGGTCGGGACGACACCCATCATTGAAGTTCGCCAAAGAAGGGGCCTATACAAACCACAATATCGTCAATAGTTCCACGTAGACCTTTGTCAAATCATGTAGCATCTCGTTTCATGTATACGGGTTGACATGTCCTTAAGCCAAAATGAACTTGGTTGAACCCATACAAGACCATAATAAAAGAAGCTCGGTTTGTGGACCATCCAACTAAGAAAGTAAATACACTAAGTCAATAACTCTGGTGACCCTCCTCATAGCCCGATCTGTAACAAAACCTTTGTCCCTACTCAGTGCACAAGTAATCTCACTCCTAGCACAGGCCTCCCAATATTCACGGGAAACGGTCCTTTGTGGATCTTATGTCCATCACAAGAAGGTTAGAAAAGCTCAGTTTTTTTATATTCAGAACAAGCCCCATATCTGGACCCTTGCGTTGTATAATGTCAAGCACCTTGACCACCTCCAACATGTCCCTGATGACGGTCCCATCATCAAGATACCAATGCATGGAGAAAGAGTTTACAATTATCTCTGATCTCATGAATAAGTGGGTGCAATGCAAGAGAAAAGAGAAGTGGGTCTAGGGGATCACCTTGTTGCACTCTGGTGGTTGACCATATATGATTGTCTCCGATATATAATAGGGAAGCTTGAGCATATGGAAACTCCACCCATTAAGAAATAGATGGACATCTCCTCCTAACATCACATAGCATCAAAGATCTATCTATCATGCTGAAAGAATTAGAAAAATCTACTGTAAGCATAGAGAGAGACATGTTATCGTGAAGCTTGCTTAAAAGCATGTTGGTGCTACATAAGATGGATTTCGTTCCTCCAGATACACAAACTCCAAAATTGAAAGTCATGGAGATACTTAGTCATATCTTTGCCTACCCCTATCATAGCAACTTTGGATATCATACGCCTCCATATAGTGCCCACGTCAATAGCACATATGTCGTTATCAAGTTTGAGTATTGGAGTAAGAGGTGCAGAGGCTACAAACTCAGCCTAACTCAAGGGGCATATTCCACCTAGCCATAAATTAACCACCATGGCGATAGCATGTAGGAGATCGATGGCAACTGCATACCCCTCCCCACGAAGGGCATCTAAAATGTGTTGAGCTCTTAGGCCATCTCTGCAACATGATGTCCTTTTAGGAAAAGATTTTAAAGATCATAAAATAGCACATGCATCAGCTGTAAGAGGAGTCTCTGAAGGAGGCGGCTTGTACAAATGTTTAGCCTCTAAGGCTTTCAAGTGTTTCCAATATAAGGAGCCACTCCTGAATAGCACAAAACCTTTATGGATGTTGTGAAGTGCTCATATGATACTTTATGAAGGCATTGTCTGATGTTCGAGTTTTGATATTTATTCTCTTCCAATGAGTTGTTCTACCTATGACACGAAGTCCTAGGTATTATCGTGTTTTAAAATATCACCACCCACTTGGTGTAACCGTCTGTACTATCCCAAGTAATGAGTGAGCTCAGAATAAGTCATTGTTGCGAAGACTTTCTATTCTCATATATTCTACCCCGCCTATTTATAGGCTTGAATACATGTAGGATGCAGCAAGGAAGAAGTAGCAATCTCACTGAAGCAAGTATGGATCCCAGCCCAGCGATAACTTGGTACAGAGTTGTCTTCAGAACCTGAGAAAAAGCAAGACGACAGCTGGAAAGAATGCCCTTAATTGTGGTGATAGGAGATTTAAAAAGGCAATCAAGGAGCGTAGCATTAGCAACCAACCCATATGTGGCATCCTGAGTCGAGGATTGCGGAGACGAACAGATGACACCTGGGACAGAGTTGAGGGTTGCGGTGGGCTTGTTGCGGAAGATGTTGGTGACAGTGGGGCTAGCGGTGGGTTAGTCGGTTGGGGGTGATGAGGCTTCCGACGTCACGGATGGGATGGGAGGGCGTTGAGAGAGAAGGTGAGGAGAAACGAGAGGGAGCATCGAGTTGGGGAAAGGAAGACGGAAAGGAGGTGAAGCGGGGACGGGAAGCAGAGAGGGTTGGGGGGTTGGGAAGAGAATTAGGGAGACATTTAAAGAATTTTAAGCGGATTTAAAAAAATAAGTATTAATATAATTCCAGTATATTAAATAGCTACGATCATAAACTATCTATTTATAAACGAACTTCTTGAGAGAGTTATTTATGATAGGTAATATACATGAGAGAGTTATTTAAGATAATAACTTTCTTGAAGTACGCATTAATGCAAATCGATTAGACATTAGCTTAAACCATCATCCCAAATCGATACACTGCCTAAAATTTTAAATAATTTATACCTGTAGCTATTTATTAAATTGGGATTATATTAATAAAATAGTTTAAAAAAAAGTTCCCCCCAGGTTTGTTTTCCAAAAGTTGTCGTCTCCTTCCATAGCCCACCCATTTATAACTTTAGGGAAAGATCTTCCCCAAAACCCTAGATTCCGGACTCGAAAAAGGAAAAGTGCATAAGAAAAATAAATTATATGTAGACCCTTAGACCTTGTTCATTTGGAGAATAAGCACTAAAATATGGTATCAATTCTTCGTCCGATGTGGTTCTCAAGAGTACGGTTATTCCCATCCACATCTCATTATTTCAATGTATTCCGCCATTATCCATATCTTTATTTCATTTTACCTACCTTTGTTACACATTATTCTCCTTATTCTTATCTTTCCAGCTGAACAGAGAATAGACACTTATTCTCCGTGTTCCACATCCATACTCCTGCTTAAAAGCTCCCCCCCCCCCCATTGAGCATGAACTGTATTTTCTCCTACAAATTCACCATGTTCCATATTGATGTTTCCGCATCAACTTCTACGTCGTTATGGTTGTCACTAGCATGTAATTACTTTATTTTCTATATCATCCCTGGGAGTTAGACTAATTATATGGCCCTTCGTGCACCAACGGTGTGTTCGCCCTGGTCGAGGGCTTAAAGAAACTTATGTAAATTGACGAAATTTGACCGATAGGAACTTTCTCAAAGCTTTTATTGCATCCAAGTACAAATATGAATGTGTTATTTACCTCGACAACAACGACTCTTTGTAAATTCGTCAACCATAGCACGCCATTTTTTACTTCATCGTGTTAAATTGCACCTTATGTTAACTAGACGGATTTTTCCACTCAAAGAAATGATTCAGTTAGTGCACCAAATCTAAGAAGATATATGTTCTAAACAAAATAAACAGTTATTTTTCTTTGAAAACCACTAGGTTAGCATCGCATTGATAAAGTGACAAGTCTTTCTTGTACTCATGCGGTTCATACAACTACCAATGTAATCTGCATTGCTAATGGTATGTAAATAAAATGAACTACCTTTAAGATAAAACAAGTCAAATCCAACACTATCAAGCAAATAGTTAAAGATTATTTTTACCACAAGTAAATGATATTATTTATGGTTAGTTTGAAAATGTACATGAAGGCAAGTTGCAAACAAGATATTAGTAAAGAAACAGTTAGATAAAGTAGAGAATCAGTCATACCTCACCTTGATGTAGCTTTATATCAACTGACTTAACTGATTCATATGTCTCTAGATGAGTTGTAATACTCATTGGAGTATTTATACCCTTCAGTTGTACTCAATGCTAAGTTTTCCAGCAGATATTGAGTTATTTACATTGTTTGCGAGAATTTCCATTTCCAGATTATAGATTTAAAGACACAAAAAGTACTTCGATTATCCCACCATACTCATTCCAAATTCATCTTGCATTTGCTTAGTGAATACTTGATAAAGAGTTTCATTATTAGCAGAAAATAGATATCGTCAACACATATTTGAACAACTAATAAATCTAATTTAGATCTTTGAAAATAATAGGATGCTTAGTCCAACCTACTTTGTTTCGTGCAACACTTGTTGACTCAACAAGATTGTTGCAGAAGACACAATGAGTTCCAATAATGGGATGGTCTTTCGGTTCAGAAACTAAGTCTTAAAAATCATTCCATTCAAAATGATTAAGTTTTTGTTACATTACTACAAGACACAACACATCATTTCAAGTTTCTTCAACAGGTTTTGATTCTTGATTAACATTAAGAAACAAAGTGTTAAAAGTAAAATGTGATTAAAAAGTTGAGTGAGTCTTCATAATTTTAGAATTATCGCCTAAACCAAGTTTTGGTAGACGGTCGCATAGTGTCCAACCTTCTAGGTAGATTGTGTTGGACATGCAAGCCCACGGTAAGCCATTATGCAATAAATGTTATTGCAAATATCATTCCCTGATCTGAATTGGAGAATAACTACTTTTCATAATAGGTCCCTTAGTACAATTAGGGTTATGTACCATGGTCATCTTAATGATCATACAGTTGTTGATTTAATTGTTGAATCATAAAGGTTTGTGCTTAGATGAATATCTAAAAAGTTAGATTGAGGACTCATCAAGCACCATCAAATGATTATTAAGAGATGATCTCCAGCCTGAGAAGGAGATGGCAATCCTTTCTCTAAAGGTTGATATCTAACCGACCTCTTGATGCAGGTCCTCCGCATAGGAATAGAGATTCGGAGGTGTTAGATAAGTTAGGCCAAAGAGTTAACTTAACAAGATCGAGATAATCAAAAATCTATGTCGTATGTTGTCAGGATATAGACATGCATCCTCTGACCGGAGACAGATGTGTTACTATATGTCTGAGTATGTACATTTGGCAGACCAATAGGTTGATGACTTAATCAAGGTCTATACACCGGCGCTCTTGTGTGCATACAAGGGAATATGAATAATACGATCTCTCAAAGGGATCACACAGGTTCATTTACTGAACCGGAAGACATGATCTCACTCATGAGATATTGGGAAGAATCAAATTCTATGCACGGTTGTCTCACTTTGGAATCTTGACTGAATTTGTAGGTTTGATATATGCTTTTGGAAAGTATATGCTCAACATCTGGGTATGATATATGTTTTTGGAAAGTATATGATCGATACCAACTCCCGGTAGTAAAATGAGAAACTTAAAGATAAGACCCTGAAGTAGACAGTGTAAAATTGATCTAATACTTTTGGTTTATTCTAGGTCTTCTAGTATGCATGATGTACAGGTATTAGGAATACCTGAGGGTGATGTGATCATAAACAATTGTATAACCATGACAATTTCATTCCGAGGGAGTGATGAAACAGGCTTGGATTTTAGTGACTCCTCTCAATAGAGAAGCGATCTAATCTTGGTCCAAGTGTTGGATAATAATCAGAATGTGATTCAGATACAATAAGAAGATTAAATCTACGACCTTGTTTAATCAAACATCTTTGGGAGGTCTGCAAGATTTGGATTTGAGGTACGATCTCAATATCCAAGTCACTACACGTAGAACAATACAATCGCCATGTCTTTATCTCCAAGTATCCGCGAAGAAAGTGCATTATACTTGAAAGAGTTCAGGATAATTTCAATGTTGATATATATCCGAGCATTGAGAAAATAGATAATTAAATGTGATTTAATTATCATGAATAATATGAATTTGATTCATTTTATAAGGAGAGTTATCTAAGATAATTAAATATGATTTAATTATGAAAGAATGAATAATGTGAATATGATTCATGTTATTTGGACACATGAGAATAGAGGTCCAAGATGATTAAATATGATTTAATTATCAAGGATATGATTAATGTAGATATCACTATCCAGAATAATCACGAATATTATAAATATGATTTATAATATGATGGAGAGATTTAATTGTAAATAGAATTACAAATTATATATTGTTGTGAATTAGATTCACAATAAACAATTAATTGTAAATCTAATTTACATATGATGTTGGATATATGAATATGATTTATATTTATAAATGGCATGATTGATGTTTTCACAAATTTAATTTGGAATTATTTTTGTGAAGATAAATGCAATAATAGTTGTTGTATTTTATCCTATATAATAAATATATATTAAGGAAGGCAAAACCACCAACAAGGTGGTCGTCCACCTTGACCAAGTCAAAGGGGGGATGACCACCCTCCTTTAGGGTGGTGGTTGCCTCCCTTATTATCTATTTATTATAATTGAAATTAAAATGAATTAATTTATATCTTGATAAAGGGATATAATTAATTTATTTTAATTAAATTTGTTTTTGCAAATTTGTAGCAACAAATCATGGCCATTGATTACTAACCTCTTAATCTAAATCGTTGGATTAAGAGGGCTCATGGACTGAGATCTATATATATCCAAGTAGTATAAAAGGAATGGTAGCCCTTGCCTTTTAGACTACAGAACATAATTCCAAGTGGAATTAAACTCTCTCCATCTTTCTCTCTCTCTCTACATTCCAAGTCTCTCTCTCTCTCATTGTGGCCATCCACCATGGAGCCCTAAAGAGAGTCGCCATCGCTGCAGCATCGTCGTTATGCTACCGGATCATTTGCTCATGGATCTCTGTCTCCTTCAGAGTGTCTCGCTCGTGAAGAAGATGTTGGATCTCGTGTGATGAGATCAGGAGATTCGCCACTTGGATCATCAACATGGATTTGGAAGAGCACGTGTCTCATCAGCGCGCTCGTAAGCGTCTCCTCCGTTGGATCGGACTTGAGACATGAGGTCTTTTCGTTTAGAGATTCGATCGCAACCACGCTTCAAGAGGTAAGCCTAATACTTGTTTGTGATTTAAGTGAAACGATCCGAGAAGTGTTCTTGGATCATGCGGTTTCATCTTTAAAAATTTTAAATTCTGTTGCCTCGAGCGACTAGTGTGACTAGTCGCTCCCCATCGCAAAAAATGTGATTCACACGCTTCCGTGATGTACTTTAGGATTTTTCCCATATCCTTTAGATTGTAAATATTTTCAAAATCTTTATATCAAATCATTAAAAAATTAGTTGCCCTTTTTCATGATTCTATTAATAGCTTTATGATTAATAAATTTTAATGATTAGTCAAAAGAGTCATGAAACGTTGAAAAATTGTGCTCTCTACCACTCTTAATTTGATGGAATTATTGTCGGTTGTAGCAAGTAATAAAAAGCGAGTAATAAAAATTAGCACACATGAAATAATATGAAAATAAATTTTATGTGGTCAATTGTTTATATTACTTGGGAAAGTCTCAAGGTTGAACTCAGGCTGGTGATATGAGGATTTAGGAATAATTTTTAAAACAACCCAATGCTAATTTTTCAAGAGATGAATTTTATGATTTTCTTGGAATTTTTGCAAATTTTTATGTATTTTTAAATAAAAGGTGCAATTAAGTCAAAGCAACTACGAAATGAATGTTTTTTTAATTATTTTTATACAAGAAAATAATACAATGGAAGAATGGAAAACAAATTCAATACAATCAATGATAAAATGCGAAGAAATGCAAGCAACTCAGCAAGACCATGATGAGTTATTCAATTTAATACCCAAGTCCCTAAATTTTCAGAAAATAATTTATCAATAAATCTCAAGTTATATCCAAGAGATATCCTCAATTTTTGCACAAGTTAATGAGCAATAAAGTCAATTTCAGATAATATATTTGCTCACAATAATCAAATGATTCAAGTTTATTGATGTAAAATAATGTCTCAAAATAAATATTTAAATGTTCTATATGATAGATAATGAATTATACTTTTAGATGACATAAAAAACACTAACTTTAGTCCACAAATGATGAACATATGAATCAAATAGGTCAAGGGGCGTATATGCAATAAAAATAATTAAAAATATCTCAAAGTAGACCTTTGGAGGGTGGTAATGCAATTTGTGACAGACAGTGTTACATATGTAATTTACCCCCACAATGAGGGTATACTTGTGAATTCTAGAAGTTTGGAGGGTATGGGTGCAAATTCATCAAGTAGTGGTCTCTTCGTGGGTAACCACAATGGGAAGGGCATAGATGCAAAATGCCCCTTCTCATGTGATGTCACTCGTGGGGAGTTGGCTTCGATCAGATGGTGTCGATCGGGTCCTCCTTTATTTGATCCAGTTGTGGATAATGAGCCACATGGTTTCTCTAGGTGACTCCTGATGTTGATGATAGACCTATCATATGGTAGAAGTTCTTCGATGCTTGAGAGGTTGCGATTGAACAATAATCCCCATCCAATGGTGAAGCTTCTTTCTTCGAACAATGATGCAGATCGAGAGTTGTTGTGATCAGATGGCAACTACTTCGCTTAAGGTTTCTTCGTCTCCGACCTTTGACGATTCGATCAATGGAGCTTAGATGGTCCTCTTGGTATTTGTTGCTCCCGCAAGTAATAGATGTCTCAAGCAACAAGTGTTTGGCCTGGAGTTGATGCATGAAGAAGGTGGACGGTAATGGGGGGCCCTTGAGTATGATGGTGGAATCGGAGCGAGATGCTCTGGTGGCATGTCCATCGAAGTTGGTAGGTTGGGAAGAGGTAGACTAGAAGCGGAAGGGGTACAGGAGGTGGTGGCGATCTTCGTCGATGGTCAGAGCGAGGGTGTTGGTCGATGGTGGACTCGAAGAAGAAGCAAATAGGGATCAGAGGATACGAAAGGAGCCTACTAGGAAAAGAGAAGAAAAGAAAATAGAAGAATACGAAGAAGAAAAAGAAGGACAAGGGGGTAGAGTTAAAGAGGATACCTTTGAATTTCCTTTCGATGGAGGAGTAAAGCTCTCTCCGGGTTGTAGCCTTGGTTGTGGGCGACACACGATGCAGCTCTGTCATTCTTCTGGAAGAAGCAGCAGCACAGAGAAGGTCCGTGGATCTTGCTTGGGAGTGATTTTCGACGGAGAATGGAGCAGTTGTTGTCACATGTCGATCCTCTTGGCTCTCTCTCTAATCGAATCGAGTCGATCAAAGATAGTTGATAACTATGATCGGAGATGATGATGTGTTTTTGTAGGATGGTTGAGGATCGGGTGTTTGGGCTTCTATCCAAAGAAGAGGGGATGATCGATGATGGTTAGGCTTCTCATTCGAAAAGATGAGATACGGGTGATTTCAAATTCGATAAGGGAAGGAGATGATAGGCATGAAGTTGGAAGTCTGGGAGATTGGGTTTTTTGTTAGTGGTTGATCTAATGAGGAGATAATGGAGGCTGGGGAATAGAGGGATTAGGATACACATACAGTTGTAGGTCGATGGGTTCTGGTGTCTTCGTCCATTGGAGGGGATAACAAGTGGAGGTCGCCAGAGATTGGGTTTCACTGCTGGAGAAGAGTGGATCAAGTGGTTCTATCTCTCTCCTTCGAAGATCAAGGGATAAAGGTTGGAGGTGGTGGTTGTTCGGGCCATTGGGAAGCGATAAGGGAAGGAGAGAGGTCAGAGCAGAGGGGATCGAGGATGGCTGGTGCTTGGCGATGCGGATCGAAGAGGGGAGGGCTCGGTCGAGGGATGTGTTTAGTGGTAGGAGATGATACGTGGACCATGGATCAACTGTGATCCTACGGTAGGATGGGAGGATCCTGGAATTGGGGTAAATGATGAAGGTTATTGGATCAATCTTGATCCAACAACCAGGAAAGGCAGTGCTAAAAGGCAAGAGGGGGTTGACTGGGGTTTGGATGCCTTTGACCAGGAGTTGAGTTGGGCAAATGGGAGGATGCCACGTGACTTTGACTTCGACCTCGAAGGACAAAAATAAAGAAATGTTTAAAATAGAAAATGGCATTGAATGCAAAAATTTCCAAAATGGAAAATGTTAATCTAAATGCACTTTACAATGTTCATGAAGGAATGCAAATGGACGAATATGCATGAGTTATGAACTTATATTTGATATTCTATGCAATATAGAATACTGATTTTTGGTCTTTTGTAATTTTTATCTGGTATTCTATAGATAATAAATACGTGTAAAAATTAAACATGATTCATAAATGTGCAATGATCATGAATGCTATTTTTTGGATTTTTATAGGCTAAGAATTAGCCAAATTAAAATAGGGAAGTGGGATATTTACAGATAAAGAGGCCAGAATGCACACGTCATGATCTCTCTTTTTTACAGTTTTTCTGGTATTTTTATATTTTTATTTTTCTGCAATTAATTAAAAAAATAAGATGAAATAAAAAATGGACAAAAAATAAAACCAAAAGAGTTAAATATGTATACAAAAATAACAAGTAAAAAATAGTAAATATGTGCAATATACAGTTCGATCCCAAAACCCGAGTTTCACAAGTCAATTTTGATTCTTTTGAATGTAATCTTGATTTGTGGATAATTGAGCGTACGTTAATTCAAAAGTGAATAGAGTGAAATCGGAGATTATATGTGAGAGAATCAACATTTATGGTTTTCTATCCTCTGGTTAGGGTTTGGATTTATTTCACACATATATAAGTTAATATTTTTTAGAATTTTTCATCAACTAATATTAGTGATATATACACAACAGAGTTCGTTTTATATCGATTAGAGTTAGTGTGAATTAATTAAAATTGGGTTAGGTGAATAAAGGTTAATATGAATGCAGAATGAAATGCTGATTTTTACAAATTATTTACAAGTGTGTGATTGTTAATTATGAGTTATAAACACATGAATGTACCTAATTTCTCGAAACGAAGCTCTATTTTCAGCTAATTAGATTGATGAATCACATATTCATCAAATGTCTCTTATACTTTGATGTTTTCTTGAGCTTTACATCGAGATGAATAGTCGATAAAAACTTCTTAAAAACCTTTCAGACCAAACTTATTTTGTTTAGCTAAAGTATCTAAAACAAATAAAATTTAAATCAAAAACTTAAAAATGTGAAATCTTGGGTACTCTGTGTATAACAAAGTTCAAAATGTGTTTTCTTCAACATAAGTCGAAAAAGTACCCAGTTCAAAACAAAATAAATTGTGTTACCTGCCTCGACCCAGAAATACCTAGGCAAACCCAATTCAATAATATTTTTTAATGAATTGTGATTTATCTACATTACATTAAATTTTGTTCCAATTCCTAAACAAAAGGACATTAAAACACATAAAATAACAAAATCACATTAGCAATAAAAGTTGATTGAATGTATATTATTAACTTAAAAAACAAGAAATAAAATCAATAAAACCCCAATAAATTAGGACTAAAAATAGTATATACATTCACATGTATTTCTTGTTCAATCTTCTTAGATTTTTAATGAAGTCACAATAAGTTCAATAGACATGAACAAACTCCATTGTGTATATATAACAAGCAATAATCAATTAAAATCATTAAAGAAATACTAACATGTATCTACTGCAAATAAGCCCAACCACAAATTTGAGAAAACAAAGAATAAAAGGCTGAATTTCACCTCATATAGTCTTGTATAGCATATGTTTACATGTGAATTAATATGCATTCAATTATCTATAAAACAAGATCAAGTTCAAAGGAACGGGAGTTCATATGTGAAATTTTGATTTTCGGATCAAAATGCATGATGTGCATTATTCTAATTTTAGCATGTCATTTCATGTACAAAATCTCACATTTTCAATTTATTTATTTTCATTTAGTTTCTTTGATTTATATTTTTACTAACTAGAAAGAAATTAAAAATAAAAATTAGAAAATCTTTGAAAAAGGTAAAAAACGACCTGTATATGATAAATGCCCTATTTATCTTTGTTGCTTTTCAGTATTTATGTTTTGTAAAAAAATATATGAACTTTTGTTAATTGTGCTTATAACTTTGGTTTGAAATCTATTTTATCTCGTGCATATAGAAAATCCCTAAAAAATATCAGTGTGATCAGAATTACATGATTTATAACATTGCATTTTATTATAATTTTTTGACCTATGTAATTGATAAAATTTCATTGATTGCCTGATACTTCTTTGTGTAGAACATATACTACATCACTTCATGCCTAATATTTTTGTCATGAATGTGTAATAAAATTATCTACATGTACAACAACAACAACAAAGCCTTTTCCCATAATTAAGTAGGGTCGGTTACATGGATTCTTCGCCTCTATTCAGATCTGTCTTGGATCAATCACGGGCTTATATCCACAAAACAAAGATCCCTCCGTATGGTCTCTTTCCAACACTTCTTGGGTCGTCTCCGCCTTCTCTTAGCCGGCTCAACATCCCAACACTCGCATCTCCTAACCGGTGCATCAGTTGATCTTCTTTGCAAATGACCAAACCATCTTAAGCAGTTTTCTCGCATCTTTTCCTCGATCGGAGCAACACCAACTTTCTTTCTGATTGCATCATTCCGAATCCGATCTTTGCGTGTGTGTCTACACATCCACCTTAGCATTTTCATTTCTGCTACAACCATTCTCTGCGCATGTCTATGGTTCACAGGCCAACATTCATATCCATAGAGCATAGCAGGTCTCACGGCTACTTTGTAAAACTTTCCTTTAATTTTTAAAGGAATTTTCTTATCACAGAGAACAACAGAGGCTCCTCTCCACTTTAGCCAACCTGCATTTATTCTATTAGTAACATCTCCATCAATTTCCCCATCATGTTGCAAAATAGATCCCAGATATCTAAAAGAAACTCTCTTCCGAATGTTATCATCACCAATCTTCACCTCAACTCCTTCACCATTGCTTCCATCAAAGGTGTACTCCATATATTCTATCTTAGCCTTACTTATACAAAATCCTTTACTCTCCAACTCATGTCTCCAGACCTCAAGCTTCTCATTTACTCCATCTCTAGTCTCGTCAATCAACACAATATCATCAGCAAATAACATACACCAAGGTAATTCATCCTGAATGTGACTTGTGAACTCGTCCATAATCAAAGTAAAAAAGAAATTGATTCAAAGTTGAACCTTGATGTAAACCAATGTTGATGTCAAAATAGTCAGTCTTCCCAGACGGGGTCCTTACACAAGATAAAGCCCTATCATACATGTCCTTTATGATGTTAATGTATAGGACAGGCACTTGTTTCTTCTTCAAAACTCTCCACAGTATCTCTCGTGGGACATAATCATAAGCCTTCTCCAAATCAATAAAGATCATATGGAGGTTCTTCCTTTTAGCTCTATAAATCTCCATTGTTCTCCTCAGCAAATGGATGGCTTCAATAGTTGAGCTGCCTGACATGAATCTGAATAGGTTTTCTTTGACATTGGAAACTTGCCTCAACCTTCTCTCGATCAACGCTCCCAAATTTTCATAGTGTGACTCATCAGCTTGATACCTCTCTAATTTGAACAATTTTGAATGTCTCCTTTATTCTTATAAAGAGGTACCACGATACTCCTCCAATCTTCAGGCATTTTCTTGCTTTGCCAAATAACATTGAATAGACTTGTAAGCCAAGGCAAACTGTGCTCACCTAAAACTTTACATACTTCTACAAGGATGCCATCCGGTCCTACACCTTTCCCAGGTCTCATAACCTTCAAAGCCTCCTCTACTTCCTTTCTTTCTATCCGTCTATAGGTTGCACGATTCAAGTAACTTTCACTACTAGCTAGATCACCCAAAGTGATCTCTCTATTTCCTTCCCCAATGACAAGTTTATGGAAGTACTGCTCCCATCTAGTCTCTATATCCTTCTAAGTAACAAACACGTGACCTTCCTCGTCCTTAATGCATCTCACTTGAGAAAGGTCTTTGGTATTTCTTTCTCTTCCTTTGACCAACCTGAATATATCCTTCTGGCCCTCCTTAGAGTCGAGATTTTTATACAAAACTTCATAAGCTTTTGACTTAGCTTCGCTTACAGCCTTCTTTGCTTCCTTCTTTGTTATTTTGTAGTTTGTGACAGTTTCCTCTGTTCTATCCTTAGACATAGCTTTAAAGCATGCTCTTTTAATTTTTAGCTTCTCTTGCACCCCTTCACTCAACCATCAAGCCTCCTTTTGACATGGGGCTCCTTCCTTTGACTCGCTTAGCATCTCTTTGGCTACCTTTCGGATACAAGATGCTATTGCCTCCCACATCTCATTTGCACTTCGATTACAATCCAAGATAAATCTTCTAAAACATTCTCCCTGAATCTCGATTGCTTCAGTAGAAGATTCCACCATCTAGTTCTAGTGATCTTAAGAACCCTCCTTTTCTTTACCAGCCCTTTTATTTGTACATCCAAGACTAACAAGCGGTGGTGTGTTGTCAAACTCTCTTCTGAGATTACTTTGCAGTCTTTACAACACAACCGATCTCTTCTCCTAAATGCAAAGTAATCTATCTGTGTTCTCATTGGCCCACTCCTATAAGTAATTAAATGCTCCTCCCTCTTCTTTAAGAAAGTGTTTGTTATGAAAAGATCATATGCCGCTACAAAATCCAAGAAGACTTTTCCCTCTTCATTTCTATCCCCAAAACCATATCCTCCATGAACACTAGCATACCCTGAAGCATCTTTTCCCACATGTCCATTAAGATCTCCACCTATGCAAATCATCTCTCTTTGTGGGATTCCTTGTAAAATCTTATCTAGATCCTCCCAAAAAGCTTGTTTAGTCCTTTCATCTAAACCAATTTGCGGTGCATAAACTGAGATTATATTCAAGATTTTTTCTTCAAGCACCAATTTTAACAAAATAGTTAGATCCCTGAATCTTTGCATCTCAACAACACAATCCTTCAAATCCTTATGAACAACCACTCCAACACCGTTTCTACCCTTATCTTTACCTGAATACCAAAGTTTAAAACATGACTTCTCGATCTCCCTTGCTTTCTCTCCAACCCATTTAGTCTCTTGAAGACATAGTATATGAATCTTCCTTCTTTTCATCGTATCCACTATCTCCGTCAATTTTCCAGTCAAAGTGCCAATATTCCAACTACCAATCCGCAACTTCCATTGCAATCTCTTTTGGACTAACTTCTTACTCGCATGAGTCCATTATGCGAAAACCCTTGTAAATTCTGAACTGCATCCGGGCGGTGATGTAGCGGAACTAGCTTAATTGCCCGCATGCATTCCTCATGCGAGAACCCTTGCAAATTTTAAACTACATCCAGGCTGTGATGTAGCAGCCCTTGCCAATTTTTCATTGCATTCGGGCGATGCAACGCGTCGCAAGTAGGGAACGCCCCAACGAAATGTGTATGTTTGCTTAAATCCATGTTGAAAAGATCTGACTGTCATCAGGCAACATCCTAAATAATATTTTTAAAAAATATTATTTAGGAAGTTGTCTCCGACATGTCATCATATTATTCATGTAAATTACATTTTATTTGTGCAACTTAGAAATACATTTGTATTCATATTTTTGAACCCATATCTTGTGCCTCCATACAAAATTTCTTAAACAAAAATTAGCAACTAAATGACATAATTCTACATGCCTGCAATTTTTTATTTTTTGAAACTATTTGTTGATTTTAAAATTATGCTTTCTCATTTACTTGTGTCAATTTTAAAAATCCTAAAAAAATCACATTTCGTCAAAATAAAAAAAATTGTTCCTTACTGTATTTGCTACATTACACGAACTTTTACAAAAAAAAATATTATCAGTATTGCATGGTATTGTTATTATTGTGATTTTCATTTCTTGGTTACTTAGAACTTACAGAAAGCCCTAAAATTATGAAAAATAACTTGAAAATGCCTGAAATACTTCTCTTTGATATTATGCATTAGGTTTTGATAAGAGTTAAAAGTCAAAACATGTTTTCTGCCTTTAGCATATTATTAAACTATTAAAAATTTCAAAAACAATTGCCTGATAATTCATGGCCCAATTAGATCATAATTTTGCTTGTGTCCTTTTTCTCAACAGTTTACCATTACACATGTTTATAAATTTTTAAATACTTTTTTTAGTATTTGTGAGGTTACAAAGATTTTATTATTTTATGTAATTAGACCAACAAAAATTGACCTCATGTTATAATACAATTTTACAAATTATATGTACTCAGCATTTTATCAGTCATAATGTACATATATGCATGCCGCATGAGTGTTGGTTTCTTATTCCTTTTTCAAGTGTGTGCGTCTTTTATGCATTAAAAATGACATTAATATATTTTTTCATGTTATATGAATACACGAGAATCAGTATTATTAAATGCATTTATTAAGATTTTTAAGATAAAAAGAAGGATGAGATAAATGAATTACATATTACAAAATCATGTTCGAATAATTTCAAAATTCCTACCGGTTAAAATAAAAATAGCAACCGGAATATACGAGCTAATACAAATAATTTTCTAGTAGCAATCAGAAGAAGAATATAACAAATCCATGTCTACTTGGAAAGAATCGAGATAGGGTTGTAAATGGAAAGCCCAACGTCTAACAAATACAAAACGTCCGAGGAGAATACACATTTCTGTGAACTTCAGGGATGTGCATGTAATTCTTCATACTAAAATAAACAAAATTTTCTCTATATCCAGCCTTTTATCCCTACGACATATAAAGCTTCCAATAGAAGCAACATAAGAAGTAAGTCAAGCATTTTTCTAATGAGAAAATTACACAAAAATTCCTGGACTACATACCTGATTTCAATATAATACCTGAACCTTTTTAAGGTAACAATGTGATATACAATTTTCAATATGTCTCAACGGTAGCTTTTGTAATTTAAGGTTAGAAAAACAAAACAAGCAACTAAATTTCAATAGTCAATAACCAATTAAAACATTAAAGATCACCTATATCATAGTTACCTTTTAAAGTTCAAGTATGACATGGGGGAGTGCAAGGAAGAGGCTCAGGAGTTGTGATCAACCTGTATTAATAGATATATGGTTTTAATCAGACATTAAATTGTTGAAACCCAGCCTGTCATTTGAGATCATGCGGCATTGGTAATTTAACTGACAAATCAATAACAATGTGGCAATCTCGACAGTAACTTACTAACCCTGGCAAATGTGACGTCCAACAGAATTTCATAATTTCAAAATGAGAGATGGATACTGAACCTCAAGAATACAGTTCATAACATAATAAGCGTCTAAACAAAACAAGCAACTAAATTTCAATAGTCAATAACCAATTAAAACATTAAAGATCACCTATATCATAGTTACCTTTTAAAGTTCAAGTATGACATGGGGGGAAAGCAAGGAAGAGGCTCAGGAGTTGTGATCAACTTGTATTAACAGATATATGGTTTTAATCAGACATTAAATGGTTGAAACCCAGCCTGTCATTTGACATCATGCGGCATTGGTAATTTAACTGACAAATCAATGACAATGTGGCAATCTCGACAGTAACTTACTAACCCTGGCAAATGTGACGTCCAACAGAATTTATAATTTCAAAACTAGAGATGGATACTGAACCTCAAGAATACAGTTCATAACATAATAAGCGTCTAAACATTGCAAAACTTAGGAGTTTTGAAAGCAAAAAAGAGATCACTGGCTTGAAATAAACCCTCTAAAAGCTCTGATGATCGGCCTTCCTACATCGCCGTGAAGGCCTTCTTGCCACCACCAGTAGATCCGGCTGGAATAACCTTCAAGACATTGAATCTCACGGTCTTCGATAGAGGCCTGTAACATGAAAAAGCCTCTAACTACGCATACAAGAATGCAAAAGGTACCTAAGAATGCAAGAGAATGATACAGATTGATTTTATTTTTATTGGAAATGATTTGGAATTATTTTATAGTGTCATATATTCGTGAAAATGGACACATCCAGCATTGAGTACATGACGCCAATTTACAAACAACTACAGCCATTGTCATCTGTAAATATTTCAGTGGAGAAAGAGGATATGCAAATAAATACAATAGCATTTACAGTTTAGGAAATCACTACAGATCAACTATAGATATTCCAAGACTAGATATGTTGACCAGGATATACCCACTGGGTACCCAACCAAAACCTACTCCATTTAAAGAAGCAAACCACATCCTATTTATTTTTGGACAGGTTTAGATTCAATGCTCATCACCCAAAGCAGATATAGATCCAAGTTTGGGATTTCCATGTAGTACTTTAACAAGAAAGCACCCCAAACGAGAATACAATGTGCATATGCATTGCGCCTTATCTAACAAATCCAAGCCACATATAATGCTTTTAAACAAACACACATGCACGTATATATAATCTACCATGTTTCGCTCCTCAATTCACTAATTCAGATTCAACTAATTTTATATCGCCTAGATACACGCCAATTCAATGAAGACAATTGCCCAATTAATGTCTATAATACTCCCTGCATGTTGTACCTTTCTGAGATCTAGCATATTGCATGTTGACACCCCATGTAGGCCCGTCCGGTTGCCAGGTTACCCCGGGGTAACCTGGCTTAACCCCCAGCTCTACCCCTGCATTCCTAGGTTGGAATTAGGTGTACCATTTATGGATCCCACAATTTCTTTGTTATAATATTTTTTAAATACGTTCAAATAAAAAAGTTAACAAAAAAAACATATTATAATCATAAAAAAAGTTAATATGACACATTAATGTGACATCACATCACATGTATCATTCCAAACCTCCCCAACCCTCCTACCCATCCAAACAGGTATTATTCACAAGAGGTTACTCCAACCCAACCCAACCATGTTACCGAACAATCACATGGATTACATGTTTCACCACATAACTATTGCACATCACATGTTGCCTACAAACATGCACAAACGACATTTCCATCTATATAACTTGATTTTAATATAATTTTCTAAAACTTTAATATAAAATCTAGTTAGTTTGTAATCGATTTATGCTGGATATGTGGATAGATTGGATATAAAGATCTAAATAAATGGATGGATTTAGGTAGTGATTTTATAAATTGGTACATGTTCGGAAATATTGATACCAGCTGAACCCCACCATGCAGACATCCCAAGGCAGGATATGCATTCAGAGATTTTGTGATGTTGTCCCACAACTGTGTATCTGTAAATGTACGATGGTCTTACAACATGGTCGCATGATGATACCAAGTTTTTTCCTTAAAACAATATAGTGCTATATAGTTTTAAATAATTCTTAGGCATCCAATTTCAATACATTCTAGAAAAAATTTAAGAGCTTTTATGAATTCTTCAATATATGAGATTGATTTTGGGCGGGCACCATAGCATGTTTCCCCCTTACTATTTTAAATATATATATATATGAGATTGATCACTAAATTTGTTCATCTAGACAAATACATTAAAAGAAACTACAAGAAAGGTCACATTTTAAGAAGTTTCAAAGCATTGTGTCGCCAATGAGAAGAAATAAACCATGTAAAATATACCTGCACTGTCCAATGATGACGTGGTCTCCTTCCTTCACACGGAAGCAGGGTGAAACATGTGCAGGAATGTTAGAATGCCTTTTCTCATACCTGTAAATATAATACCGATGTCCATTGTATTATAATAATAAACACACAAAAAACATTGCAACAACCAGTACAAATTACCTTTGGTACTTCTTTACATAATGCAAATAATTCCTACGAACAATAATAGTTCTGTTCATCTTGGCACTGTGACATGTCCCAGCCAATATACGACCTCGAATTGACACAGAACCGGTGAACGGACATTTCTTATCGATGTAAGTTCCTGCAAGAAAAGCAATAAGCTCCTAAGCTTTCAGCCACACAACACAGCTAAAGATCATTAAAAATCAACACAAACTGACTAATGAGAATCAAAACCAACAAGGAAGAATTACTAATCTGCCATGAAATAGGATATTAAAAGAATTAAAACCAACAAGAACGAATTACTAATAAGGATCAAATGAGAAATAGAGCAGCGTGCACTGTTTTTTTTATAATATGAATAGTTGTAGAAAATATACCAGCCATAATAGTTTAAACAAATACAAAAAGACAGTTTTGAAGAATGGAACTTTAGGGGGGATAGAAAAGAAAATACCATATTGAAATATACTTACAGTTTCCAAAAAAGATTCTGGTGCAAGATATTTTATAAATACATAACTAGTTCTCGAGCTTATATTTGGACAGAGCATGATCAATGAAATTGCATACAGTTTTCCCTTGGGCAAAAACAGGATATGGACCAAACGACAACATCCGATTCAAAAAGACAAATTTATTATTTCCATGAAGTCCAACTTAGAGAATAAAGGCAGCAAATGTGATGCAGCGTGACCCCAAATTATAGGGCCACATTTATCTAATTAATTAGTAGTCAATTTTAATTACGTTTTTAGGGTCGTAATGGTCTAATTAAATAATTGAGATCGCCTGTGATCTCAACGTTTATTTCGTAGATTTTAATTGTAATTGTTGGTCAATTAATTAATTAGAGTCTAATTAGAGTAATTAGAGGTCAATTTGAATTTGTTAGAGTCCAATTAGGCAAGTCGGTTGTCAATTAAATTAATTTACTATTTTTGTAAACCCCTCTCTCCTATATAAAGAGAGGGTAGTCCATTGTTTTGAGAAGGTCAATTATGAATTAGAAATTGAGATTGTTATCTCTATCCCCTCTCCCTCTCTCTCTCCCTCCACGCGATCTCCGCGGTTCTCCTCCTTCAACCTCTCGCATTCCCGGCGAGTTCTCTTCTCCAAACCCCTCGTTCCGACGAGTTTTTCTTCCTCTCAACCCCTCCAAATTCTCTTCTCAACCCATCTCGTTCTTCTACCAAATATCCACCAAAAAAATATATTATCATATTATCGTCGACGCCGGAAGCTATTTGCATCATTTGGTATCAAAGCATGGCATTTAGATCGTCCTCACGATCTAACGATCCGTCCCGGCGCTCGCACCGACATCATCGTTCGTCCGAACAAACACGACGAGCCATCTCCACCATCGACGCTGATGCAGCGTGACCCCAAATTAGGGGGCCACATTTATTTAATTAAATAATTATCAATTTTATTTACGTTTTTAGCGGTCGTAGTGGTCTAATTTAATAATTGAGATCGCCTGTGATCTCAACGTTGATTTCGTAGAGTTTAATTATAATTGTTGGTCAATTAAATAATTAGAGTCCAATTAAGTTAGTTAGAGGTCAATTAGGATTAAATTAGTTGTAATTTGAGTATTTACTATTTTTGTAAACCCTCTCTCCTATATAAAGAGAGGGTAGTCCATTGTTTTTAGACAGTCAGTTATGAATTGAAATTTGAGTTGATCTCATTTTATCCCCTCTCCTTCTCTCTCTCCCTCCACGCGATCTCCGCGGTCTTCCCCTCAACCCCGCGCATTCCGGCGTGTTCTTCCTCTCAACCCCTCTACTTTCTCTCCTCAATCCCTCTCTTTCTTCCACCAAATATCCACCGCACAAATTATTTATTTTTCGACGACGCGCCGAACCCGTTTTGCATCAATTGGTATCAGAGCATGGCCTTTAGATCGTCCTCACGATCTAACGATCCGCCCCGGCGTCCGCATCGACACCATCGTTCGTCCGAACAAACACGACGAGCCATCTCCACCATCGACGCCACCTTCAAAGAAACGGGAGACATGATACGTGATTTGCAGGCCAACCTCCAATCCATGTTTCGGGACTTCACGGCCAACCTTGAGGCCTACCGCGACGCCCAAGCAAAGCCGCCATCCGTTGAAGCCGCTATCGCGAGTTTGGACGAGGAAAACATCGCGAAAGAAGACAAAACGACTGCTGTTCAGATCATTTTAGAAGAAAAAAACAATGAATCAGCCGCTGTCCAGCACTTTCCGGAACCAAATCCGTCGCCGGAATCGACCCCGCTGCCCCCGCCAACCATCCCGGTGTCACCCCTGCCTTCCCAGGTACCTCTCCTGCCCTCCCCGACCCGCGCGGCCGTCAGCCCCACCCCGGCAACTCCTCGGACAGCCCCCGGCCCTCCAACGCACCTTCCAGCCTCACCGGGAAATTCAGCAAACCCACCCTCAACCCCCTGCGCACTCCCTCCCCTCTCTTCCCTCTTCCTCTCACCGCCCACCCCAACCCTCCCTTCCTCGTCTCCCCACGCCCTCAACTGCGCCGCCCACAGGGCCTCCCTCACCGCCCTTCCAGCCCCTCGCCACCCGCTCGCCCTACGGCCTCTCGCCTTCCCCCAGAATCCATCTCCCGTTCGTCAACAGCCCCCCACTCCCCGCGTCGCCTCACTGCCCAGCGATCCCTTCCCCCTCCAGCCTCTTCCCCCATCTCGCGACGCCCTCCCCACCGCCACAACCCTTCCCGCACACCTCTATTCCCCCTCGCGCCGCCTTGCACAGCATTCACGCGCGCCAACTCTGCGTCATCACCACGCCGCCTCGTCCTCGACTGCGCGGCCTCCTTCCCCTTGCCAGCCACCCCCGCGACCGCCACGCGCGCCGCTGTCAGCGTGATCGCCCACGGTCCCGCACGCGCTGGCCCACGACCACGACCTCCAGGCCGCATCGCCCAGGTCGGCGACGCCCTTGGGTTCAGAAGCAACGCCGCCGCCTCTTGTGTATGGAGAGAACCCTAACGATACTCTCAGGAACCGAATCCCTGAAATTTGGGTATTGGAATGTGATTGGGAAAAATTGCAGAAAGAAAAATCCCAAAATCCATATTTGCAGGAAGGTCCAAAACAAAAGAAATGTGAGGAGAATTGAAGGGGTACGAAAATTGCAGGGGTACCCTCCTATTGGGAAAAATTATAAACGTAATGTTGAAGATGATCCCATGGGAGGGAATCGAAGCCCAATTCAAGGATGATTTCTCCAACGATCCACCTACATCACGCAATTCGTCAGGAGCCGAATTTTTTAAAGCGGTGGAGAGTTGATGCAGTGTGACCCCAAATTAGGGGGCCACATTTATTTAATTAAATAATTATCAATTTTATTTACGTTTTTAGCGGTCGTAGTGGTCTAATTTAATAATTGAGATCGCCTGTGATCTCAACGTTGATTTCGTAGAGTTTAATTATAATTGTTGGTCAATTAAATAATTAGAGTCCAATTAAGTTAGTTAGAGGTCAATTAGGATTAAATTAGTTGTAATTTGAGTATTTACTATTTTTGTAAACCCTCTCTCCTATATAAAGAGAGGGTAGTCCATTGTTTTTAGACAGTCAGTTATGAATTGAAATTTGAGTTGATCTCATTTTATCCCCTCTCCTTCTCTCTCTCCCTCCACGCGATCTCCGCGGTCTTCCCCTCAACCCCGCGCATTCCGGCGTGTTCTTCCTCTCAACCCCTCTACTTTCTCTCCTCAATCCCTCTCTTTCTTCCACCAAATATCCACCGCACAAATTATTTATTTTTCGACGACGCGCCGAACCCGTTTTGCATCATCCACCGAAATTCCACCGTTCAAATATTTCAAATTTTATCGACAACGCCGAATCGTATTTGCATCAAAATGTAGACAAATTGAAAAAGTATTTGCTAAAGTAACCGGGACACCTACTCAGCCTAATGTTCCCTTATTGAACTTCGAAAAACACTTAAATCCTATGAGCATGCATATGGATGGCTAAAATCGAGAATCAACAACAAAACACAAAAATTTACAACTCCAGACAGTTGAATAAGCTTTTCAAGCTAAAAAGCTTAGAAAACCATCAGTTCTGACACACCCTTAAATTTTATCAAGCATTTTGGTGCTAAAAGAGAATTCAAATTTTAACATTTGTATCCAACAAGAAGTCATTACTGCAGCTAGTTTAGATTCAAATAATCCTGTTGTCTTACATGCGATCAACTCTTAAAAAAATAAAGTGTAGAACATATATGTGAACTTGATCCTACAAAAACTATAGAGACAAATAGGTTAAGTTTTAGAAACTTTGCTTCAGTTGATATCAAATTGAGTTCTCTTTTGGAATAAAAACATACATCTAACTGAGGTCATCGTAAGAACATGCTTTACACTGGACTGAGTGTTTGCCTCATGACTTGAGTACGATAAGTTGTTTATTCCGACAAATTAAACATTTACTTTCTTTTAAAAAAATCATCAACTTGGTGGTCGGTTATGTGAAATCAAAATATAAGGATCTTAACTTATGTATATTTAAACTTTGAAGACGTTATCAATGGTTGATGAAATTTCTATCCGGCCATGTGTCAATCCCCATTAAACAATGCTAACATGCTTCTTCCTGAACTGGTGGTTTCAGTTGTAAATTGGCATCGGTTCTAGAAAATATATCACAAACCTATCAAAATATATTCACCAAAACATTCCCAATATGGCACTGTGACTATATTTTACTAATGAACTAGGCAAGAATAATGTTTTACTCCTATCATCATCATGTATGCATGAAAACACTCTTGGTATTGTACTAGTGTCAAGACTTTACTCCTAAACTATCTTATAGATATTCGTTTTGAAAAAAGAAAGATTTGCAACAAAGGAAAGCGGCTGCGTAATTAGCAAAATTTAAAAAAAACCTTCGCAAAAGGCATTCTTTGTAGATCAAAGATCATCAATCCACACCACTCAAACATCAAACTACGAACAATGATATCATATAATCTATGTTAATTAAAGCAAAGTCACCTTCGATGGCCTCTCTGGGAGTCTTGAATCCGAGACCGATGCTCTTCCAGAACCTGTTTCCTCCCTTCCCGGGCTTCTTGCCCTTCGCACCTTTCTTCGAGCTGTGCATCGCAGACAAAAGAAACTCCATCAAATACAAGAAACCCCAAGAATTAGAAAAAAACGAGGAAAAAAAGAACGCCATTCGATCTCTGTACCTCAGAAACACCTTCGGCTGCTTCAAGAACGCCTTCTCCGTCTGCAAGACGCGACAATAACAGATTAGAGATGCGGAAGGGAACAGGAGATGGGGAGATCGAAACGAATCGATGGATTTACCTGTTCCGCCATGAGTGGGAGGGGAGGGGAGGGGAGAAGTGAAACCCTAGAGGACTTGAAGAGAAACCCTAGATTGAGGATTGGTGGATGTGGCGCCGCCGACGAGTGGGATGGGGAGGGGAGGGGAGTAGAAGTGAAAAAGAGAAGTCGGGGGTGGGGAACCCTAGAGGACTAAATAATTGTTAATTTAATCCCACTAAAGAAAATACTAGTATTATAATTATTAATCTAATTAAATCTACAACCTTTAAAATATTATTAATATTATTATTTCATGTATGCATAGCACGTTTTTTGGTATTTTTTATTGATGCATTGATTTTCATAATCATAACTAGAAAGGAACGTGTGCTCTACACGGAAAAAAAGGTATCTGATGGAAGTTGTTTGTGGAGTAATTTGTTGGAACTCGTTAGAAGCTATTGGTGGAAAAACACAAATGGTATGCA
Organism: Ottelia alismoides; assembly: GCA_037367405.1. Classification (NCBI taxonomy): domain Eukaryota; kingdom Viridiplantae; phylum Streptophyta; class Magnoliopsida; order Alismatales; family Hydrocharitaceae; genus Ottelia; species Ottelia alismoides. Next base: position 242,294 of record JAZKJV010007369.1, on the reverse strand, counting down.
TATTTCAATATGTTCGGTTGACTGCTTATACCTAGCACAATGTCCTTGGGAGGTATCCTATGTCTTTTGTTCGCACTAATCTCAAGTTGATAAGCGAAAGAAAGATTTCGACAATATCATGGTAAAAGGAAGAGGGTGTCATAATGGCACCAAGATAGGTGGGGATCGTTGGAGGCATCACTTCTGTTGATGAATGTAAGCTGCCAATGTAGTTGTGATGCGACGGCTACTCTGTGGTTATTAAATTTTTATAAAGTAATTACATGTGTAACGTCTCGGGTTTAGGTCATCGGACCATTAATAAGGAAAACTAACTCTGACAATTTTTTGGTTGGGTCTGATTGAACCCGTTAAAACCACCGAAAACGCTTAAGCTCAAGTTGTCAAGAAGTAGTCTCCAACTGTTATTACCTACTCTCACATCTTGTGAGTTTCTGGGTGGGACAATATTTGACTTTTAGTGTTATAACCTCCAATTATATTCGCAATGTCATTTGTTGCAATATTACACATCATTATTCTTAATGATAGTATCGATTGCACACTCTAAGCTCAAGTCTGGAGTAGCCCTTTCCACTATCAAAGGGAACATACTTCGATACCATTTCTAGTGCCTCGGGCTAAGGTCCTTGGGTCATTGTTGATGAAAATTGGTGTTCGCAACTTGTTGGATTAGGGTCAAAATGGACTCATTAACAATCACCCATAATACTTAAGCTCCAGTTGTCAAGTAGTAAATCCCACTACTGATAATCCATTCACACTTTTCTGAGTTTGCGGTGTAGGATTATGTTTAAGTTGGGGTATGACAACATTCCCCGATTATATTTGCAATATCTACATTATGATATAATCCATCGATTATTCTCATTAGTAGTTGCATACATACATTGTGGGTAACATTTTTCTCCCATCTCTTTGTGGGGTAGCTCCACCTCTCAGGTAGCTTTTCCCGCTATGAGATGGAAATTGGCATTGGTATCATTTGCAATGTTTCTAGCTTAAGTCTCCCAAACTGCTATCAAGGAAAACTAACCATGACAACTTGTTGGGTCAGACCGATTGAACCTTGGGTCAGACCAATTGAACCTATTGAAAAACATCTAAAATTCTCGAGCTTAAGTTGTCAAGTAGTCTCCCACTTTTACAACCCACAAACTCGTTGTGAGTTTCCAACTTACCTCCTCCACTTATATTCGCAACGTCCTCGTTTCTATATCACTCATTATGAATTATCGGTGACAGTGGTGATTGTACGTTGCATGCTTAAGTTCCCTCAAATGATCCTTTTCCACTATTGGAGTGAATCTGCTCGGATAGAGGCGTGCAAACTTGCGATTACATGATCTAGTTATTGTTGTTTATTATATTGTAATCAACGAGCAATTAATTTTTCTCATAAACTTGCAATTAATTTTTCTCAACAACTTGCATTGGAGACTCACAGTGAATGAGAGTGGATTATAATAGTTGGGTATTGCTACTCGACAACTTTGACTTAAGTATTTTGAGTGGTTGCCAACAAGCCCCAATGAGCTTGTACCCACTAACTGTCAATGCAGTTTTCATTGGTGATAAACCTGAGAGTTAAGCTCGAGGCGTTAAAAATGGTATCATAGCATGTTGTTAGTGATAGTAGAAATGGTTGCCCAAGGGAACCTGAGCTTAGAGTGTGCAATCATTTGGAATATGCGATATGCCATGTCGGAATGAAAACGTTGGGAATATAAGCGGGATAGATTATAATACCTCAAAAATAGTCCTACGTTGGAAACTAATAATGTATGAGAGTGCTTATAAGAGTGGGGGATTACTATTTAACAACTTGGACTTAAGCTTTTGGATGGTTACCAAGTGGTCAATTGAATCCAGACAGAACAAGTTGTTAAGATCAATTCCCGAGACTTAAGTCCAAGACTTTATAACATGCGTAAGTTGCGTGACTTTCACTACATGCTCAAGAGAGTATAATCCAATCCTATAGTTAGAATTCTCGACCTCTATAAATGTTTTCTACTATGATACGTATACATATTTTTCTTAAATAAATTTTTATCTCGAGATTTTCTTATTCGTTTTAACTTGGTGTTTGAAATTTGTGCTCTTGATGGTACCAATATATTGAAGGATGTCTACCAAATGTCCTCTTTTGATTAGGGAGGTTAATTAAAATGTTTTTATCAAACTCTTGTTTGTCTTTCGCCATTTTGCTAAATTTGTAGATGCCCCTCTAATAATGCGTGCATTGATGCAGCACGGTGGACATAATGTGGTATATGTTAATGGCATATAATGAACATGATTGAGCAGAGGATGCACCTTATCTATAAGGATTGGCTGACGATGGAGAACCTTCTATTGTCGGCAGACCGAAGTAGGGGTGTGCATGGGGCGGTTATCCGATCAGTTCAACCATGATCCGTTCCGACCCGTTATTATCGGGTTGACGGGTCGACCCGACCCACTCCAACGGGTAATCGTACTAACGGATACCCGAATTATATGAATGGGTCTCGGTTACCCGCAGGTACCCACGGATCATTAAAACACATCAATCCGTGATATGATTGAGATGCGAAAGAGTCTAACGTAGGAACTTTTAAGCTCAAATCAATGCTCATAAATCCATGATAAGTGTATCATGTACTGACAATGCTTATATATTCACACATCTTTTGGTTCAAAAAAATCACGGCGGACAGAAAATTTAAAAGGAAAGGAAACCGAATTTGATCTATGCTTCTGCTTTTTCAAAACAATTACAATACATTTATCTTTTGTATTTTAAATGATCAGCATTTGATAAATGAATACTTGTTGCTCTGTTGATGGACTGAATCAAAGTACAGTCTATTTGGATTACAACATGACCCAAATTATCGATTTAAATCACAATAGAAAAGCCCAGCTCTAACGAATTTTCAACCGGAATTTGATCAAAATTTTTGTCATTTCTATGAGCATTTCTTTTATCGACCACCCATCTAGTTAACATATCGGTCATTTCGGTAGAATTTTAGCACTTGTCAAAATCAAAATTCTGTCGGGCCATAGTTCAATTGCTAAGCCTTGCGAACTTGACGTTTATTCAAATTATGTTGGAGATTTTTTTAATTCATTTCATTGATGACATACATCTAGAAGGTTTAAATGGATGTGTCTTTCATCATATGACATTCAATATAGTTTTTTAATTTCCTCATTCATTATTTTTTCACATAAAAATAATAAATATATTATCTCGGTTAAAAATTCAAACATCTAGAAGCCTCTTCTCTTGAAGTCATCCAACGATCTCAATCACAATTCATACATATCTCGGATCCAAGTAATGATCTCAATCACAAGCAATTTCAAAGTCGGTAGGGTGGGGCATTGGGTCGGACCACCCCGAACCCAACCTTGACCCGGCATGTAAAAATCAGGATCCGACCCGAATTCGATGTCTATTTGGGCCGGACTCGGGTCTTATTTATTTTAAATAAGACATTTGGCCCGGACACGGCTCGAACCCGCAGAAACCTCGAGTTGGCCCGACCCGACCTGTGCCCCTATACCTTAATATAATAATAATGTAGTAGTAGTATCTTTACAGATTGCAATTCGCATAAAATGATGTGCAGAAAAGAAAATATAACAAAAAAGTCGAAGGAATTTGTGTCGATATTTAAAAAAAATAAGCTTCGGATAGATGAGATCGTCTTCTGCGGATTACATGATCTAAATGGAAGAATTTAAATTGAAGCAAGTACTATGATCTAATTCATGCAACTTGCAAATGATTAGCATGCTTGTAGACGGGTTGAGACCGACCCAAGCCCGGGTCCGAACCTATGTTATGTGTGCCTCAACTTGGACCACAACTTGAAAAAAATGATGGGCCGGGGCTAGAGTTTATCGGTTTGGGTCAGCTTGAGCCAAATGCTCCATCCTAGAAGTCGGTGAAACGAGATTGCCAAACCCGTGGATAACGACCGTGTTGGAGGAGCAACGAGATTCATCAACCCACGGACATTGTACGAGTTGGCGGGGTAATGAAATGGATCGACCCATGGGTATCCATGGATCATAAGGTCGGAACTCCGTATGTCCTGGATTAAATAGGGTCGGGTACCCGATCTAGAATGGTTTGTAAGATATCCATGGATTTAGGGTCGACCCATACGGATCGGATCGGGTACCCATCTAACCCATAAACCGTGCACAGCCCTAGACCGAATCAATAGGAAATTCTGCTAGTGATCATGTCGATAACTGTGACTGATGCACTAGAGTTAGGAGGAGAGGGAATTGGAACGTTGAAGTTGCACTAGAGGAGCAACATCGTCTTCAAATTCCCGCATCCGATGTAAGCAGGTTCGAAGGGGGTGACGAGACCTGAGCAGAGGACTGTTGTTATCCGTGAGCATGCACGAGCCACTCAATAAAGATCGAGCGGTTCTCATGAAATTCGGATTTTTGTGTTCCCTTACCATGCAAACCACTCCATCTTGATCGAGCTCCTCATGCGTGCTCACTGATTACAACAATCCTCTATATAGTAGAGGATCTGCTCTTGTAATGAGACAATGAATTCGAATGACTTTTGCATGCAAATGTTGCAGTTGTTAGGACAGGAAGCTACCAACGGTAGGCGTAGAAGGTTTGCTTGTCAACGACAATTACCCAATTAACACCTAGGTCCATGTTGTATCGAGAGTTACAACAAAGCTGATGTAGTCGTCTTTTTTGTGATTTCGATTCTAAAATACAACTTTATAGATTGAATCTTATATTAATGCTCTACATATCCTCCAAAAATCAAAGGTTATCTGATAGTTCATCTTAATACTTAAAGATTCAGGCAATATTTAAGCAACTTGAATTACATATAAAAGGGACCCAGATCTTCAAACATTAAGATGAAATAGCAAATGACCTCCGATTTGAGCGAAATTTAAAAGATATGTAGAGCATTGAACTAAGATTCAACCTATAAGTTGGATTTTGGAATCGAAATTGGAAAAAAATTAGGATTACATCATCTCTGTTGTAACTCTCATTATAGCAAACGATCCGCTTCCTCGACATGGACGTAAAGAATAAATTGGTTGAGTTGCGAAGACCGTGGGTACATGATTTGCCTCTACCAGATGATATTCGCTCGTTAGCAAGGGCAAAGTCAGAATCAATGTGCATAAAATTAAAACCAATGGAAGCGACTGACAGCTTATAATATATACTGATAGATAGAAACTTAATTAGAATGTTTAAACTTTAGATTTATCATTGAAAGGGAGACTTCGAATGAGGTAGGTTTTCCATTATTAAGAGAAACCTATGTCCAAGTTATGTTGTTTCCCATATATTTTACAATTTATTATATCATAGACTTAATAAAAGGTATCAAAATCATTTGTATATCTGATGAATATGTGATTCATCACTCTAAAAGACGAAATAGAGCTTTGTTCCTGAGTAAATAGCTGCATTTCTCCTTTTATTTTGCAGTATTCTCATTAATGTATTTAGAATTAATATATGCAGTTTAGCATGCATATTTGCATTAAATAAGAAGCCAAATTCACCTGTAAATATCACGTGTATATTCACCATTTTCTTCTATTTTTATCTATTTTTCACTAACTCACAATTGAATAAAAATCAACTCTATAGTGTACATATTACTAAAACTAATAAACAAAAAATATCAAAAAAATAATAACTTATAAAATTGACCAATAAAACTCTAACCTTAGTTTGAGACTAAGAGCCTCAAAACGGGAATATCTCTCTCATTGTCAACCCTCGAGGATCCGGATACCCGTTTACAAGACATTAGCGGTATTTCATTCATTAAAAATCGCACAAGACACGTGAAAATGTGGGAAAAATTTATGCTCTGCAATGACATTCACAATTCAAGAAACAAACACAGAACCAACAACATGATGTGCCACCAAAGTTTCATTTCATTAATTTTTCAAAAACATACAAAATCATGTAACAAAAGAGCTGACTGTGTATATATTAATCTCAATATATACAGAAGAGAAAGAAAAGCATTTTACATCATAAAATTGAACAAAAACTTTAACAACTATAACTGTACCATCTGGTGTAGCAACGGATGTTAGGAATCATAGATCATTTACTGAGTCGCAGGCTTCTTGCCTACCACACATGAAATGAACAAGAGACGTTAGCGAACGCTGATACATCCTGAAAAGTTAAAAAAACAAGCAGACATTTAAAGTGATTGCAAAATAACTTAAAAATTTACAACTGCTTGTTACTCTGAAGGGATGCCCCAAGTTTTACCCATTATCTTTCATATGTGATATTCTTATATAATGGTTAATGACTCATATGTATCTATATTAATATCTTGTTATTTAGAGATCCTAAATATGGATTTTTATAATGAGATGATGAGGTTATGATTGATTAGACTCTTGATTTCTGAATGATGGAAAAGATGAGATTCTGATATGATTCTCAATTCATATATACCTTCTCAAGTCAAGTGGATGGTCCGTGGTCTTAGTCTATGTGTGACCTCACACTATGACTCTAAGGCGTGAAGAATGCATTAGGGTTGGGGTACCTCCGTAGGCATGCGATGGAGTATAATGCATCCTAACTAAGTTCCCAACACGTCCACTAACTTGTGTTAACCCTCGGAGTAGTAACTCTAAGATTCGATCGATTGTCGACGATTGATGATTGATAGTTGATGGTAATTAATGATTCTGCATAAATATAAATTATAGTCCACTCTAGCCAACACAACTTTTATTGATCTCAACTCTAGTCACATTCCATTATAATACATTCAAGCTCCATTGTAACTCCTTTAATCCTCAACTGCATCTGCTTCAGATGTAGCCCTAGATGATCAGCAGTAGCCGTAAGGGTGTAGCATAGAAAATTCAGATATAGCATCACCAAGTCTACTGGCAAAAAGTAACCAAAACTCAAGCGGTGAGGAAGTCTCCTATGAGACTCTTCCATCTCGTCCTCTATTTGGAAGTACGGTCTAATAGAGGGGTAGGTCTACTCCAAAATTATGCCACTAAGACATGTGAGAGAGACTCTTCGGAAAAGTCACTCTAGAAACCGGCCCGACTAGTATGGGCTAACGAGCTCGTACGAAAAACTAAAACTGAGGATCTCCTGCATGGATATCCTAAAGGTCAGCGAAGCTGGTCAAAAGTTGGGATCCAACGAGGAGTAAAAACATTGCGAGCGTGTAAAACCCAAAAAAGGGATTGGGATTCTAGACCCGCGCACTAGGCGACCGCTATCCAAACTGGCCTTCCTTTCCTCTGCCTAGTTAAGAGTCACCACACCCTCGCACAATCAGGTGTAAGTGTAACCGTGACCAACACTCTTAATCGATAACATTGATTCACCATCATTTTCACTTGTTTGACTGCTCAATCCTTTCTTAATCTCTTTTGTGGTTCACTTTTCAGATATAAATATTCTGTCAGAACATATTATTATCAATATAGTAGATTCTACTCAAGATCGATTGATTGAGGACTTTCAATCATAGTGAACTTAAATTGGTCTAATCTGCGTAATAATCTTCTTCTAAGTGTGCAACACATGTGGACGAGAATGCAACTCCAAGATTGGATGAGTGAGTTGATTAAGCCTCACAAATAACTCATCATTACTTAAAGATATACATACATACATACATACATATGACTCTTTATTAAACTCCTAAGAAAAAGGATGATTTATAAAAAGATGATTGCCGTTGATTCTATGAGCAAGTATTCTTGTTGTGGCATGGCTAGGGGTGCACATGGATCGGATAAAATCCGTAATCCGATCCAATCCGTTGTCATTGGATTGGATCGGTTTGGATTTATAAGTTTAATGGATCGGATCGGATTGGAATTTTACAAATCCGTTCATTTATGGATTGGATCGGATTATTGTCAAAATCCAATCCGATCCAATCCGTTAATCCGTTAATAAATAATAATATATACTACTTTATTTATTCTCAATAAAACACATTATATATTACATTTTATTTGAAAGCTATGTGTAAATATCCAAGCTAGTCTCTTTATAACTTAAACCTATTCTAATTCAAGTTTTACTACATACAACTTGCTGGAAAACCCCTTATCTCACCCTACTAGTTGGTTTATAAAAAAGTAATACCTACCTGCAATGTCCTTTAGGTCCTTCCAATTTTTCAAACGAAACAAACTTCTAAAAATAATAATACATAAACCTAAACCCACTCGAGACCCATAACAAACAAAACACTCACATGCGCCACACACATCTCCACCCTCAGGTGCACACATATCTCCACCGGATGTTGTCCTTGTCCTAGTTGTACGCATGCGCAGCCAGGTCTTCCTTGCACATGCGTAGTTATCTAGTTGTAGTTCATATTTGATATATATAAACTTGCAATTTTATTCAAAGTCAATATGATTCTTTTATGATTTCTACGGATCACAAGTATGTTATTTTTATTTAGTTATACAATGATCGGTTGTAATAAATTCATAACACGCATATATGTTTTTGCTTTTCAAAAAAATTAAGTCAAATTGAAATCCAAAAATTAACTATTATTTTCTTTACATTTAGACATAATCTCAAATTTAGAACCATAATTCGAACGTCGAGTTCGACTATGCTACAAACTTAATCATTGATTAGGTGAGTATTAAAAATCCGAACCAATCCGATCCAATCCGTAGTCCGATGGATTGGATTGGATTGGATTTGCATGTTTAATGGATTGAATTGGACTGGAAAAATCAAAAATCCGTTATGTATGGATTGGAGACGGATTAAGCCAAAATCCAATCCAATCCGATCCACGTGCACCCCTAGGCATGGCTTACCATAGTAGGTGCACTATATAGTAACCTTGCATCCACTGCTAATATAACCATGTCATCTGGGATCATGCCCAGCCACCATTTGTGTTTTATTTAGGGGTTTGAACTTAGAGTTTACTTCATCCTCTTCCCTTGGTATTCAATCCATCAATTGTAGGGAAAAATACTATTATTATATTTTATTTGATATTATATATATATATATATATATTTCAATACATTATCGTAATCAGGTGGAGGTTGAATTGTCATGAAATCTGTTCAACTGGCCTCATAATCGGTTTCAATCTGTCTTATTGAGACAACATTTACTGCAATAATACATTGTACTTATGGTGGAGTTTCAAAGCTTTGACTTGGATTAGAAAAATAAAATCGATGTGTAATATGCTTTTAGAAACATACTAGTAAATGTTCCCGCGCTTCGCAGCGGACCAGTATTCATTCCTAATCGACATCAACTCCACTTGCAAGCTGTGAAATTAAGACATCTTCTTTTCTCTCTCAACCATGCACGCCGATGGAACATGATTTAAATTTCAAAATCGAATCAAATCCCTTCAATAAGCGTGATTCAAAAAACGAAACCACATCCAGTGCATGTCCCAACACTATTTCACTTGTGTTGTAGAAGTGAACATTCCTCTCTCTTTTTTCTAGCTTGTACTGCATGACAATAATCATGCGGATCCACCATCCCGCACATCACCGGATCCATGACCACCACCATTTTTATTTGTGATCTCGACTTTGACGTCTCTTCCATGTGCGAGGACATGCATAGTCCACATGCCAAGTTCTACGGTTACTCATGGAATCATTAACATTCTGATTAAATACATAGAGGATAATGTTAAAGAAAAAATTAAGAAAAAATCAATAAAATTTTATCAAAGCTCAATAATTACAATAAAATAATATAATTTAAAAATAATAATTGGTTTAAAATGAATTCTTTAATTTACTTATTCACAAATTAATCGTAAAAATCAAGTAATTATAAAAAATGAGTGGTTTATTAACTATTTGTCAATTGAAGGAAGAATATATATTTAGATTTATGTTCAATGTTTAAAGAAATGACAGTAATGTTGTATTAAATAAAGAAGTGCATGATTAAATTTTATTTTATTAATTAATTAAATAGCGTCGACATAAACAAACTATCGAGTTTTACAAAGGATGTTAACAAATGTTTACTATTTTATTTTAAAAGGTAAAAACCCTTAAAATTATTGTTATTAATATAGAAAAATCTTAATATGAAAAAAGTAAGAAAGAGATAGGGAGAGAAAGAACCTAAATCACAGGGAAAGAAGAAGAGTGGGAGGGATGAGAATATCCACATTAGTGATGAGAAAGAAGGGAAATGACTCTCGAATGTAGCGAGAAAAGCTCGACTCTTGAATGGATAGAGAGAGAAATGGGACTCGGAAGGATGGGAGGGAGGGACCGGAGGTATGCCATGTGTGTACTAAGCAACAGAAGAGTTGGGGAGATCCAGACTTCAGTATAGATAAATTATATATGTTGATATATTTTTATACAATACATAAATATAGATTCAGTAATATAGATATATACATCTGCTAAAAAATATAATCGTATTCCTATCCAATCTGAAAAATAAAATTTGTATCTTTATCAAAATTAATGCATATGTGAAAAAAGCCATAAGAGTGTCTGTCAAAATAAAAAAATACATATCTATATATGTTTAAAAGGCATGTGACACCATCAATTGTCTCCTTCCAAAATGCCAAGCACGTACATTGTTATACGACTCTATTGTTTTAAATTGGCAGATGATTTCTATATCAAATTTAAGGTGTTTTGAGCTTGCACCTTTTCAAATTTTACCAAAAATATTTGTACTAATGTTTATTTCATAATTATCCGACGAACTCATAAGCTAATCTAGTAGACTAAATTCACTAAACCCTTAAGATGACGGTCAAGGGACCACAATGGAAAAAAATCCAAAAAGATCTATAAACTTCCTCATATTTCTTGCTAACCTTAAGTTAATATAATCACATTCCCCTCCCCACATGCCACCATCAACAAACCATCATCAACCCATGGAGGCCACCCTAGATGCCCAGCCCATCTGCTACTCCATCGCATACCTCATTTGCTCACTCTTCCTATACCCCTTCACTCAACTGGGCCATACAGATCCAGAAGCTCTTCAACTCATCTCATGTCCCCCCTATCCACATCTTGATCAACTACTTCCCAGTAGCAAAAGCCATCGGCAACCAGAATCTCAAAGGTGAGGAGATGGTGTGGGGCATGTGGGGAGGAGGAAGCAATAAGGAGCATGGGTTTGATTGAGGAGCACGAAGGTGGTAGTGGTCATTTGGAGGATTTGGCAGCAGGTGGCAGTGATGTAAGGTGCATGTTCAAGGAGGGTGAGGAGCCAAGCTTGGAGGCGGTGCATGACGCCTTCTTGGTGTTCGCCGGGAACATGATGGGTTCATAGATGCCAACTGCCAAGAAGCTTGGGAATGCTCTCTGCATGTTGGGATTTAATGAAGGGGCATCGAAGGAGAAGTACCGGAGGATGATCCGTGGGCAGAACTGAAATATTTCCAAATTGAGGACACGAATCTCACATAAAGAGAGGGGAGGGCGAGATCATGGGTAGAGAGAGGATAGAAAAGCGGGAGAGGGGAATAGAGAGGGTGCGCCGTAAATGGGGAAAAGAGGGGCCGAAAGCTGGGCGTGCCAGATGTCCTTCTGATGACGAAAGCTAGGACAACCCAGCTATAGTTGAGGTTATTAGATGTTGCACCCACGTGTCAGCTAGAGCTAAAGCTGGAAGAACCCAGCTTTAGTATATAGAATAGATGACTATGGAACAACCCTTATGATTTTCACCGTGTTACAACACGATATATTATATATATATATATATATATATATATATATTAGGGCACTCATCAAAATATCTGATGTCAAAATAAATATTAGAACAACAAATATATATATATATATATATATATATATATATATATATATATATATATATATATATATATATTGCCTTGTAACACTTAAGCCCGTAGATGTAATTTTGTATTAACCATTAGGTCCAGTACTAACCAATACAATTATACTTTCTTAAGTTTAATGCCATTGTATTTCAATTTCACTAATAGTGATATCTTCAACGGGATAAAAAATGGACTTGTGTACCACTAATCAAATCTAATCTGATTGTATGAAAGCATGCCGAAAATTTTTCTTCCAACCTCTCAATTTTCTTTTTATGCATCTCTTTTTATCAATAACTATGATATCCATGCCAAATATGGTCATCCTTCCTTACGTGTCACCTTTAAAACTAAGCATAGATTTGTATGGTTAAAAGGGAAATGCATGAATCCAATTTCCAGGAATTTAAATGTTGTTGCATCTTTATGAGTTCTGTTAACTTGATAATTTCTCCAAAAGAAAAATAGGCGACGCTTCCAATTTATTCCGGTAATTTAACATAGTTCTGCCAACTGGAAATTTATAGTCGTTGAAGTAGGGCATGAGATTTAAAGGCAAAATAAGATGCATGCCAATTTCCAAAAAATAACGATAAGGATTTTGTTGAAATTGTGTGCAATTACAAGGAGTGGGGAGTAGAAATGGAGATTAAACTTGTACAAAAGTCATGGATGGCAGCAAAAGAAGGGGAGGAATTGTACCTTTAATTTTCTAAGTTTTGGAGAGTTTCTTGGTTATGAATGCAGTAGTTCGAGCTTGACCAGCAACTGGACTTAGAATTGTGCAAATCCAGGATGCCATACCAAATCTCCAAAATTGGATTGCTGTGAGAGAGAGGGCTGGAGGCTTTTGCTCTTTCCTTGGGAGAGAGTGGAAAATTTAGGGGAATGTGAAGGAATAATAGGGAAAGGGAGAGAGGGGAGGGAGGAAGGGGTTTTCGGCTAGAATATAAGGAGGAAGAGGGAGATGGAATGGGGAATGTTCCTGGAACTTTCTTCATGTCCCTTCTTTTTTTATTAGTTGATTTCATAAATTTCGAATTCTTATGTTCTATATATAAATATATGTATATATATTTTACTTTGGGATACAGAAGTCATGCATATAAGTGGATATCTCGATTTGATCATCTCTGAATGACGATTAATATGAGTATAATATTCATATACTTTTGATGGGTTATAAACGTCAGAAATTTTCGAGATACGATTTTGGTTTCGAGTTAAATTTTATGAATTAAATATCAAACGATATCCGATTGACGAATAGTTGATTCTGCTGGTCCTATTTCTTTGAATTAGATTTTATGGCGGTCTTGGTTCGTTTTACGTTTCCAATTTTTCATCGTGGCTTTTTTGGAGCATGCTTAACGATGCGGTATCTTTTGGTTGAATTCAACTTGACCGACTTCTGATATATGATCAATTGACCGATTTAGGGTTTATTCAATATTAGTTGAATAAAATTGGCCGCTCGGACTCCTAGTCGGGTCGAGTTCGAGTTTAATTGGACCTGGATGTTACAAATATAAAAACCTCAATGGGAGTCTCATCCTCGAGACTCGAGTCAAGGTCATTGAGTGTCTTGCCTGGATTTCATCTAGCCATAAAAATCTCAAAGGTTTTGAACCTATAAAAACCTCAAAGGGGAAACATACCATATTTTAGCATGTATATAACTACAAAGGCTTATTTTAATGATTACTGAGAAGAGTTGCGGGTATCGTGCCCGCATGTCGGCTTCAGTCTCCCACGTCGCCTCTTCGACGTCATGTCAGTGCTACAACACCATGACCAATGGGATCTCCTTGCTGTGAAGCTTCTTCACAGCGTTGTCTAGTATCTGCACTGGCCTCTCCTCATATGTCAAGTCTGGCTCTACGTCAAGTTTTTTATAACTGATGACGCGACGAGGATCATGCACATACTTCTTCAGATTGGATACATGAAAAACATCATGCATGTAGGTGACCTTCCACACACGAGCCAGAATCTCAAACGATCCAACGTATTGTGGTGCCAGCTTGCTAGGAACATCGAATCTCTAAATTCCCTTCATGGGAGATACTCGGAGAAATACCCAATCTTCTACCTGTATTTATAGGAATTTTATCCGTATTTGAGATTAAGTTGAATATCCATAAGTTGAGTTGAATATCCATAAGTTGTATTTAGATGGGTTAAGAGAAGGTGTGTAGATTACCTGAAACTCCAAGTCTCTTCTTCGATGGTCTACATATCTCTTCTAGAGGCTTTGTGCCATCAGAAGCTTCCGCCTCACTAGATAAACAACCCTTCCAGTCTCCTCCAAGATATCTACAGAGTAGAGAGCATGATCACCTCCCTCACACCAACTGAGAGGTGTGAGGCATCTCCACTTGTATAGGGCTTCGAATGGTGCCATGTCAATACTGGAATGATAGTTGTTGTTGTACGTGAATTCCACCAATGCCAGATGGTCCTTCCAGGACCCTTTTCACTTCAAAGTGCATGTGCATAACAAATCCTCGAGCATCTGTATGGTGCGCTCACTCTGACAGTCGGTCTGTAGATGGTAGGCGGAACTCATCTTCAGCTATGTCTGTAGCGCTGACATGAACTGATGCCAATAATGCGATGTAAACCTCGAGTCTTCGTCAAACACCACCTCTCGTGGTATACCATGTAGCCTGATATTGTTTTGCACATATAGGCTGGCCAATCTGGATGGAGTGTAAGTCATGCTGACAGGTATAAAATGGGTTGATTTGGTCAACTTGTCAACAACAACCCAAATAGAATCATGGACACCTGGTGTCTTCGGCAAACCTGTGATAAAATCCATAGAAATACTCTCCAATTTCCATTCGGGAATGGGGAGAGACTGTAATAGCCATGGTGGTCTTCCATGCTCAGCTTTGACTATCTAACAGATCATGGATCTGCTAATGTGCTGTGTGATGAGCGTCTCGACCACTAGGGTATAAGGTGCTAAATGGTCGTTGCGACCCAAGCGATCAGGATGGTTCGATCAAGAAAAATAGACCACCAAGAAGATAAAATCAACTCAAAACAGGCTAGCGGTCTTGCTATTAGTTTAACCTGGTATAGCGACCAGGGTCGAACACAAGGAGCACGAATTGGCCTCGCGGCCTACGAAGTAGTCAAAAAGAAAAGGAAATGAAATAAAGGGGTATCTTTGGTGGTTTTTAAGTCTTTTTATATTTTTTTTTGGATTTTTAAGATATTAAGAAAATAATAAAAACAAGGAAACAAGGCACTTCAACAATTTATTAAATGTACTAAAAATCAACCAAAAATTCAAATAAAAATATTTTTGTGTGTTTTATATTTTTTTACTGTTTTTAGTGAAATTTTGGGATTTTTCTGATTTTTATTTAATTTTCTAAAAATAAAACAAGGTCAAAAACTGTAGGTACTGTCCAACCGAGCTTAAGGGACTTAGATAAAATATCTAAGAGTCCCCAATAAGCCTGCAGGTATTTTTTCTATATAGAAAAGAAAACAAGGAAAAATTGGGCACCTAAATTATTATTTTTGGGTTTTTGGTTTATTTATTAGATTTTTTATAAGATTTTAAATGTTTTTCAATTTTTAGGAGTTTTACGTAATGAAAAATAGCAAAAATTGGCTAGAAAATCAAGCAAGCAAAGACAAACAGTAAGTAATTTTTTTGTAATTTTTAAATGAATTTTAATATTTTTTTTGGTTTTTCAACTTAGACAGTAACAAAAATAGATGTTTTTGAATTTTTAAAAATATCAAAACAAAACAAAAATGTCTCCAAAAATCCTCGAAAATTTTACACTATGGCAGGAGCCATATGTCTAATTTTCGTTGGATTTGGAGTGAATTTGCTATTTTATTCAAAAATAGAAAGAGGGTACTGTGCATAGGGACCGATGTGCAAATACCAGAAGTTCTGGGGGTTCTGGTGCAAAATTCCCAGGTAAACACTCAGGGACCCAAATGTAATAAAAACTACTTCCGAGGACTATTTGGTAACATGTACCAAAAGTCTAGGGGGTAGTCTGCAAATAACCCACGAATATACACACATACACAATTACTCTACGCACAGGGGCATAAATGCAATTTCCAAAAAGTATTTATTCAATCTATAACATCCAGAACTACAGGGTACAGAATGCAAATACACCAAAGAAATCACGTGACGATGCACGTGGTCCACGTAGACAGGGGTATAAATACAAATAAAGAAAGTACGAGGTCCAATGTGCAAATAAACCAGAAATATAATAACTACACTACGTATTTACAGGACTAGAAGATAAATGCAAATAAACCAGAAATAAAATAACTACACTACGTATTGGTGGAGACTCGGCTACACTGGCCATCTTCACAAGGAGATGTGACTACACTGGCCACCCTCCAGTTCTTTTCTCTTTCTTCTATCTTCTCCCTCATTCGATTGTGAACATAGCGCGACAGACCTTAGAAGGAAATACCTGACTCCCCGAGGACGAGTTACTGGAGAGGAGAGGAGCATGGTAGTCCGACATTCTGGATGGGAAGAGCTAAAACCCTTCACACACATGAGTCGATTATTCAATGTTCATAGGGTATACTTTGGGAAGAGGATTGATCTAAGATGACTTCTGAGCCAAAACTGTGACAATGATGTGTAGAACTTGAGGACTGTTGATTTTAAAATTCTAAGTCTCACAGAAGTTTCGCCACATTATTAATCCAAAGGTCAAGTTTAGTTTCACTTTCACCTTCAGTTCATGGTCTTGGTATGGAACCCAATCTCATTTCACTTCATGGCATTTCTTTTTGATGCTCAGGGACGAGCATGGTTTAAGTATAGGGGGATGATGAATCTCGGATTCATCACTCTAAGTCTCATTAATTAAGCTCAAGTCCCTCAAAATCAACTGCATTTCTGCATTTATTTCGCATAATTAGCATTCAGGCATGATTTCATAAGAATTGCATTTTAGCATTAATTTCAGCATAAAATAAGAAGCCAAAAATCCAAGCCAAAAATGACCTGTAAATAGCCTAACTTCCCCCATTTTTAACTCCTTCATGCTAACTCCGAATGCCACAAAACCACATCCACTGTGTGCACATCACTAACAAGAATAAATAAAAAATACAAAAAAATCACTAACCCTGTTAAGTGGACCAAAAACCCAAACCCTAGTTTTAGGATTTTCGGACTAAAAGCCCCATATCTTCCCCATCCAGTGTCCGATTTGATCCTACTCACTTTGAACTAATGTACATTCAATTATCTTCAAAACAAGACCAAGTTCAAATGAATCGGAGCTCGTATGTGAAAGTTGGGTTTTGGGCCTCTTTTGTATATTTTCGCGGCTTTTCTGACCTTTATTTTATGTATATGTATTCTTAATTAATAAAAATCCAAAAAAAATAGAATTAGGTGCCTTTTATTTATCTTTGAGTTTTCCAGATTTTCTCGGATTTCTATCTTGTTTTAAAAAAAAAGACAAAAAATTAGAAAACCCAAAAATCAAGGTATTCTATGTACATGGGATACCCCAAAAATTCACTTTTTTATATTTGACCGAATTTGGCTTTGATGTGTTCATGAAAGTTGTAGATCTCGTCGAGACGAGCATTTTTCGTGAAGGAACTTTTTCGATCCGAGGTCATTTGTTATTTATTTTTGATTTTACAAAATGATTTTTCTTCGAATTTTCTGGTGCTGACACGTGGCAGCCCCAGAGGCCGCCACGTGTCAGCTATTTTTCGCATATTTTTATATCGTTTTTATAAAAAAAAATAAATCGGCCGCACGTGCGTCGCACGTGCTCCCAGCCACGTGCTCCGCACGTGCCACGACTGCCCCCTTTGACCTGCCACGTGTCCCCTCCGCGACCGTTCGATCAGCGGCCGATCGAACGGCCGCTGGCCTTCGTCTCCTCCCAACTTCCCCCCCCCCCCTGAAACCTCCGCCGGCCGCTACCCAATCTCGCGCGCCGCCGCACTCCTCGCCAACGACCTCCTCCGCTACTCTCGCAACCGCCCCTCCTTTATCCTCGCATCCCCGACGTTCTCGCGCGCCGTCAAACCACCTCCCCTTTCGGCCTATTAAAACCCTCGACGACCCTCCCCTGAGACTCATCCGCCGATAAACCTTCATCGATCAGGGACGGCGGTGACAGCGCTGCCCCTCCACCTTCAACTCCGGCGAGATCCGAGGAACCCATTCCTCGTTGCAGTGCCGCGGCTCCGCCGCGCGATTACTCAGCTCCGAGCTTTGTATCGAGCCTTCATCTCCGTCTTCATCGACAACGTCTTCCCCGACAACGTTCTTCTTCACCGACTTCTGCCATCACCTTCTCCTCCAACAAACGCCCAGCGCCGCCCCAAGCTTCGTCATCGACACCGCAAGCTTCATCGACTCAACCACGCCGACCTGCTTCAACCACCGACTCCATCGACCACTGCTACGCCTTCGCAACATCTTCAACCTCCAGCAGCATCAACTCCATTCGCATCTGGCACCACCTGCACCGCCTCGACAACGCCGCCCCGCAACCGAGCTCCGCCGGCCTCCCCTCCGCCTCGGCCGTGTGCCTCCGCCGCGCCCCCGGGCGGCTAGCCCGAGACCCCTCGCTCATGTGCGAGGCACGTGCGTCCGAGGGGGACGTCATCCATCGTCATCCCCCGGGTCACGTGTGCCGCACGTGACCGCGGGGTAAATTGCAGATAGCCCCCTGCTGTTTTCCAATTCGCACGCATACCCCCGCCTCCAGAGGGCACGTGCTGCGCACGTGCCCCTCTGGAAAATTGCAGAAGTACCCCCCCAGTTTAGGTAATTGCTTCTAGGTCCCTGTCTGCACCTTTTTATTTATTTTATTTATATTTATTGCATTTACCCCCCTGTGTTCTACCTCTGTTTTGAACCTCTTCTAGACATCATTCTATTATACAAAAATAGCACTTTGTTCATCGCTTAATTCTTCACATTTTGAGATACTGTGGGTATTTTTGTGATCATCGGTTAATTAATAATTAATTATGTTGTGGACAATTACGAATTTTGCCCAATCTGTGCTCTGAAATTCATATTTAATTAACCGTTGCTCTAAAAATCCCCGAAAAATCACATATTGTAGAGATTATTTTGATTGACATTGTGCCCAAAAATCTTTTCATTTGCATGCATAAATTGCTCTGTAAAAATCATTCAGCACATTTCAGTATTTGATTTTTTATAGGTATTCAACCCCACATTTTCAAGGTTTAGGATTTTTTTGAGATCCATCACCTAGTGATTGATCTTAGATAATTTTATTTCTTGAAAATAAGTAGGTTTAATATTTATTATAATTAAATATTGAAAATTAATTTGTTTGCATTTAAAATTCCATAAAAAATTCATTTTGCATCCAAAAATTCACAAAAAATTACAGTGCACTCATCTTGTCGTATAAATAATCTCGGCCAAGCTTCATATTTTTCGGACATCATTTGAACGTATTTGACATTTTAGTCCCTAAAATAGACCGCATTTGCACTTTGCATCCCTTATTGCATTGAAAAATTCCAAAAAAAGATCGCCTCGAAAACCGAACACTAAATTGGATTGACACAACTCTAGGTTGTTCCTTTGCCTCCTTGTGATCGACCTTGGGACTTGCCCAAGTAAAATAAACAAAAAAAACCACTTGCTTGAAATTGATCGAAAATTGTGGTTATTTCTTGACTGTTTCCGATCGCCGCCTACAACGAACGACACATCATTATTACCACGAACAAAGATTAAAAATAACTTCTTAACGCGGCTTTTACGGACCCGTTAGATGGCGCCGTTGCCGGGGAGGCAAACGACTTACATTTTTATTTTGAAAATTTTTGTTCGGTTTTCCGAATTCGGGTAGTCTGACTCCCGAATCTTTCATTGTAAATCCCATTTTATTTCTTGTATTTAGTTTTCAGCATTTATTTCATTTATTTTATTTTTGATTATTTTCTGAGTCACTCTCTTATATTCTCTCTCTTATTTTTCTTGCGAGGTACCCGGCGCACGTGGAGCGACTTTTCAAGGAGCCGACGCATCTTCACCGACACCCGAAGAAACCGTAATTAACTTAAGATCGAGTCGAGTCGTGAGAGAGAGTAGAGTCTAGGTTTTTAATTTCTGCACTTTTTCTGCTCATTTATAGCGGTGTCCGTTTGGACTCTCGCGTGTGTAAAAAGACCTTGAACTCTATTTGTGGTGTGTCGTGGCCTGTTTCACTCTCCGGAGAGGGTGGGGCCCGACTTGAGTGGCGATTAGGATAGACCTGCACATACGGCTCTTAGAGCATTTTATATTTTTGATTGTGCTCATAGGATCTTAAGCCACACTGCACTTTAATCAAGACGCACATTAGATCGTTCAACTTAGCCAAACTTAACTCAATTCTTCCCGCTAATAGAACTTTCTGCTTAGGTGCGATTTTCATCGGCTTGCACGCATTTAGTATAAATTTTTCAATTCTGTATTGCATCCCACATGGAGATTGCGAGGAGGCACTGTAAGTCTTCTAACTGAGCATTCATCATAGTTTTCCCCGTGCATCGGCTTTTCCCGATTTTCTCCCTCTTGTTTTATCACATAAATCTAAAGGAAATTGAGTCTGGACGGTAGACGTGTATTTGTGTTCATCTAAATTCTTCAGTGATCGCCTCATTAAAATTGGGACTGCTAAATATAGCTGATCTTAAAAACCCATAAAATCAAGAATTTCTGCGGGAGAGCAACCCCGACATTGTTTGATTTTATCTTGCAGCGAGGAGAGAGACACACACTAGGATAGAGCCCAGCTCCAAACCTAACACCTCGTTTAAACGGCTTGCAAGATTGAATTTATCACCAACTAAAATTGAAAAGATAATAGCCAAACTCTTACGACTCATTGTGTGAGTTGGTGAACTCGGGGTTTGAATTGTGTTTGCATTGGTGTGCGTGAACCGATTTCAAGATCAATAGCCGCACATTCGATAAAAATTCTCTTGACTATCCCGTACAATCATCTCTTCCCTCTCTTGATTTGAACCTCATAATGGAACTCTTGTCCAAAAACTCTCACAGATCCAACCCCCCATTCCTCTCCAAAATGACCGAACACCCATCAGAGCTATACTATGAAAATGAATTTGTTTTGGTTAGGCCCAAATCAACTCAATCCCCTTCTTTCAATAATCCTCCAACATTTGCGGGAGGCTTTCACCCGCAGATAAATTCGGCCTCCTCATTAAATTTCTATTCGAACAATCCAACCGTAAATGACCACCTACCATCTTGGACTGAATTGTCTTATTCTCAGTTTCTCGCCAATGAAACTTTTCAAGATCAAAATCCCTTCAAACCTCATGACTGGCAGAGAAACCAAACTCAGATGGATAGACATGCACTGAATAATCATCGACATTGGATTGACCATGATAGACCCCTCGTCAGACATGATACTCATACAGAGGACTGGACTGACCGCTTAGAAACACATAAACCCTGTATGTTGACTCCACAATATCAAGGTCTGACCAATCAACGACACATGTCTGAACCATATGAGCAGCCTCCTTCCATTATTTTTGAGGAGAAATTTTCAGAAAATAATGATCATATTTCGGATATTCCAAGAAGCTCTCCTCTCAGCACAAAGGGAAAAATGGAAGATGAAATTATCGAACATACACCTACTGCTCCCATAATTAATCATGAACCAAATCTTGAGGAGGATATTTCGAGGATAAATAAGAAATTCAATTCAATAGAGGAGAGATTTCAAAAATTTACCGATCGATTCATCGCATTCTATGGTGGCTCGGACAGTAAAATGAATGAGGAAATAACTGGATCTGAGATTGAAAATTCTGAGGATATTCAGGGACCTATGGATAATTCTGAAAATGATTATGCTGCTGACCTTCACTCTGAACACCCGAACCCCTGTTCATCTAAGGAACACACCACACACCCACATCACCCAGAAAATACCAAAAAAATGGAAACATTTGAAAAGCACAAAAAAATTGAAAATTCAGAAAAGTTCATAAAAATTGAAACTGAAGACGATTTGAGGAATTTGGATCCGACTGTACGGGAAGCACTGGAAAAACGCTTGATGTTTGAACTTCCCTTTATACAGGCCATTGAACACTTCCCCGACCTTAAAAGATTTATAATAGATAAATTAATGAACAAAAAGTCGGGCAGGATACGAACAAAGACTGAAAGACACATCTTGTCAATGGCCTCCTCCTTGGTGTTGAGGAGAAAAACCAAGAGCCACATAGTGAAGCGGTTGCCCAGATTTGACTGTGAAATCAAAGACATAATTTTCACCCATGCTCGGATTGATGACGATTCACCAATTAATATCCTCCCGACCTCTGTATTCCATGAACTCAAACTCGGACCAATTCGGAAGATACGAGAGATTGTTCAATTAGCGGACCGATCTACAAAGCGGCCGAGAGGAATCATTTCTGTCATCATGAAATTCCAAGGTGCTCCGCTCAAAGTAGAATTCACGATCATTGATATTGAGCATCAAGGAGAATTCACCCAATCTCCAATCATTCTCGGAAAACCATTCTTGGCATTGGCCAAGGCGAGTATTGATTGTGAGACTTGGGAAATCAATTTCACAGCATTGGAAGCACTTAGACCTGACCCTATCTTTGAGGAACCACGATCTTCTGAGGCAGCCCACGAAGTCCCCGACAACCGTAACCATGAAGCGGTAGAAGAGCCCTACCCCGCAGCCACACTTGAGATAGCGGTTGTTGATGAGACTATTGGTTTAGAAAATCTTCCCCCTGCTCCATTCCCAGCCGCTCTCACCATGGAGAATCATGCATATGAATCATATGATCCGGAGACTTATGCATGGGCACACCCTGGGTCAACCTACTCTGACTACATGGATTACATCAACTCGACACAGGAATGCGTCAACATCGAATCAATTGAGAAAGAACATGCAGAGACTCTCCCCAGTATTTCAATTCCCGCGGATCTCAAAATAGACAAATCTTTCTACTACGATCCAGAGACATATGCATGGTCACACCCTGGAGCAACATTCTCTGAATATCTTGACCAAATCATCCCAAATCGAGAGTGCTCAAACATTCGGGAGAATAAGAACAAGCCCGCATATCAAACACCGACCAAGGAGAATTCAAATGGCTATTCATCTGGATACTCAAGTGAACCGACACCTTCACGACAAAATAAAAAGAGAGTCACCTTTGACCTTTCAGAAGAGGAATCAGTTGATGATCCCTCATCAGGTCCGGAAAAGATGGTTTACATGAGTGAAGTCTGTTCGGCAGCCCTAAAGCCATATCTTCGTAAGGATCCAAAATTCAATCCTCGTTGGACAACTCCCGTTCCTAACTACTACTCATCCAAAGCTGATACTCCTGCATTCTTCAAGTACACTGGAATTCTTTCGTATGAGCTGACTGAGATCGGTGCTTCTGAGCATTCATCCGAGGACAAACTGATTGACCCCAAGAAGGAACGAATTCTGAGAAAATAATTGAAGAAACAAAAAGACCAGAATACTTGGAGTATGCCCACTTTCAATTACTACTCCTCTGAGGATAATTCCGATGATGGATATCTTTCATCTGACTCAAACAATCCATCCACTATCCATCATAATTTGTCTGAGGATGACACTGACAATAGTTGGGAATCATATGCCTCATCTCCGACTCATCATTACGATCTCCCATCGCAGGCTCACAAAAAGATCAGCCGAAAACCGCCTTAATCATCGGCTACCCACCCTCCCTCCCGACCACATCGGTTCCCTTGTACAGCTTCTTCCTCTACTTAGGCCAAGGCCTAAGTATAGGGGGGGACCGATGACATCTGTATATATCATTCTTCTCCTGACTCCTAATCGCTCCATTTCCACCCTTCTTCCATACTTAGGCTGATCAGAGCCTAAGTATAGGGGGAACCGACATCCACCTGTAAATACTCTCTTCACTCACATATCCCGACCGCTTCATTTTTCTTTTCATTTTTTTTCCACTCCCTTACGCTTAGCCCGAGCTATGTCTTCTTTACACTTCTTGTGCTCTGAGGACACAACACTCGCTAAGTATAGGGGGGTCTGTATATATACTTTGTATATATTTTACCCATATCTCGTACTTGCATGTAAGTTTATATGTATTTACGGGGTGGGTACTAATTTGAAAAAAAAAACAACAAAAAAAAGAGGCTTCTTATTCCATTTTCCGCATAAAAAAAATCCCTTGCATGAAATGTCAAAAAAAAATTTTCAAAAAAATGTGTCTGCATTGCACACACCTACACTTCATCCAACATTACATGCATTTGCATCTGTGAAAAGTCATTGGGTTCTGAACCAAGTTATGAGCCGAAACCGAGAGTGGTCTGGGCTTGACCTTAATCCACCTAATTTTCAGAGGAACTTCACCGAGAAATAGGATTTTAAGAGCTTCAGGTCTTTTTGACTTAATTCCTTAAGTTCCACATGACAATGTGCAGCGTTTGACTCTTAGTGTCTAACCTGGTCTCTTCATTTTGGGTACAACTCTGGGATAGAGAATTATTTTGTACTCTCGCACTATGCACTTAGCTCAACCCAGACGGGATGTTGGAAGACTGTGTGAGTCTCTTTTCTGGTAGCGTGGAAATCTAAAGACCGGAGTACGGGTTGAAATAAAGCTTCAGAAAAGGGATGGACGGATGGGCACAATTTTTTCTAAGACCCCAAAAAATGTACGGAACAAAAAGATTCTATATCCGTAGGGGCACAACAAGATCCAAGCAGAACCACCAAAAATTCCAAATACAAAGAAGCATTCTACCAAATAAAAATCCGACCAAAAAGGTCCAAGCTTCCAGAACCTGCAGATCTTGGTGGAGACTCGGCTACACTGGCCATCTTCACAAGGAGAGGTGACTACACTGGCCACCCTCCAGTTCTTTTCTCTTTCTTCTATCTTCTCCCTCATTCGATTGTGAACATAGCGCGACAGACCTTAGAAGGAAATACCAGACTCCCCGAGGACGAGTTACTGGAGAGGAGAGGAGCATGGTAGTCCGGCATTCTGGATGGGAAGAGCTAAAACCCTTCACACACATGAGTCAGTTATTCAATGTTCATAGGGTATACTTTGGGAAGAGGATTGATCTAAGATGACTTCTGAGCCAAAACTGTGACAATGATGTGTAGAACTTGAGGACTGTTGATTTTAAAATTCTAAGTCTCACAGAAGTTTCGCCACATTATTAATCCAAAGGTCAAGTTTAGTTTCACTTTCACCTTCAGTTCTTGGTCTTGGTATGGAACCCAATCTCATTTCACTTCATGGCATTTCTTTTTGATGCTCAGGGACGAGCATGGTTTAAGTATAGGGGGATGATGAATCTCGGATTCATCACTCTAAGTCTCATTAATTAAGCTCAAGTCCCTCAAAATCAACTGCATTTCTGCATTTATTTCGCATAATTAGCATTCAGGCATGATTTCGTAAGAATTGCATTTTAGCATTAATTTCGGCATAAAATAAGAAGCCAAAAATCCAAGCCAAAAATGACCTGTAAATAGCCTAACTTCCCCCATTTTTAACTCCTTCATGCTAACTCCGAATGCCACAAAACCACATCCACTATGTGCACATCACTAACAAGAATAAATAAAAAATACAAAAAAACCACTAACCCTGTTAAGTGGACCAAAAACCCAAACCCTAGTTTTAGGATTTTCGGACTAAAAGCCCCATATCTTCCCCATCCAGTGTCCGATTTGATCCTACTTCTGAACTAATGTACATTCAATTATCTTCAAAACAAGACCAAGTTCAAATGAATCGGAGCTCGTATGTGAAAGTTGGGTTTTGGGCCTCTTTTGTATATTTTCGCGGCTTTTCTGACCTTTATTTTATGTATATGTATTCTTAATTAATAAAAATCCAAAAAAAATAGAATTAGGTGCCTTTTATTTATCTTTGAGTTTTCCAGATTTTCTCGGATTTCTATCTTGTTTTAAAAAAAAGACAAAAAATTAGAAAACCCAAAAATCAAGGTATTCTATGTACATGGGATACCCCAAAAATTCACTTTTTATATTTGACCGAATTTGGCTTTGATATCTTCATGAAAGTTGTAGATCTCGTCGAGACGAGCATTTTTCGTGAAGGAACTTTTTCGATCCGAGGTCATTTGCTATTTCTTTTTGATTTTACAAAATGATTTTCTTCGAATTTTCTGGTGCTGACACGTGGCCGCCCCAGAGGCCGCCACGTGTCAGCTATTTTTCGCATATTTTTATATCGTTTTTATAAAAAAAATAAATCGGCCGCACGTGCGTCGCACGTGCTCCCAGGCACGTGCTCCGCACGTGCCACGGCTGCCCCCCTTTGACCTGCCACGTGTCCCCTCCGCGGCCGTTCGATCAGCGGCCGATCGAACGGCCGCTGGCCTTCGTCTCCTCCCAACTCCCCCTCCCCCCCCCCCGAAACCTCCGCCGGCCGCTACCCAATCTCGCGCGCTGCCGCACTCCTCGCCAACGACCTCCTCCGCAACTCTCGCAACCGCCCCTCCTTTATCCTCGCATCTCCGACGTTCTCGCGCGCCGTCAAACCACCTCCCCTTTCGGCCTATTAAAACCCTCGACGACCCTCCCCTGAGCCTCATCCGCCGATAAACCTTCATCGATCAGGGACGGCGGTGACAGCGCCGCCCCTCCACCTTCAACTCCGGCGAGATCCGAGGAACCCATTCCTCGTTGCAGTGACGCGGCTCCGCCGCGCGATTGCTCAGCTCCGAGCTTTGCGTCGAGCCTTCATCTCCGTCTTCATCGACAACGTCTTCCCCGACAATGTTCTTCTTCACCGATTTCTGCCATCACCTTCTCCTCCGACAAACGCCCAGCGCCGCCCCAAGCTTCGTCATCGACACCGCAAGCTTCATCGACTCAACCACGCCGACCTGCTTCAACCACCGACTCCATCGACCACTGCTACGCCTTCGCAACATCTTCAACCTCCAGCAGCATCAACTCCATCCGCATCTGGCACCACCTGCACTGCCTCGACAACGCCGCCCCGTAACCGAGCTCCGCCGGCCTCCCCTCCGCCTCGGCCGTGCGCCTCCGCCGCGCCTCGGGCGGCTAGCCCGAGACCCCTCGTGCACGTGCAAGGCACGTGCGTCCGAGGGGGACGTCATCCATCGTCATCCCCCGGGTCACGTGTGCCGCACGTGACCGCGGGGTAAATTGCAGACAGCCCCCTGCTGTTTTCCAATTCGCACGCATACCCCCGCCTCCAGAGGGCACGTGCTGCGCACGTGCCCCTCTGGAAAATTGCAGAAGTACGCCCCCCAGTTTAGGTAATTGCTTCTAGGTCCCTGTCTGCACCTTTTTATTTATTTTATTTATATTTATTGCATTTACCCCCCTGTGTTCTACCTCTGTTTTGAACCTCTTCTAGACATCATTCTATTATACAAAAATAGCACTTTGTTCATCGCTTAATTCTTTACATTTTGAGATACTGTGGGTATTTTTGTGATCATCGGTTAATTAATAATTAATTATGTTGTGGACAATTACGAATTTTGCCCAATCTGTGCTCTGAAATTCATATTTAATTGACCGCTGCTCTAAAAATCCCCGAAAAATCACATATCGTAGAGATTATTTTGATTGATATTGTGCCCAAAAATCTTTTCATTTGCATGCATAAATTGCTCTGTAAAAATCATTCAGCACATTTCAGTATTTGATTTTTTATAGGTATTCAACCCCACATTTTCAAGGTTTAGGATTTTTCTGAGATCCATCACCTAGTGATAGATCTTAGATAATTTTATTTCTTGAAAATAAGTAGGTTTAATATTTATTATAATTAAATATTGAAAATTAATTTATTTGCATTTAAAATTCCATAAAAAATTCATTTTGCATCCAAAAATTCCAAAAAAATTACAGTGCATTCATCTTGTCGTATAAATCATCTCGGCCAAGCTTCATATTTTTCGGACATCATTTGAACGTATTTGACATTTTAGTCCCTAAAATAGACCGCATTTGCACTTTGCATCCCTTATTGCATTGAAAAATTCCAAAAAAAAGACCGCCTCGAAAACCGAACACTAAATTGGATTGACACAACTCTAGGTTGTTCCTTTGCCTCCTTGTGATCGACCTTGGGACTTGCCCAAGTAAAATAAACAAAAAAAAACCACTTGCTTGAAATTGATCGAAAATTGTGGTTATTTCTTGACTGTTTCCGATCGTCGCCTACAACGAACGACACATCATTATTACCACGAACAAAGATTAAAAACAACTTCTTAACTTGGCATTATCGGACTCGTCAAGGATGGAGAACGTGCGCGAGGGAAGGGCGAATCCGATGGTATGGTCCGATGATCGAGTGAAAGGCGGGGGTGGCCGGAATCGGCGAAACACGACGTCGGAGCAGATTGGGGGTAATCTAAAATTAGCGAAAAAGAAAGCGAAATGGGTATACCTAGATGGATGAATCGACTGGGGGCTAGCTTGCGCAGCTCCTGGTCCTTGCCTCGAGGAGCGCCGACCTCCGAGGCTCGAGCTCCGGCTCTGGGCGGAGCACGACGGTGATACTCGTCGGATCAGTGGTCTCGCACTCCCTCCTCGCTTCGACAGCACCTGGAGTGAGCTGTCACTCTCACGCACGCACTGGAGCTCACTGGGGGGTGGAACGAATGGCCAAAGATGGGAATGGAGGTGGCGGAGCTGGGATTATATACGGTGGAGGGTCCGGGAAGACGAGCGCGGGTAGGGCATTCTGGAGCGCGGATCCCGAAGCAGTGGCTCCAGCAAGGTTCTCGGATGTAGCAGGAAGGAATCGGACCCGGGATTTAGGCGAGGGGAAATCGGGTTTAGGCGCTAAAATAGGGGGAAGTCGGGTCGGGCGCCTAACCCGTGGGATTTGAAAATTCAATTAAAAATACCAAATGGCCGAATTATTAAAAAGTCAAAACATGAAATATTTTTGTTTTAGTTTTTTCTATTTTTTGTGATTTTTAATTAATTTTTCAAAGTAAAAATAAGGTATGTACATAGTAGGGTTATATATAGGTATATATACAATATATATAGGATTTTCAATTTTGATTTTTAATTTGTTCTTTTTATACAATTTTATTCATATTTTATATTTTATTTATTTATGTCATAAAATAAGGAATAAAAATATATTTTTATTTTATTTTTATTATTTATATACATAGGTGAAATAAATACATATGTACATTTATATACATGGTATATTTACAAAGTATTTTTTATTTTTAATTTTGTTATTTTTATTTTGTTTTTATTTTATTTTATTTTATTTATTTACACCATATAATATAGAATATTTACAAAATTTTTAGAGATTAATTTTATTTATTTACAAAGCTGAATAAATATGAGATAGATGGTCTATATACATGGTGGCTATATGCATGAGTGATTTTTTTGTTTTCTTTTTAATTTTTATATTTTTATCTTGATTTTATATTTAGAAATATATACAAGTATTTACAAGCCAATTTGAGTCTATTTTTGTGAGGAAAATACTTTTATTTTATTTACATAAATATTTACACGCATGAGCCCTTATCTCCCTCTACTTTGGCTTTTATGCGGTCAGGCCCATGCTGAGCCCTCCCTTGGGTTAAGTTGCTCAATATTTATTCTAAATATTTCCCTCCTTTTCTTTTTAATCTTTATTCTTTTATTTTTGCACAAAAACATGCTAATTATAGGTTTTTACACAATGCATGCTTTTGGTAATTATTTCTATTTACTACTATATACATGCATTTGCAAAGGTTTTTTGTAGCTAAAATATAGGAATAAAGAGTGATGAATGAGTATTCATCACCCCCTATACTTAACTTTGCTAGTCCCTTAGCAAACACTTATTTGAAAAAGAAGTGAAAAAGGAATAAAGAAAAAGAAAAAGAGAATGTACATGGATCAAGGCTGATTATTAAACTTGCCTTCATTAAATTAAGGTATGGAGCTCGATCAGATCTTTGGATTATTAATGTGTCGGAACCTTATTTGGACTTAAGCCTAAAACTCAACAGCCTCTAAGTTCCACTAATCTATAACCAAGACTCCTCAATGCTCCAGGTCAGAACAAGTCATCAATCACAAACCCTGAAGACCATGAATCTTTTCTTGTCCTGTGAATGTGAGGTCTAAGCTCTCCACCTCAGAAATGGCAACTTGACAACCCTCCCCAACAAGGTAACTCTATGACCTCAATCTGGCCACTCTTTCCTCGAGGAGCGGGGTATTCCCTTCTAAGTTCAAGTTCAACCGGCTCAAGAAGAGGAGGAAGAAGAGAATGGGTCAAGGCCGGTGTAGCCATGTACCCTTGGGAGCTTGACCAGTGTAGCCAAGTCTCCCTGCTGCAAGCTACATCAGGTGGATCATGAAACTCAAGCTTTGCTTATTGCATTCTATATACATACTCCAGTGGGATTATCATTTTCCATCAGACCCACCATTTTTTTGGAGTTATTTTCTTTTCTTTTTTTACAGTGCATCTATACAACATATACATGTGCAGCATATATACAGGGAGTTTTTCCTCTTGAGCCAGTAGACTATCCCTCTTTTGAAGCTTTATTGCAACCCACAACTCCCGTCGTTAGACCTCATGGCAACCAGACCAAGTTGAGACACACTTCCTTCACTAAAAGAAGAAGAGAGGGTCCGCCTAAAAGTACTACCCTCATATGCGACCCCAAGTCAAGGAAGACTGTCTCCTCACCACCTCATCCGTAGAGAGCTCGGTGCATAGTGCTGGTGTCCAAGTAAAGCCATAATCTATACGAGTCATGTGTTGTTGTTAAGTGCTCTACTTAGGCTCATTGAGATGACATGTGATCATAGCCTAGTGGACTCAAAGAATTAAGTCACCATGGACCTGAAAAGCCTTAAACCTAAGCCCTATAAGGTTCCTCTTAGAAGTTAGGTGGATTAAGATCTTAATCAAGCTCCATTTCTCAATTTGATTCCAGGCTAGTTTAAATGTCAACTATCATCCAGAAAAACTATATACATATGTACAAAAGATGCTATTTACACAAAGTTTACAAACATGCAAAATTTTTGAAAAATGTTTTGAAATCATGAATGGATGATGCATGAAGTGCAAGTTTTGCAAAAAGGTATTTACACACATTTACACAAGATTTTTGCAAACTTTTGATTTTCAAAACATTTTGGAAAAATTTTGTACTATATACATAATTTTGATAAGAAAATATTTACACAAGCTTTACACAAAAGGTTTTTGAAATCATTTTTACAAAAATAATTTGTACACTAGCTATTTATGTGCAAATAAAAGAAGTTTATGTACATGAAAAATTTTTAATTTTTGTGATTTTTAGGGATTTTAGCCATTTTATTTATTAACACACTCACATAAAGTACGAGTTATGGCTAAAGTATATATGAAATATATACACACCCCCCTATACTTAGCTCGAACGATGTCCTCAAAGTCAAGAGCGATGAAGAAGACATAACTCATGCTAGGTATGGGGAAGTGAAAAGAAAGGCTATATACAAAGACGAATAGATGAAAAGTCAAGAGGGTCTCGGGTTTTCCCCCTATACTTAGGATCAAGTAATCCTAAGTATAGCAGGCTGTATACTAAGGGAAAATCGAGTGAAGAATGTACAGGATCTACCCCCCCTATACTTAGGGTGAAATATCCCTAAGTATAGGCAACAAAAACATGGGTAAAAGGAAACCAAAAGAAATACCCGAAGGTCCTACATCCCCCCTATACTTTAGGGTAAAGTGCACCCTAAGTATAGCATAATCAACAGATGAAGAAAGGGATGCGGGACTAAAGAATGTGGTGATATAGACATCTGGATCTATACAAGGCGGAAGATCAGTGAAACTCAGGCGTGAGATGTGCATTAGATGTGAGTCAAAGACCACATCTCACGCAAAATGAATAGGGGCAAGAACAACGACCCGCGGCTCATGATCTAGAAATGGCTTGAGCCGCTGGCCGTTCACTCGAAAGGTACTCTCAGAAGACAACTCGGATATATCAATGCTACCGTTGTCATGTACCTTTCTCACCAAGTAGGGTCCCTTCCACTTGCTATGTAGCTTCCCTGGAAATAAACGAAGCCTCGCATCAAACAACCATACGCTCTGTCCAATCTCAAAATGCTTGTGGCTGATATGAGAATCATGCCACTCCTTCACTCTCTCCTTGTACTGTAGGCTGTTTGAGAAGGCAGTATCTCTCAACTCCTCCAGGGCTGCTAACTCTGCCCTCCTCTGATCTCCTACACCATCTGGATCCATAAGTATGTCTGTAACTGCCCATAGTGACCTGTGCCTCAGCTCAACAGGTAAATGGCACAGCTTGCCATATACGAGGCAAAAGGGAGATGTACCCAATGGTGTCTTGAAAGACGTCCTATATGCCACAAGACCGAGTCCAAAAGCTGTGACCAATCCTTTCGGTCAGGGCGGGCGACTTTCTGCAATATAGTCTTAATCTCCCTATTCGACACCTCGGCTAGACCATTCGTCTGTGGATGGTAAGGTGTAGCAACACGATGGTCTATACCGAACTCGCTAGCAAGGGCCTTCACCTGGTCGTTGATGAAATGAGACCCCCCATCTGAAATCAGAACTCTAGGAACCCCGAACCGCGTGATGATATGCTTCCTCAAAAATCGGCAAACTGTCCTCGCATCAGCGGCTCGGGCGGGGATAGCCTCAACCCAACGACTAACATAGTCCACGGCCAACAGAATGTACTCAAATCCCTGACTCTTAGGGAATGGACCCATGAAATCGATGCCCCATGCGTCAAAAACCTCACAGAAGTGAATGGGCTGCATCGGCATCATATCACGCTGTCCACAAGTGCCTATCCTCTAACAGTCAGTACATCTCTTCACGAACTCATCAGAGTCCTTGAAGAGGGTAGACCAATACAAGCCGGATTGGAGCACTTTCTGTGCCGTTCTCCTCCCAGAATGATGTCCTCCTGCCTCAAGCTTGTGGCAGTAAGTGAGGATGCTATGGTGTTCCTCCTGAGGAATGCACCGACACTAGACGCTATCCCCTCCTTCGTGGTAAAGGATGGGATCCTCCCAGTGGTAGGACTTGGCCTTTGCAAGGAAGGTCTCAAGCCTCTACCTGGGCCAATCTTGTGGGACTTTCCCAGCAACGAGAAAGTTCACAATATCGGCGTACCACGGGAGTGAGGCGACAGCAAGGATCGCCTCATATGGGAAGGTCTCACAAATGGGATCAATCTGCTCAGACTCCTCAGGCTGCTCTAAACGGGAGAGGTGATCCGCCACCACATTCTTGACTCCAGGCTTATCCTTGATCTCAATGTCGAACTCCTGGAGTAGAAGGATCCATCTAGTAAGTCTGGCCTTGGCATCCTTCTTTGCCATGAGGTATCGGATGGTGGTGTGATCAGTGTACAATGTCACTCTAGATCCAATGATATAAGATCAAAACTTATCTAGGGCGAACACTATGGCTAGCATCTCCTTCTCTGTGACCGTATAATTCCGTTGCGCGGAATCCAATGTGCGGCTAGCGTAGTGGATAGCAAAGGGGACTCCATCCCTCCTCTGTCCCAGTACGGCCCCCACGGCAAAATCGGAGGCATCCGTCATGATCTCGAATGGGAGAGACCAATCGGGTGGCTGGAGAACAGGAGCCTCAATCACACACTGCTGGAGAGTCGCAAAGGACGAAAAACACTTGTCATCGACAAGGAACTCGGTGTCTTTCGTCAAGAGATCAGTCAACGGCCGGGCAATCTTGCTGAAATCATGAATAAATCTCCGATAAAAACCAACGTGCCCCAGGAATGACCGTAGATGCCTCAAATTGGACGGCGGTGCGAGTTTTCTAATGACATCAACCTTGGCCGGATCAACCTCCATGCCCCTGTTGGAGATGATATGGCCAAACACCGTCCCTTGAGTCACCATAAAGTGACTCTTCTCCCAAGAAAGCACCAAATGGACCTCTATACATCGCTGGAGTACTCGGTCTAGGCAGTCAAGATAGGAGTCGAATCCGTCGCCGTAGACCGAGAAATCGTCCATGAAGACCTCCAAACATTCCCCTACCATGTCCGAAAAGATCGACAGCATGCACCTCTGAAAAGTCACAGGGGCATTGCATAGCCCAAATGGCATGCGTCGAAAGGCATATGTACCGAAGGGACAGGTAAAGGTGGTCTTCTCCTGATCCTCAGGAGAGATGGCCACCTGGTTGTAGCCCGAGTACCCATCTAGGAAACAATAATGGCTCTTCCCTGCCAGTCTCTCAATGATCTGGTCAATAAAAGGCAGGGGGAAATGGTCCTTCTTGGTGGCCTGGTTGAGTCTCCTGTAGTCAACACAGACCCGCCAAGAGGTGGGTACACGTGTAGCAATCTCCTCTCCCGACTCACTGATCACAGTCGTGATGCCCGTCTTCTTGGGCACCACATGCAAGGGGCTGACCCACTTGGAGTCGGAAATGGGATAAATAAAATCTGCGCTCCACCATTTTGAAATTTCCTTCATGACGACCTCTCTCAGGTTGGGGTTCAGCCGCCGCTGGAACTTGATGAATCTCCATTTCATCACCTTTATTCTATCATTTTGGCCTCAAAAACCCTAGCAAATGCATGTAAATAGCATCAATTTGTACATAATAGCATTCATTATTCATTTGTATTAATTATATATAAAATAAGGTTTTTAATGCCAAAATTATAGAATAAAGAGAAGAAAAGAAAAAAGGAATAAAATATTGCAAATATTTTATGACCCTAACCCCGAGACCAAGTCCAGAATGGAATTGGTCGACAAGGAATAAAGTAGGGGGAGATAGGGCCAATTATCCAATAAATACTCCATTCATTTATGCATTTTTGGCACCTATTTTGTACATATTTATTTATTCAACAAATGAAGAAACTTTGTACATGAAAGTTGTAAATAATAATGTGAATAAAAATACAAAATTGAGTTTTTGTAAAAATAATACCCAGTGTACATTTTATACACAGAATAAAAAGCCAAAATCTCAACTTCACAGACCCATATCTTGCAAATAAAAACTCCAAATCACCCAAACTCACCTTTAATTGTATATAGCATTCCATAAACTATTTTATAAAATTGGTTTCATAATTTTTGGAGCTCATATGCAGAAGTTAGGTTTTTGGCCCTTCTTGTATATAGGACTGATTAAAATATTCATTTTATTCAGTATTTATTATTTGTACAAAATCATATTTTTAGAATTTTGTAAATAATGTATATAATGCACGTACACATTAAAAATAGAAGGAAACCAAAACTAATTTGTAAAATAAAATAAGTCTATAAATTCATAGACAAAATACCTATGATATGTACCTATCTATAAATAAAAAGGGCTTTAATCCTTGATTCTTTTGCTCTTCTATATTTTTATAATAATGTATACATTGTACATAGCTCATTAAAAATACAAAACCAAAATAAAAATCAAGAAAATATATTAAATAAATTAAGTGTACAAAATACATAGATAAAATACCTATAAGTATACCTACATACATCTATACCTATTTATTTAAAAATATACATAAACTCATAAAAATCAAACAAAAATATCTTTATACTCACAAAAATAAATTATGAATTTATGAAATAATCCAATAAAATAATAAAAGAAAATAAACAAATTAAAAATAAAATACATGAAAATACATGTAAATACATACATATACATATTATCCAAATAAAACTATAACAAAACACCTCAAAAAATTCAATAAAAATCATAAAAAAACTAGATGAAATAATACACATTTTTTATTTTATAAGAAAAAATTAATAAAATCATTTAGGGCGTCAAATAAATCAATCTTCCTTCAGATTTGCTATTTTGTCTCGTAGCGGCTTACGTGGCCCAATGAGGCGCCGGCCAACGTTGACTCCCAGGTCAACTGTCCCATCCCTCGCCTGGCGTCTCTGAACTGTCTACTCCCCCGATTTCATGCCTTTTTCCCGGGCACACCATCCATCAATCGACAACGCTTCCTTCACAAGAATTGTTCCCTAATCTTCCATGATGCCCGCCAAAATCATAGATCAACAAGATGTTCATTGGATCAGTTAATAATCGCCGGGTAATAAGGCCCCTTGCCAATGTTTATAAATAACAAGCTCCGCTTCCTTCCTCGAATTTGGCCACTTTTATTCCAACCTAAAGCCTAGATCTCGTTCCTGGATTGTTCCTCGTGACAGGGGGAGTAGCCCAGCGCCGTGACTCGGCCGGAGGGAGGAGATTTTGACGCGGCGGAGCTTCGGCGTCCGCCCTGCTCCCTGGAGGCCCCCAGGTATAAGAGCTGCCCTTTCTATGCATTTTTAGTTAGTTTTAGATGTTAGCTTTTCATTCCAGTCATTAGAATAGGTTTTGATTAATGCCTGTAGTTTAGAAATCGAAATTCGAAGTTCGCCGGAGCTAAGGTCTGCTTCTCTTTCCATGCTTATACCCTTGGTTCTGGACTCTCGGAAAGACCCCCAGAAGGTATGATACGATAGTTGGTTAGGCAGGTGAGGATAGGTATTCGGCTAGCTTAGCCACCCTCGTTTCGACTGTATCCGACCACCCCAAGCACCTCATCTCGTTCCTCGACGCTTCCTTCATCCATTTCGCGCACTTGTTCAACCCAGGACCCTAGGTCCTGGCGAATCGGGGCTCCCCCTCCGCCGTTCGCCGGAGCCCCTCTGCCCATCTCCATTGTGCATCGTAGCTTCAAAACCCCGGGTCGAGGAGCAAGCTCTCTCGCCCGCGGTTCTTCCTGTGCAGGTACTTCGAAGAACCGAGCCCAACTGGACTCGCACGGATCCGGGAAGAGGCTCCTGGGAGCCCTTTTCTTCTCCGACCTCGCTTCATCGACTCGGACCCCCAGGAGCCATGAAAACACCATCAATCGACGCGGGACGCTTCCAGCTACCTTCAGAACACTTCAGACTCGCCGGAGAACCCTGGAGGAGCCCACGCTCTTCGATCCAAGCTCACCAGCTCCGAGCTTCTTCCCCGTTCTTCCTGGGGCTTCAGCGCCGTCGGATCAGGAGAGCCGCCCCAGACTCAACAGGAACCGTCCGATGGAGCATTGTACCCACCGTCAGATCAGCGGGGCTGATCTAATCTCAGCGCTCCATCGGCGAAGCGTCATCGGGCGTCCAGGAGACGACGCGTGGCAAGTGAGAGGAGCAGAACCGTCGGATGCCACGTTTTTATTAGGGGTAAATTTCACATCCACCCCCTTGCTTTTTGTATTTAATATTTAATGCCAAAAATAAAAGTCACAGTTGTAAATAAAATGTCTATTTTGCAAGAGGACCCTCGATGTTTTCAGATTTGCACTTTAGTCCTTCCGCGCCTCACGTGCAGCAACCACGTGAGGCGCGTGAAATTTTGCAGTCAAGCCCCTTCGGGTCCCTGTAATTATTAAATGGTCTTGAAAATACAAGTTAAAGTGTATTTTTACTGTGATTTTTGCATGTATGCCCCTGCGACTTATTGTATTTGCAAAAACACCCCTGCCAGGCCATTTGATTTTTTAATGTTTTGTCTATTTATTTTGTGCTTCATGTTAAATCGAAAAATCTTGGAAAAATAGACTTACGCTACTATTTGGCTGTGCTTGCATGTCATGTTTTTAGTTTGTCATTTTATGGTCTTTTTGTATTTATTAAAAATCAAAAACATGTCTTTTATTCACTGTCTAAAGTATAAAATCCCAAAAAAATATTAAAATGCCTTGAAAAATTCTAAAAAAATTCCCTGTGGTGTATTTTGTCCTATTCTAGTGTCAGTCCAAAAATCCCTAAAAATCTCAAAAGGAAAACCTTAAAAATGCGAAAATACCCAAAAACTTCAAAAAAATATTAAAAATCACAGAAAAATCAGAAAAATACAAACTCAGGCCCTATTTATGTTATATTTTATTCTCTTTACTAGAAAAATCGTGTGGGAAAATTTTGAGGCTTGTAACTATTTTCAATGTTCAATTTTATTACAGCCAGACCTTATTCCACTGTTTGCTATTATGTAGTTAATTAAAAATACTAAACATATTATCAAAAATGTCCAAAAATCACAAAAACAGTAAAAAATGATGAAAAAACTAAAAAGATTTTATTTCTTATTTTTTTACTATTTTTAAGCATTTTTGTAAATATTTTAGTACCCCTTAATGTATATATAAGTATTTCCTAAAAAGGAAAAAAATCTATATGTATATATACATATGCACTATCTAATTATATTATTATTATTATTATATATATATAGAAACAATATATATATATATTAATAAATAAAAACAAAAAAAATATATATATATTCAATTAATTAAAACCCACTTCTCACAAGGATGACTCATTCACACCTGACGGCTCATGCATTTTGTATTGCTCTCTGTGGTTCGACCTCTACATGCTTGTTCCCTATACATTTTATGGTAGAGTAAATAAAAATTAATTCACATTTATTTTCGAGCTTGATTGTTGTATTATTTGTTGTGGGTTAATTGCTGATCAACCCCCATATTCTGCGAGCGGTCGCCGCAGCGACACCTTGGTATTATTTATTCATGGTGACCCTCGTGGTCTGTGGCCGCGTTATCAGATGGCGCCATTGCCGGGGAGCAATGAGCATAGCCAAATTGATTTTTGTCATCCTTGTATAAAAAATTTTTGATTCATTGAGCAGCTATTGTTTTAGTCCTATTAATCACCATGCTTCATTTATTCATTCACTGTGATTACTTTATCTGCTCTATTTGATTGACTGAGTATGCTAATGCAATCTTTTTGTGACTTTGATGCGAGGGACCGCCACGCGAGGATGGCTTCCTAGGAGGCCAAGGCAGCCGGGCTTGGAGGAGCATGGTCTTCTCTTCTCATGACCATCTGGAGAGTGCACCAAAGCAGCAAAGAGAGGGGCATTAGATAGGCTAGATACTTAGAACTATTTTTGTAATTCATGGTGAGAGAGAGACTATTTGGCATGTAATTAAACATGACTCTCCTCTTCACAATGAGGTCCAGTGCCTGGGTGATTGTTCACCTGGGGGCCTCATCGCGGTTTTTTCGAGTTTTCATCGCCTTCTTTTATTTTGTTTCCCGCAGTTTTGAGCTTTCCGCCTTTCTTTTACTTTGTTTTGTG
Organism: Ottelia alismoides; assembly: GCA_037367405.1. Lineage (NCBI taxonomy): Eukaryota > Viridiplantae > Streptophyta > Magnoliopsida > Alismatales > Hydrocharitaceae > Ottelia > Ottelia alismoides. The sequence continues at coordinate 203,176 of JAZKJV010007369.1, read as the reverse complement.
TGCTTGGAGCCCCTAGATATAGGTTGCTTGACTCGGTAGCTAGGTCCAAACATTAATAAGAATGCATGTTCCTATAGTCTACTTCGATTGGATCTAGTCAAACTCAAACAAGTTGTAAATTTGCCTCTTAGCCCTCTGTGCCGTAGCGAACCCTGTAAAGCGCTTTCTCCTACCCTCAATTTGTTGAGCAGAGGAGGGGTGAGCCAAGACCGGACTCTCTTGGGCTAGAGACAAATGAGCAACTTATGGTTCTTCACGCTAATAGCAGCTTATGTTTAGGACGATTTTGTGCCTTGCATACCGACATGTAGATAGGTTTAAAAATTCTGTTTTGCATACCACATGGAGAGAGCTGGGATGCACTGTAAGTCTTCTAACTCAGCATGCATCATTCGGTTCAATGGTGAGATTTCCATCATGGAACCACTTGCACGGCTTTTCCGTTATCTCCCTCTGATTTTGAGCACCTAGGACTTAAATGAAAATCTACAAAAAACGTTAGGCGCTGGTATGAAAACCGATCCAAAAAAAGTGAAAACCAAAAAAAATTAAAACCAGGGGACTGCTAAATAAACTTTGACCTTAATTAAAATCTGTAATGGACTATCATTGTACCGGGTTCATAAAGCCCTCATTGTTTTCAGGTACCTTGGAGGGGGACCAAAACCCTACTCCCTTGAGCGAGTGCGACCCCTAAGGATAGAAAGCCCAAAACCCAGTCTGCAACTGCCTTGTGTATCGCCTGGATTTCCGAAGTAATGGCGCTTCTATCGTACGTAGGCTAGTAGGACTTGGTCACCAATGGTGACTCTCTGTTGTGAGAGCATCGACCCTGTCCGAAGTATTGAGCATAGGCCACGCCTTCACGGGGGTGTCTGTCTCATCGTCCTGCGTCCGAGTAGGTTCTTGCACGCTCACGGGTGATTCCGTTGCGAGCGAGAACCGAAGTATTGGTTTCGCCTATCGGCTTCCTCTCTCTTTTCTTTGGCTGAGTAGGGATCCAGGAAGGGTTACAAGGACTCCAAAAAGTACAGACTATAGGTTACACAGGAGGAGGACAAGTACGGGATACTCTTCTGGCAGTACTCTCTCTCCTATAGGGTAGCGTACTAAGGACTTGTTATAAGATATGCCTGAAAATCACAACTCTAAAAATGAAAAGATAATAAATAGCCGAGCTTTCACGGCTTCACATGGCATGAGTTGGTGAACCCGATTTTGTATTGTATTTGTATGGATCTAGATTAAGGTTCAAAGATCAAAGTCCCGCGCCTTTGCGCAAATTTTGTTATGTCTTCCTTTGACCACCCCGCTCAACCGAGCCTTTCTACTATTTTACACTCCTTTTGTTCTTCGTTGACCATCGTATCATTCTTCCAAAAATCCGACATTCTCTTGTGCTTCGCGAAGTTGATCCATGGATGATTTCGTCGGGACCATGCCAACACCTACATCGATTCCATAGACTCAACTCCGCCAATAATTTCGAGGCGATTCCCGAGAACCGATCCGGACTTTGCGGATCGAACTCCAGACTCCTCGTTTTCTACCTTTCTCTTGACCACCCAATAAACTGGGATCACTTTTGTCCCGCCACCGCCGTTGTGAATGGGAGTCAATTACAATCTACATCTCTTTCCCATTCACAACATGTTGGGGTTGACCTGAATTCTAGCTTAATCACGGCAGCTGAAGGTTAATTGCAAGTGATCTGATTCGGACTACCTCATTCTGCAGATAGAAGCCGGAGCGAGCCCTGGAGTCTACTCCGGAGTTCATCTCGTCCGACTCAGACCCTGACATGGCTCCAGGAGGAAAGTGCAAGGGTCAGCAGCCACCACCAGAGGGACATGTGCCAGATCAGAACCAAGTCAATGCACAATTGCTGGCATCTATCCAGGCCATACAGCAGCAGCTGACTGAACAGGCCCTTACACAGACTGCTTTCCAGGATATGTTGAATGATGTGATAAACCGCAACGACGGAGGAGGAGGCCGAGGCAGAGGAGGCAGGGGAGGAGGGGGTGGAGGTGGAGAAGGTGGTGATGACCACAATGATGATCCCGAATTCCCGCCACCGCCGAAACCGACACTCAAAGAAATATACAATCCTGGAGACAGCCAGATGACCGAGTGGATTCTCATTCCACCGGTACACGCTCACTTTGAGCTGAAGCCCCAATTCATAGCCCTTCTCCCTGCATTCCATGGCAACACCAATGAAGAGCCGTACATTCACCTGCAGCAATTCTCCCACATTTGCCGCACCACCCACTATCCGAATGTCCCCCTGGACATTGTCAAGATGACGGGTTTCCCCTTCAGTCTACAGGATAAGGCCCTCTATTGGGTCAATCATATGGGAAAGGTCGTGACGACCTGGGAGGAGTTGAAGTCTGCCTTCCTGCACAAGTACTACCCTCTCGGTCGGCTTAACCACATGCGAGCCCGTATTAGTAATTTCTCCCAAGGGGCACATGAGTCCGTACACGAGGCTTGGGAGAGATTTACTGATCTGCAGGAGAAGTGTCCCCACCACGAGATCCCTAAGACCAGCCTGGTCCAGCATTTCTTCGGGGGACTCAATATTGAAAGTCAAAGGCTCGTGGACGCAGCATGTGGGGGCTCCCATTTCAACAAGGATGAATATGTTGTCTGGTAGATTTTTGAAGAAATGGCCGAAGGAGAGGCCACCCTCTCTTCATCCAAGGCGTACCAGAAGCAGCCCCAGATCCTCCAGAAACAAGTTCACATGGCTGCATCCAAAGAAGCAGAGAGAGATGAGAGCTCCAACCTCAGCATCATTGGGGGCCATCTCTCTAAGGTTGATATCATTGAGAAGCGATCACAGGACCTTGAGAAACTCGCTGTGATCGAAAAGAGGACCCAGAACCTGGATAAGCTCGATCAGATCAACAAGTACCTCGAGCTGTTGGTCGATACGATCAACTCTGTCCAGTCGGCTACACCATCAGACGCTCCCGCTGAGAAGAAGGACGAGCCACAACCGCAGCATCAGCCTCAGCCGAGCCAGCAGCCACCGGCAGTCCAGCACGTGTACTACGTGCAGGCGCCCGACCAGGGCCCGCCGCAGCAGCAGATGGTCGTTTACCAGCCAGAGTTCCTTTCCATTCCTGATCCAGTTTTCCCACCACCACCCTTGATCCAAGAAGTTAACGGGGTATGGACGAATGATGCACAGCCGACCCGTCCTCAGGGACAACTCCAGGGTTAGCAATTTGCCAACCGGCAGTACCACCAACCTCAGGGTGGTCGTTTTGGCCAAACCTCTCAACCTCACCAACAACACCAGCAGCCTCCTCAGTTCGCACACCAATGGAGGCAGAACTTTCCGTATCAGCAGCAGCCGCAGTATCACCACCCACAGCCGTATCACCAGTATGCGGCTGCTCAGCCTCAACCATACCAGCAGTATCCACCTCCGTCCTACCAGCAACTTCAACTTCCTGCTCCACCACAGCAACAACACCAGCAGCCTCCCCACTCATCTAACCAACAGCAGCGTGGTCTGCACGCTGCATCTTCTGATGTGCCCCCAGCTAATCCCACTATGGAGTGTCTAGCCCAGCTTGTTCAAGGGCTAGCGGAGATGACCAAGCGGCTTGATGACCTGACTGCCACTCGCACTACCATTCCGGCGCAGGTCAAAGCCAACCCCAACAATTTCAAGAAGAAGGAGCAGGTAGAATGTGATGTCCAGTCCGCGTGTGATAATGATATTACTGTTTATTCTAATGCTGTTACTCTCAGGAGCGGTAGGGCCTTGCCTCCGCCTGCTACCAGATGTGGGGTGAATAAAGAAACAGGTGGATCGTCATCTTCCGCATCAGCCGTGCCAACTCTAGGGGCGGGTGAGGAGGAAGAGGAAGGAGAAGCCCGTCCAGCCGTCGTGGCATGTCATCAGCCTCAGCCAAAAACACAAAAAAATCAGCAAAAACAAAAACAACAAAAAGAAGCATGTAGCAGAAGTGAAGCCGCGCCAGCTTTGGAGGAGCCGCCAGCAGCAGCCGATCCCTTGCCAGCCGATGGAGCCGATGCTACCCTTTTTGATCGCCCAGCAGCACCAGCATATTCAGATCCAGCTCGTACTCCTTTTTGTAGTCCGGATGTACAACATTTTATGGGCGATGATTTTGATGTAAATAAGAACTCTAATTTTCCTGCCAGTAATGTGAATATTCCTTTTCCGCATGCAATACAAAAATCCAAAAAAATTGCAAAAAGAAAAAATGCATTGTCTGATCCAGGTGTCGTTGACATTTTGGATAAATTGACTGTTGAGATTACCTTGCTGAAGGCCGTGGAATACATGCCAGCTGTGAAGAAAGGATTGAAAGAGGCATGTACTAACAGGCGTCGCCCAGCGCAAGATAACAGACACCGAGAGGTAGAAAATCACGTTCTATCCATGGCCACAGTTGCAGCTATCACCAACCTCCCCCAGAAAAAGCAAGATACAGGAGCACCTCTGATCAGTTGTGTGATTTTCGATCAGGTATTCGAGCGTACTCTTCTTGACAGTGGTTCTTCCATCAACCTTCTACCCTTGTCCATAATGCAAGAATTCGGGCTGGGACCGCTCAAGCAGACACGAATGATCCTTCAGTTCGCTGACCGATCCATTAAGCGACCCCGCGGTTTGTTGGAAGACGTGATAGTTACCGTGCAGGAGATGAAATTCCCGGCTGACTTTGTAGTCCTTGATATGGACTCGCCTGCACCACTACTCCAGACCCCTATCATCCTTGGCAGACCATTTCTCCGTACTTCAGGTGCCGTGGTTGATTACGGGTCTGGAAAGATCACTTTCAGCTCGAACACCCAGCAAATCACGATCAATATGAACAAGGAGCAGAATGCCACAACTGATGAGAGTCAAGCAGCATCAGAAGCAGACTGTGATTTTATTGCAGAAATCAGAGATTCAGAGTTGTCACTGGACGATCCATGGACCCAAGAAATCCTCACCCTTGAGGAGGACTTGGAAAGCGCAGTCAGTATATGCTCCGACAATTCTTGGGAGACAGATTCTCAGATGCAGGTGCATCTTCTTGAGCATTCACTCCAGACCGAACATGATCAGCTTAGTGCGGAACCGTTCGGTGCATTTCCGGGATCTCAACAGAAGGATGAGGATGGTAGCAGCCTCAAAGTGCTTTCCACCACCAGCATGGTATCTGAAGTGACAGATAAAGTGGACAGATCAAAACCAGAACTCAAGCCACTTCCTGCAGGCCTGAAGTATGCTTTCCTTGCGGGTGAAGAACAAATGTATCCGGTCATTATCAGCAGCAGACTGAATCCGGATCAGGAATCTCGACTTCTCGAGGTTCTAGAAAAGAACCGCAAGGCACTTGGTTGGAGCGTATCAGATCTCCGAGGGATAAATCCAGCTCTGTGCTCACACCATATCTATCTAGAAGACGATGCCAAGCCGTCCCGCGAATTTCTGAGAAGACTGAACCCTAACCTTCGGGACGTGGTCATGAAAGAAATCACAAAATGGTGTGATGCAGGCTTCATCTATCCCATCTCCGATTCAAAATGGGTAAGCCCCCTGCATGTAGTTCCCAAGAAATTCGGGCTTACCGTGGTCACAAATGAAAAAGGAGAGGAAATTTCTACTCGGGTACCAACCTCCTAGCGGGTGTGTGTTGACTACCGCCGTCTTAACGCAACAACCAAGAAGGACCACTTCCCCTTGCCATTTATTGATCAAGTATTGGAGAGATTAGCAGGCAAGGAGTTCTTCTGCTTTCTGGATGGGTACTCCGGGTACAACCAAGTGGCGATCGCCCCTGAGGATCAAGAGAAGACTACCTTCACTTGCCCGTTCGGTACCTACGCCTTCAAGAGGATGCCCTTTGGATTATGCAATGCACCCGCAACCTTCCAAAGATGCATGCTAGCTGTATTCGCCGAGATGGTACGCAGTTTTCTCGAGGTGTTCATGGATGATTTCTCTGTCTATGGTGATAGTTTTGATTCTTGCCTCGAGCACCTAGACAGAGTGCTTCAGAAATGCCGGGAAGTCAATTTAGTGCTCTCATGGGAAAAGAGCCACTTTATGGTCACAGAGGGTATTGTGCTGGGCCACGTCGTTTCCAAACGTGGCATGGAAGTCGACCCAGCCAAGGTGGATGTCATTTCAAACCTTCAGCCACCTCAGTCAGTAAAGAATGTGAGGTCATTCCTGGGGCATGTGGGATTTTATAGACGATTTATCAAGAACTTCAGCCGCATTGCCCGATCTCTGATAGAACTCTTGTGCAAGGAGACGGAGTTTATTGTTGATCAGCCGGTTCTCCTTGCTTTCAATCAATTAAAGGAGCTTATCACTCAGGCTCCAATCTTACAGCCTCCCGACTGGACTCTTTCATTTGAGATAATGACCGATGCGTCAGATTTTGCAGTCGGAGCTGTTCTAGGGCAGAGGAAAGACAAGGCGCCCTATGCCATTCACTATGCCAGCAGAACATTAGATGAAGCTCAAAGAAATTATACAGTGACAGAGAAAGAACTGCTGGCTGTGGTTTTCGCCTTAGAGAAGTTCAGATCCTATTTGTTGGGGTCGAAGGTCACAATTTTCACGGACCACTCTGCTATCCGGTACCTGCAGCAGAAGAAGGATACCAAGCCAAGACTGATTCGCTGGATCCTTCTCCTCCAGGAATTTGATCTGGAAATCAAAGACAAACCTGGAGTTCAGAATGTGGTGGCAGACCATCTATCCAGAATAGAGCAGCATGAGTCTCCTCTGAGCAATGCACCTATCATAGAAACCTTCCCTGACGAAGCTATCTTAGCCGTGGATGCTCTCCCTTGGTATGCTGACATTGTCAATTACCTCGCCTCGGGGGTAATACCTTCGGATTGGATGAAGAATCAGAAGAACAAATTCATGTCGACCATCCGCTTCTACCAGTGGGAAGATCCTCTCCTATTCAGAGAAGGGGCAGATTGTATTTGGCGCAGGTGCATCCCTCAGACGGAGCAATCTAGTGTCCTCGAGCATTGTCATTCGCTCGAATCTGGTGGGCACCATTCTGGAGATCGTACGGCAGCAAAAGTATTGCATTGTGGCTTCTGGTGGCCCACATTATTCAAGGATGCAGTAGACTTTGTTAAAAGATGTATTGACTGTCAGCGACTGAAAGGTACACTCACTGCCAAAGATTCAATGCCTCTGAAAATTATTCAGATAGCCGACGTCTTCGATGCATGGGGCATTGACTTCATGGGACCTTTCCCTAACAGTCAAGGTTTTGAGCACATCCTTCTTGCCGTCGATTACGTGAGTCGTTGGGTTGAAGCTATTCCCGCCCGAGCCGCCGACAGCAAAACAGTTTGCCAGTTTCTGAAGAAGAACATCATTTCGCGGTTTGGGATACCAAAGATTCTCATCTCAGACGGGGGTAGTCACTTCATCAACAAAGAGGTCAAGAAGTTAACGAAGGAGTACGACATCGATCACCGTGTCGCGTCTCCTTATCATCCGCAGACCAATGGCATGGCAGAGTTATCCAATAGAGAAATCAAGACCATATTGCAGAAACTTGTTAGGCCAAACAGAAAAGACTGGTCTCAACTCTTGGACTCAGCTCTTTGGGCCTACCGTATGGCCTACAAGTCTCCCTTGGGCATGTCGCCCTACCGTCTTGTATATGGAAAACCATGCCATCTGCCCGTGGAATTAATTCACAAATCTCTTTGGGCAATTAGTAGTTGTAACTTGGACTCACGAAAAAGTGGTCAGAAGAGAAAAGACGATCTGAACAGGCTCTTGGAATTCCGAGACTGCGCATACGATAACACCTTGATGTACAAGGAGAAGGTGAAACGCTGGCATGACCGGCACATCAGACGAAAGACCTTCGACGTTGGGCAGAAAGTGTGGTTGTTTGATGCAAAGTTGCGGATATTCCCAGGTAAATTAAAAAGTAAGTGGAAAGGGCCATTCCGAATATGTGAAGTGCGTGACAACGGAAGCATTGCGATATCAGAATTGTCCCCTGACGCACAACCCTTCGTCGTCAACGGCCAACTACTGAAGCCTTACTTGGAACCCGATGCATTCTTGGCCATTGTTGACTCTATTCAACTAGTGCACCACGATGACATCTCCACAGTACCTGCAGCACCAAAAGATTCAGACGATGTACTCCAACCACTATTTCTCTGATTTTCTTCTTTTCTTCTTTTCTTCTTTTCCTTTTCTATTTTCTTTTTCTATCTAAAAGGTGCCGCCTTTGTAGACAGTTTTCTTTACTTAGGACGTACTTTGTCCTAAGTATAGGGGGATGTGCACCTAGAGTTTTTGATTTCGGTTTGATCTTCTCCATTGTCTCCTCTTCTTGTCTATACTTAGGAGTATCTTACCCTAAGTATAGGGGGAGACAATCTGAGCACGATCAGTATATTCCCACCCTTGACCCTCCCTGCTTTTTGTACAGTCTGCTATACTTAGGATTATTTGATCCTAAGTATAGGGGGGACGGTCAACTTCTCATTCATTCATTTCTTTCATACTTATTCTTTAGATATGTCTATACTCAGTACGAGTTATGTCTTTGCTTTTTCTTTTCGATCTATGAGGACATAGCTCAAGCTAAGTATAGGGGGGTCGTATATACCATGTATATACTAAAAGCCATAACTCATACTGAAAAATAAAATATCACTACAGCATAAAATAAAATATAAAAAGTCGCTTTACGATAATGAAAGATGATTGTGAGTTCCTCAGACTCATTGTAATTGTACTGACTATTGAGTCAGAAAAGTGTTTTGTACGAAACATTTTCCTTTGAAAAATCTTGTGAAATTTGTTTGAAAATAGCGTGAACAAATATTCAACGTTTGAAAAATTAGTTTGTGTGTAAAACCTATTTTCTTTGAGTGAAAGCAAAAACTTTGTGAAAATTAGTGTGCAAATGATTGTGAAAAGTTGATTGTCAAAAACTGTTTTGAAAAATCTATCTATGTTGTATAAAACATTTGTAAAAGGATTTTCAAATGCGTGTACATGTTGCAAAATTATTTTGGACTAGAGTTTTCAAAAACCCTTGTGAAAATGATTTTCGAGTAAGTCTGAGGAATCCGCACAAAAATCTCTCATTTGTAAACAAGGAATAAGCCAAATAAAATTTATAAGAACTGAAACCATATTGTACATCAAATACAATTTTTCTTCTTTTGTATCTACTGATTAATAAATCAGATACCTATACAAGTATGATTTGAAAAATAGTGTGACCAGTTTTGAAAAATTTGATGTGAAATGATTTCAAATGTGTGAAACTGTGTTGATTGCAAAACTTTTCTTTGTGTGAAAGAAAGGATTTCAAAAACCTATGTGCAAATGTCTTGAAAAATGCTTGTCAAAATTATTGTGAAAATTGTATATATACATATAGTGTGAAAAATCTTTGCAAAAATAGTTTTCAAATGTGTGTAAATGATTGCAAAAATTATCGTGTACTATAGTTTGCAAAATTATTTTCAAAAAGCTAATAAGAACACCATCGCATATACTAGTAAATCAGAAACAAGACACATACAATTCTTTCTGTACATACCCAAATAAACTATTTCATTCACACCTGTAAGGTTGCTAAAAATTCCTAAATTTTGAAAATAAAGCTGCACGCCCGTGTAAATAAGTGTATATACTTTTTGAATATTTTCAGTTCGTACTTCCTGTGCAGAAATTCTTTTTGTAAAAACATTCTTTGATCCTTTCAAATTTTTGTGAAAAATTGCATCATTCATTGTGCACAGCATAAGCATACCATTCATATTCTTTTTGAGTGAAGCTTGATGATTGAATCAGTCTAAGAAAGTCTCAAATTGGAGCTCGGTTAGACCTTACCGCACCTAATTGCACTGGAACCTTATGGGAACTAGGTTTAAGGCACCTCAGGTCTATACAGACTTAATTCTTTGAGAAATCAGGGCTGGGTTCAAGTCACCTCAGTGGACTAACTAGAACTTTTCGAGACACACGTATGACTCTTACCGACCGTGATCTAACTTGGACACCTGCACCTTTCACTTGGCTCAACTCAGTTGGAGTGGTGAGGGGGTTGGATTTGCAAGTCTGAGACGCACACGGGTGGAAACATTCGTCCTCGTCTAGGGAGGGAAGTGCACCCCAACCGGATCCAATAGCAATGAGGTCTAAAGACAGGAGATTATGGGTTGCGATAAAGCTTCAAAAGAGGGATAGTCTACTGGCTCAAGAGGAAAAACTCCTTATGTAAATACTGCTGTGAATAGTATGTTGAAAAAAAAATGGTCAGGCCTGTACAAAAATAAAATGCCTGCAAAGTATGTACAAAGTCAATAAGCAAGCTTGAGCTCCAAAGTCAAACATGTAAGCCTGCAGCTGGATGACTTGACTACACTGGTCTTGCATCCCGGGATAGGTAGCTACACTGGCTACCGTCCATTCTTCTCTTCACCTCCTCCTCTTGAGCTGGTTGCCACTTGAACTTAGAAGGGAATACCCTGCTCCTCGAGGAAAGAGCTGCTGGATTGGGGAATCATTGGGTTGTCATTCTGGAGAAGTCAGTTCCTTTATTATTTCAGTTGGGGAGAGCCACTATCACTTACACCGTACAAGTCAGCTTCATAGTTATAAGAGTTTGCGTATGATGTAGACTAGTTCTGACCCGGCTATTGAGGTGGGTTGAACCGAGTTCTGTGACTATCGAAGGCTGTTGTATTTTAGAGCTGGTTCCCGACTAGGTTCCACACACCTTCACACCCAAGTCTGACAGGAGCTCCAAATTCAGATTTTGTAAGGACATGCATTGCACTGAAAGCATCCCTATTCACTCTATATTTCTTTCATTTTCCTTTTTCTTTTCTTTATTCTTTTTGCACTTATTGCATAAGTGTTTGCTAGGGACTAGCAAAGGCAAGTATAGGGGGGTGATGAATCTCCATTTCATCACCTTTATTCTATCATTTTGGCCTCAAAAACCCTAGCAAATGCATGTAAATAGCATCAATTTGTACATAATAACATTCATTATTCATTTGTATTAATTATATATAAAATAAGGTTTTTAATGCCAAAATTATAGAATAAAGAGAAGAAAAGAAAAAAGGAATAAAATATTGCAAATATTTTATGACCCTAACCCCGAGACCAAGTCCAGAATGGAATTGGTCGACAAGGAATAAAGTAGGGGGAGATAAGGGCCAATTATCCAATAAATACTCCATTCATTTATGCATTTTTGGCACCTATTTTGTACATATTTATTTATTCAACAAATGAAGAAACTTTGTACATGAAAGTTGTAGATAATAATGTGAATAAAAATACAAAATTGAGTTTTTGTAAAATAATACCCAGTGTACATTTTATACACAGAATAAAAAGCCAAAATCTCAACTTCACAGACCCATATCTTGCAAATAAAAACTCCAAATCACCCAAACTCAACTTTAATTGTATATAGCATTCCATAAACTATTTTATAAAATTGGTTTCATAATTTTTGGAGCTCATATGCAGAAGTTAGGTTTTTGGCCCTTCTTGTATATAGGACTGATTAAAATATTCATTTTATTCAGTATTTATTATTTGTACAAAATCATATTTTTAGAATTTTGTAAATAATGTATATAATGCACGTACACATTAAAAATAGAAGGAAACCAAAACTAATTTGTAAAATAAAATAAGTCTATAAATTCATAGACAAAATACCTATGATATGTACCTATCTATAAATAAAAAGGGCTTTAATCCTTGATTCTTTTGCTCTTCTATATTTTTATAATAATGTATACATTGTACATAGCTCATTAAAAATACAAAACCAAAATAAAAATCAAGAAAATATATTAAATAAATTAAGTGTACAAAATACATAGATAAAATACCTATAAGTATACCTACATACATCTATACCTATTTATTTAAAAATATACATAAACTCATAAAAATCAAACAAAAATATCTTTATACTCACAAAAATAAATTATGAATTTATGAAATAAGCCAATAAAATAATAAAAGAAAATAAACAAATTAAAAATAAAATACATGAAAATACATGTAAATACATACATATACATATTATCCAAATAAAACTATAACAAAACACCTCAAAAAATTCAATAAAAATCATAAATAAATACTAGATGAAATAATACACATTTTTTATTTTATAAGAAAAAATTAATAAAATCATTTAGGGCGTCAAATAAATCAATCTTCCTTCAGATTTGCTATTTTGTCTCGTAGCGGCTTACGTGGCCCAATGAGGCGCCGGCCAACGTTGACTCCCAGGTCAACTGTCCCATCCCTCGCCTGGCGTCTCTGAACAGTCTACTCCCCCGATTTCATGCCTTTTTCCCGGGCACACCATCCATCAATCGACAACGCTTCCTTCACAAGAATTGTTCCCTAATCTTCCATGATGCCCGCCAAAATCATAGATCAACAAGATGTTCATTGGATCAGTTAATAATCGCCGGGTAATAAGGCCCCTTGCCAATGTTTATAAATAACAAGCTCCGCTTCCTTCCTCGAATTTGGCCACTTTTATTCCAACCTAAAGCCTAGATCTCGTTCCTGGATTGTTCCTCGTGACAGGGGGAGTAACCCAACGCCGTGACTCGGCCGGAGGGAGGAGATTTTGACGCGGCGGAGCTCCGGCGTCCGCCCTGCTCCCTAGAGGCCCCCAGGTATAAGAGCTGCCCTTTCTATGCATTTTTAGTTAGTTTTAGATGTTAGCTTTTCATTCCAGTCATTAGAATAGGTTTTGATTAATGCCTGTAGTTTAGAAATCGAAATTCGAAGTTCGCCGGAGCTCCGCTCCGGCGACTTCTCCACCCTCGTTTCGACTGTATCCGACCACCCCAAGCACCTCATCTCGTTCCTCGACGCTTCCTTCATCCATTTCGCGCACTTGTTCAACCCAGGACCCTAGGTCCTGGCGAATCGGGGCTCCCCCTCCGCCGTTCGCCGGAGCCCCTTCGCCCATCTCCATTGTGCATCGTAGCTTCAAAACCCCGGGTCGAGGAGCAAGCTCTCTCGCCCGCGGTTCTTCCTGTGCAGGTACTTCGAAGAACTGAGCCCAACTGGACTCGCACGGATCCGGGAAGAGGCTCCTGGGAGCCCTTTTCTTCTCCGACCTCGCTTCATCGACTCGGACCCCCAGGAGCCATGAAAACGCCATCAATCGACGCGGGACGCTTCCAGCTACCTTCAAAACACTTCAGACTCGCCGGAGAACCCTGGAGGAGCCCACGCTCTTCGATCCAAGCTCGCCAGCTCCGAGCTTCTTCCCCGTTCTTCCAGGGGGCTTCAGTGCCGTCGGATCAGGAGAGCCGCCCCAGACTCAACAGGAACCGTCCGATGGAGCATCGTACCCACCGTCAGATCAACGGGGCTGATCTAATCTCAGCGCTCCATCGGCGAAGCGTCATCGGGCGTCCAGGAGACGACGCGTGGCAAGTGAGAGGAGCAGAACCGTCGGATGCCACGTTTTTATTAGGGGTAAATTTCACATCCACCCCCCTTGCTTTTTGTATTTAATATTTAATGCCAAAAATAAAAGTCACAGTTGTAAATAAAATGTCTATTTTGCAAGAGGACCCTCGATGTTTTCAGATTTGCACTTTAGTCCTTCCGCGCCTCACGTGCAACAACCACGTGAGGCGCGTGAAATTTTGCAGTCAAGCCCCTTCGGGTCCCTGTAATTATTAAATGGTCTTGAAAATACAAGTTAAAGTGTATTTTTACTGTGATTTTTGCATGTATGCCCCTGCGACTTATTGTATTTGCAAAAACACCCCTGTCAGGCCATTTGATTTTTGAATGTTTTGTCTATTTATTTTGTGCTTCATGTTAAATCGAAAAATCTTGGAAAAATAGACTTAAGCTACTATTTGGCTGTGCTTGCATGTCATGTTTTTACTTTGTCATTTTATGGTCTTTTTGTATTTATTAAAAATAAAAAACATGTCTTTTATTCACTGTCTAAAGTATAAAATCCCAAAAAAATATTAAAATGCCTTGAAAAATTCTAAAAAAATTCCCTGTGGTGTATTTTGTCCTATTCTCCAAAAATCCCTAAAAATCTTAAAAGGAAAACCTTAAAAATGCGAAAATACCCAAAAACTTCAAAAAAATATTAAAAATCACAGAAAAATCAGAAAAATACAAACTCAGGCCCTATTTATGCTATATTATATTCTCTTTACTAGAAAAATTGCGTGGGAAAATTTTGAGGCTTGTAACTATTTTCAATGTTCATTTTTATTACAACCAGACCTTATTCCACTGTTTGCTATTATGTAGTTAATTAAAAATACTAAACATATTCTAAAAAATGTGCAAAAATCACAAAAACAGTAAAAAATGATGAAAAAACTAAAAAGATTTTATTTCTTAATTTTTGACTATTTTTAAGCATTTTTGTAAATATTTTAGTACCCCTTAATGTATATATAAGTATTTCCTAAAAAGAAAAAAAATCTATATGTATATATACATATGCACTATCTAATTATATTATTATTATCTATATATATATAGAAACAAATATATATATATATATTAATAAATAAAAACAAATATATATATATATATTCAATTAATTAAAACCCACTTCTCACAAGGATGACTCATTCACACCTGACGGCTCATGCATTTTGTATTGCTCTCTGTGGTTCGACCTCTACATGCTTGTTCCCTATACATTTTATGGTAGAGTAAATAAAAATTAATTCACATTTATTTTCGAGCTTGATTGTTGTATTATTTGTTGTGGGTTAATTGCTGATCAACCCCCATATTCTGCGAGCGGTCGCCGCAGCGACACCTTGGTATTATTTATTCATGGTGACCTTCGTGGTCTGTGGCCACGTTATCAGAACTCACGCGACGGCTTCACCCCCTCCTCGAGATAAATATGGTGGGAGCACAACGATGGACTAATCCCATGGAGATCTGCTACGCTCCATCCGATTGCCTTGCGGTTCTTTTCAAGAACCCCCGTCAAACGGGATTCTTGCTCTCCAGTCAGATCAGCGGAGATGATGACTGGGTACATCTCAGGCTCGCCCGCAAGGAATCGATACTTCAGCGAAGTAGGGAGCGGCCTCAGCTCTGGACAGCTGGGTGCTGGCAAATCTGGCTTAGGAAGAAGATGAGTGTATGCTGCCAAGTCTGCCTGGGAGAAAGACAACGAACTCTCGCAAACTGGATCTGGAGAAGGCTGCTCGACTGAACTGTCTCTAATCTGCTCTGCATCTACCTCCTCCTCAGCTGTAGGCTCAGTAGGACTCATGTCTGGCATCTGATCCTCGTAATCTGCCCAATCAGACTCTGAATCCGAGGGATCTGCATCAAACAAGGTGGCATCAGTACCACCGTCACACAAGGTGGCCTCAGTACCACCATCACTAGAAATCGTGTCCCGGTCAAGAACCGGCTTTACTGCCACTGAAATATCCTGGACCAGGGCTGTGCTCTCCTCTGCTATCAACTCGGCATCAGCGGTGTCTGGAAATGAGAGGATGGCCTGTGCTGAAGGGTCTGCCCATGCTGCCTCATCATCTGTGATCACAAAATCACAGTCCTGGTGGATGTCTAACCCGGCATCTGTCAGCTGCTCTGTATCTGTGCTGGTCTCTGAGCATGCTCTATCTCTGGCTCTGTAGTCCTCGACCGTCTCTATTTGTATACTCTCTCCCTCGACGCGAAAGTATACCTTCCCGCTATCATGGTCAGTCATCGCCTTGGCTGTGACCAAGAACGGACGACCGAGGATGATGGGGGTATCGGCCACTGAATCAGGGATCTCCATGTCCAACACTACGAAGTCCACGGGGAATTGCAGGCCCTGAATAGTGACGATAACGTCTCACAACAACCCCTTCGGCCTCTTGACAGATCGATCAGCGAACTGAAGGACTGTCCTGCTCTGTCTAAGAGTGCCCAACTCGAAGCGGTCGAGAAGGGCTGCCAGAAGGAGGTTGATAGACGATCCGCTATCCAATAGAGTCCGGTCGAACCTCTGCTCTCTAATATGACATCTGACATATGGGGCTCCTGAATCTGGCCTCTTGGCCGGCAGACGGTTCTGGATCGCGAAGCACGTGGCTTTCGTCAGTACATGTATCTCTGAATGATGGTTCCTCCTCCTCCTCCTGACTGTAGTCCTATCTCTCAAAGAACGCTGAAGAAGGGGGATGTGCTGCAAAGCCTCCTGAAGGGTCAGCTGGATATGGAAACGATCAATCATGCTCTGGCTGAACTCCTCCTGCTCTCTCTTTTTTGGATCTTTTTCTTTTTTCTTCCCCTTCCCCATCTGTAGGGCTCTAGGGAAGGGGATCACAGGGTCCTTCTCAGATGAAGGACTAGGAATAGGTCTAGACGGCTCGACGGCCGGATCCGCACATACATCAAGCACCACAGTGGGACCAGAGTAAACTAAATCTTTTCCTTTATTCACAACATGGTTCCGAGCTACATCAGAATGAGGAAAAACAACAGCTCTCTCTACATGAACACCGGTGGCCTCAGTACCACCACGGGCTGGCTCTGCTGGACGTCTCGCAGCCTCAGTACCGCGCTCTGGCTCGGCAACTCGGGTGGCGTCAGTACCACCTCCTCGAACTGGTGAAGCGGCGGCCTCAGTACCGCCGGTGGGATCAGCATCCTTGGTGGCCTCAGTACCACCGTCATCATCATGAGCGGCCTCAGTACCGCTCTCCTCCTCCTCATCTAGCGCCCCGGATGTATCCTCGTGGTGTGGCTCAGACGAGGCGTCGCCGCCTGCTGGTGTCCTACCGCTCCTAAGCGTAACAAAATCAGCATCAAAAAGATCCGAAGAAATATCATCAAATGGATCACTAGGAGTGGCATGCTCAGTGTAAGCTACCTGCTCAGATTTCCGCTTCAGGCTGTTGGGATTCGGCTCTATCTGGGCAGGAATGGCGGCCTTCCCTCTCACAATGTCCCGCATCTCCTGGCGGAACTCGTCCATCTCCCGTCTGAAAGTAGCCTGCTGGTCCGAGAGGAGGCGGGCTATGTCGTCCAAGGCGGGGCTCTCGTATGGAGGACCATGGGAGCCCGACGGGTAGCCTCTCTGGTGATGAGGCTGCTGGAACTGGTGCTGCTGCTGTGGAGGGGTAAGAGGAAGGGTGCTACTGCTGGTGTGGCTGGTGAGGCTGCTCTCGCCTCCAAGACTATCCCTGCTGCTGATAGGGACGAGGAACGAAGGATGACTGCTGCTGTGACTGGTAGACTGGGGGCTGCTACTGCTGGTGATCTCTCTGCTGGCTATACTGCCCTCCCTGACCGGATGACTGCTGCTGGGGCTGGGTACCTCCACTCCCCCACCTGAATCCGGGATGGTCTCGTCGGATCCTAGGCTGAGGATGGTCATACCAAATCCCGTTGACATCCATCAACGGCTCTGCGTCGTACTGGGCTGGCGGGAGTACTGCCAGAGGCTGATCCGGATGGTATACCACCATCTGCAAGTCTGGAGATGGTGGTGCCTGGTAGGTGGGCTGCGGCTGCTGGTACGGCTCCGCCTGTACAAGGTGAACCTGTCTAGGCTGCTGGTGTGAGCTGGAGCACTGGATCGAGCTGCTGCTGCCGCCGGTATCGCCTCGCGACTGAAGACGGGGCTGTGAAGCCGTCTGTGCCTCCTGGAGACACATGAGCTGGGTCTTCATGTCGCTCAGTGTCACGACCCGTCCCGCTAACCGGAACGTGCTGCGACAGAGATTCTTTCTTCTTCTTTTTCCTCAAGTAAACATGTGGCAATCTCAAAAACATAACATCTTTGTATTTCAAGTCCACAACACCAAGAAGTGTATTATACAAGTTCTATCTATTACAACTTCTTACAAAATAACACAGATAGTACAAAAACAACAAAGAGCAAAAGACACCTCCTCCTAGTGTATAGGCGGTCTTTTCCCTGCTAGTCGTGATTCTGCTGATCTGTACATAATATAATATAACGGGATGAGTCTAAACCCATTTATGAGCTTAGACCCAGTGAAAGGATCTCAAGCTTTTTACATATAGCTAAAAATCTGAAATATGAGTATCATGACAAAAAAAACTTATGCTGAATACTGTGAAATAGCTTGAAAGAAACTTTATGACAGAAATTACATATAACAGCATGCTAGTTTTGCAATTAAACGCTGAAATCACTTCAATAGCAGATAAACTGAAACATAATCATTACTATCAAGCTGTTTGTACTAATCACCACTGTGGCTAATTTATTGACTCATGAACGCTGAAACAAAGCTAAGTCATATGCGCAGACGGTCCCAAAGACCAAAAACACCCTGCATACGGCCCAAAGCCTATATGTATACAGAATGCGGACCCAAAGTCCTCTTGATACCATATCTAATGGTTTGCCATATCTAATGGCGGTTTCAGGGTCATATCTAATGACATCACCATATCTAATGGCTAGTTCATGATTTGTATAAAAGAGCTATTGTGGTGCTTATCTTCTGATTCTGATTCTTTTCTTGCCACTAATAAACTGTACTTTTGCTAATTCAATCTCATAATAGCTAAATCATGAACATAAAAACTCTTGGCATAACATACATATTCTGATAGCTAGAACTTGTTTAAGAACTTGAAAACTGGGCCATAATGCATAGTAACCGTGCAAAACATAATTCTTCACATAAAACTCATATCTAAATAGTGAAACATCATGTCTCGTGTTCCATCAAGAACAAAATGCATAAAAACGTGCTATCATGATAAAGCACCTAAAACGACTTCTGAAATATGTTCTAAAGCCCTGATTTCATCTCAATAATATGGTACTTGAAGTTCATGCGTAAAAACTTTTAGAAAAACACTATTTCATACTAACTATTCAAACCACACATAAAAACTAAAGACTAGTGCTTTAAAATAGCGCTTGAGAATCCCTCACCTGATTGTTGTCTAACTTGGGTCGAAAATGCTTCTTTAGTGAAATATCCCTCTATAGCCGTCCTAGATTTGATTACTACGGCCTGATGCGGACAGAACTTCGTTACGGCTTTTAAAAACGCTCTCGATCACCGACAGGGCTTCGCCGTGGCTCCTCTCGTGCTCCTTCGCAACCTCGGCGGCCTTGCGGCTCTAAGGTGGAGATATGGGCGTGGGATGAAGTGAGGAGTATGGGGGGTCATGGGTATTTATAGGCCTCCACCCCCTTTACATGTGTGACATGTGTCAGCATGTAAGGGAGGTTCCATGACACATGTTGTTTTTTAACCATGTATGAAGACACATGGCATGGCACATGGCATGATCATAAGAAAACTTGTTGCCTAAGTAATAGGCTTGGCTTATCCATGAGTTTACTTGTTGCCCAAGCAAAAGACTACACCGTGACATGTGTTAGTCTCAGGATAATGACACATGGCACTACTGAGGTTTTGACACTTGTCCTGACTATAAAATGACACGTGTCCCATGATTTCCCCTCCATGTGTCCTACTTTTGCTAATGATGCTTAATTAACACTAATGTAATTAGCACTAATCATGCTTAATTAGTCTTAATGATGTGATTATGGCTAATGAGTATCAATCTATGCTAATGACGCTTAACTATCACTAATGATTGGTAATTAACACTAATCATGCTTAATTAGTCTTAATGATGTGATTATAGCTAATGAGTATAAATCTATGCTAATGATGCTTAATTATCACTAATGACGGGTAATTACACTAATCATGCTTAATTAGTCTTAATGATGTGATCAATGCTAATGATACTTAATTATCACTAGTGACGGGTAATTAGCACTAATCATGCTTAATTAGTTTTAATGAAAAAGCCGGGTGAGGTCGACCTTCCATTTTCCAAGTCTCTCTATATGCTGGTTTCTTGATCTACCTTCTTCTTCTCTCCTACTACTTCTCCACATCTCGTTTTGATGCTCCCTACAGTTCGCTGCCCGCCTACCTCCGACCCTTAGGGAATGCATTGACGGAGGGCCATCAGGTAGTTCTCTATGCCTAATGAGTATAAATCTATAACATTATGGGCACTTTGCAAGTAGTGGCTTCTACTACTTATAAGGTACTACCAAAAATCCAGATTACTAGATGTAGTACTATGTTTTGATGTGCTACACAATTCAAAGAACCTTCTGGAGTCCATTTTTATACAAGATGGTCTCTGATATAAACACAACAAGTTTCAATAAAATCATTGCATTAAGGCGAATCTATTGACTCTGGTGTCTGTAAAGTGTGAATACTATAAATCCAATATTTCCTTGAAATAACAGTTGATCACATTCAAAGGCATAGTGTACAAAACGCATATTACAATTCTCCCCTACTTGCAATAAATTTCGTCCTCGAAATTTAAGTACCTTTTCTAGTTTGAAAATAAGTGGGGATATTGAGATCTCAGTTCTTCCTCTCGTTCCCATGTGGCTTCTTCTATTGCATGACTCCTCCATAAAACTTTAACTAAAGGAATCTTCTTTGTACGAAGCTCTTGTACTTTATAATCTAGAATTTCCACAGGAACCTCCTCGTATGAAAGATCTTCCTTCAATTGAATATCTTGAGGTTGTATCATATGGGTTGGATCTGAAATAAACTTTCGAAGTGTGGAGACATGAAAGACATCATGTATCCTTGCTAGTTCAGCTGGAAGTCGAAGACGATATGCCACACCACCGATTCTCTCTGTGATCTCATAAGGGCCAATGTCTAGGGCTTAGTTTCCCTTTCTTCCCAAATCTGATTAGGCCTTTCCATGGAGATACTTTTAGAAACACATGGTCTCCCACTTGAAATTCTAAGTCTCTCCTTCGCTTATCTGCATAACTTTTCTGTCTGCTTTGCGCTGCCTTTAAGCATCTCTTGATTTCCTCAACTTTTTCGATTGTGCTTTGTATTAGTTCAGGTTGAACCAATTTTCGTTCTCCAACCTCACTCCAACAAATAGGTGTTCTACATGGTCTTCCATACAAGGCTTCATAAGGTGCCATCCCAATACTTGCATGATAGCTGTTATTGTATGCAAACTCTATAAGTGAGAGATGTTCATCCCAGCTTTCTTTAAAGCTCAGTGCACAAGCTCTAAGCATGTCTTCTAGAGTCTGGATAGTCCGTTCTGATTGGCCATCTGTTTGAGGATGAAAGGCTGTACTAAATGCTAACTTCGTTCCCATAGCTTTATGTAAGCTTGGCCAAAGTTTAGAAGTAAATCGTGGATCTCTGTCAGAAATAATTGACACAGGAGCTCCATGACGGCTAACTATCTCATTAACAAAGATCTTTCCCAAGCGGTCTAGACTGTATGTCATGTTAATGGCTAAGAAATGTGCAGACTTAGTTAATCTGTCTACTATGACCCATATTGCATCGTGACCTTGACGAGTCCTTGGAAATCCTGTAACAAAATCCATAGTGATGTGTTCCCATTTCCATTCTGGTATTGGAAGTGGCTGTAAAGTCCCTGCAGGTCTCAAACGTTCTGGTTTAGTTTGTTGGCATACAGGACATCTAGAAACATACTCTGCAATCTCTCTCTTCATGCCAGACCACCAATAGTAACTCTTAAGTGTTCTATACATCTTAGTACTTCCTGGGTGCATGGTATACATGGAGTTATGTGCCTCTTCCAAAATCTCAGTCTTTATATCAGATTTCTTCGGAACACACAATCTTCCTTTAAAGAATAAGACCCCTTGACCATCTATTGTATACCCGGCTTCATCTCCTTCCTTAATCTTCTCAACCATTCTAATGATTTCAGAATCATGGACTTGGGCCTCCTTAATTTTATCATATAATATGGGTCTCACTTGTAGGGATGCTAATAAGGCTCCAGAGCTATTTATGGTTAACTTTGCACGTAACTCTTTCAGCTGGTAATATTCTCCTTTTAAGTGAGATAGCTGACCATTAGACTTTCTACTAAGAGCATCAGCTACGACATTGGCTTTCCCCGGATGATATTCTATGGAACAATCATAATCTTTCATTAGTTCTAACCATCTTCTTTGCCTTAAATTCAACTCTTTCTGAGAGAAAATATATTTCAAACTCTTGTGATCCGTAAAGATTCGACAAGTTTCCCCATATAGATAGTGTCTCCAGATCTTTAAGGCAAATACTATAGCAGCTAACTCAAGGTCATGAGTTGGGTAATTTAACTCATGTTGTTTTAGCTGTCTAGATGCATAAGCAATCACCTTATCATTCTGCATTAAAACACATCCCAGCCCTTGTCTTGAGGCATCACTATAGATTACATAATTACCTTTCCTTGATGGAAGGCTAAGTATAGGTGCTGAGGTGAGACGATTCTTGAGTTCCTTAAAACTCTTCTCGCATTCTTCGTCCCAACTATACTTCACATTCTTCCTAGTTAATCTTGTCAATGGTGCGGCAATTCTAGAAAAGTTTTCAACAAATCTTCGATAATACCCAGCTAATCCAAGGAAACTTCGGATTTCTGATGCATTTATCGGTCGTTCCCATCTAAGAACCGCTTCTATTTTTGATGGATCTACTGTTATTCCTTCTCTAGATATAACATGGCCTAGAAATGCAACATTCCTTAACCAAAACTCACATTTATCAAACTTTGCATATAATCGGTGTTCCTTCAGGGTTTGAAGTACAATTCTCAAATGTTCTCTATGTTCTTCCTCTGTTTTAGAATATACTAGAATATCATCAATAAATACAATCACGAATTTGTCCAGATATGGACGGAAAACCCTATTCATCAAATCCATAAAAGCAGCTGGGGCATTTGTCAAACCAAAAGGCATTACTAAGAATTCATAATGCCCATATCGGGTTCGAAATGCAGTTTTAGGGACATCTTCTCCTCTAATCTTTAACTGATGATAGCCAGATCTCAAATCAATCTTAGAAAATATAGAGGCCCCTTGTAATTGGTCAAATAAGTCATCTATTCTGGGCAGAGGATAGTTATTGCGGACAGTCACTCTGTTTAGTCTCCTGTAATCTATACAAAGTCTCATGGACCCATCTTTCTTCTTGACAAATAGAACAGGAGCACCCCAAGGAGATATACTGGATTGTATAAATCCCTTATCTGTCAACTCCTGTAATTGAGTTTTGAGTTCTTTAAGTTCAACTGGGGCCATTCTGTAAGGAGCTAAGGCAATTGGATTAGTACCCGGAATGAGGTCAATAGTAAATTCAATTTCCCTATCAGGAGGAATTCCTGGTAGTTCATTTGGAAACACTTCCGGAAACTCCTTCACCACAGAGATATTTTCTAAACTGGTTGCTTCTGCTTTAGTATTAAACACGTAAGCAATATAAGAGGAATATCCCTTTCTTATCAACTTTTGGGCTAAGAGACAGGAAATGACAGGGGTAGGATATACCCTTCTTTCTCCATAGAAAGTGAATTCAATATCACCTGGTTTTCTAAAAGTGACATGCTTCAGATGACAGTCTAGAAGAGCATGATATGTACTTAAGCAATTCATTCCTAGGATAGCATCAAATTCCCTTATCTCCATAGGAATCAGGTCTACTTCAATATAATTCTCTCCTATCTTTACCAAACAATTTCGAAGGACATTCCTAATAATTTCTGGTTCTCCCTTAGGCAAAGAAATTGCTAAAGCATGCTTGAGAGTACTTGTAACTTTATCAGCATGTATGGAGAATCTTTGTGAAATAAAAGAATGACTTGCACCAGAATCAATAAGAGTATTGGCACTTTTACCAAAAATAATAGTGGTACCTGATACAACATCATCCGCAGATATGGCCTCCTCTAAGGTCATAGCAAACGCTTTTCCCTCTCTCTGGTTTGATCTCTTCTGTGTATTACTTTTATTTTGTTCCCTTGCAGGTGGAGGACGACGTATAACAACATCACGGTTTTCATTTGGTGACGGTCTTCCCATAACCCGACGGCCTTGGACCAGTATAGGGCAATTCTGACGTATGTGGCCTATCTCGCCACATTGATAACACCCAGTGGTCCCCTTACGGCAAGTTCCCGGATGAAACTTTCCACAGTTTGTACATTGTGGAAAAGAAAGAGTTCTGTTTTCAGAAGTCCCAACTGTATATCTATTTGTTTGATTCCCCTGTACTCTAGGAGCTGATCTATTATCTTGCCTTGAATTCCCAGCTATTCTTGGTTCTTTGTTCATGGTTCCTCTCCATAGGGGTCTATCTGCAAACCTTTTCTTTCCGTGATCATTGCACTTTCTTCTTTCTATCACCACTCGTTCAGCCCTCCGAGCAGCTTCCACCAATTTTGCATAATCTGTATATCCCGTGGCTGAAACCATTTCCTTTAAGTCAATATGCATACCATCTTCTAGACGTCTACACCTTTCTTCTTCGGTTGCAACCAGAGAAGCAGTAAACTTTGAAAGTTCAGTGAATTTCTTCTCATATTCATCAAACATGTTACTCCCCTGAGTAAGGAATAGAAATTCCCTACGTTTCTCCTCCCGATAAACCCTTGGGTAGTATTTTTCATTGAACTCTTTCTCAAAGATCTCCCATGTAATATGAGATGGGTTTGGATATTTCATTTTCACCGATGTCCACCAATCATCAGCGCTATCCTTCAGAAGAAATATTGTATACTTCAACTTTTGTTCGTCTGTACAGTCCATTAGAGCAAATATTTTCTCCATATTCTTGAACCATTCTCTGGCCTTCTTTGGATCAGTGTCTCCTACAAATGGTTCTCCTCCCAGCTTCTTTACATGTTCAAAGGGCAACTGGTGCTCAAATTCATGTCTTTTAACTGAGTGGGCAGCCATGCCTCCTAGTGTTTGAGCTATCAATGTCAACGTGTCGTACACGTTATTATTGTTATCATTCTCATGACTAGGGCCTTGTGTGGTCACAGGTGGCTGCTCTGCTGCCATGGTTTCCTATAAAAATAAAACTTCAGTTAGATCCTCATCAACAAAATCATCCAATAATGATTCTAGACATCCTCAAGACTATAATATCAATAACTCAATTATCTTCTAATACTTATAGGTCAACTCCTAATATAATTTTTGCTCAAGGTCCTAAAACCATTGCTCTGATACCACAAGTTGTCACGCCCCGTCCCGCTAACCGGAACGTGCCGCGACAGAGATTCTTTCTTCTTCTTTTTCCTCAAGTAAACATGTGGCAATCTCAAAAACATAACATCTTTGTATTTCAAGTCCACAACACCAAGAAGTGTATTATACAAGTTCTATCTATTACAACTTCTTACAAAATAACACAGATAGTACAAAAACAACAAAGAGCAAAAGACACCTCCTCCTAGTGTATAGGCGGTCTTTTCCCTGCTAGTCGTGATTCTGCTGATCTGTACATAATATAATATAACGGGATGAGTCTAAACCCATTTATGAGCTTAGACCCAGTGAAAGGATCTCAAGCTTTTTACATATAGCTAAAAATCTGAAATATGAGTATCATGACAAAAAAAACTTATGCTGAATACTGTGAAATAGCTTGAAAGAAACTTTATGACAGAAATTACATATAACAGCATGCTAGTTTTGCAATTAAACACTGAAATCACTTCAATAGCAGATAAACTGAAACATAATCATTACTATCAAGCTGTTTGTACTAATCACCACTGTGGCTAATTTATTGACTCATGAACGCTGAAACAAAGCTAAGTCATACGCGCAGACGGTCCCAAAGACCAAAAACACCCTGCATACGGCCCAAAGCCTATATGTATACAGAATGCGGACCCAAAGTCCTCTTGATACCATATCTAATGGTTTGCCATATCTAATGGCGGTTTCAGGGTCATATCTAATGACATCACCATATCTAATGGCTAGTTCATGATTTGTATAAAAGAGCTACTGTGGTGCTTATCTTCTGATTCTGATTCTTTTCTTGCCACTAATAAACTGTACTTTTGCTAATTCAATCTCATAATAGCTAAATCATGAACATAAAACACTCTTGGCATAACATACATATTCTGATAGCTAGAACTTGTTTAAGAACTTGAAAACTGGGCCATAATGCATAGTAACCGTGCAAAACATAATTCTTCACATAAAACTCATATCTAAATAGTGAAACATCATGTTTCGTGTTCCATCAAGAACAAAATGCATAAAAACGTGCTATCATGATAAAGCACCTAAAACGACTTCTGAAATATGTTCTAAAGCCCTGATTTCATCTCAATAGTATGGTACTTGAAGTTCATGCGTAAAAACTTTTAGAAAAACACTATTTCATACTAACTATTCAAACCACGCATAAAAACTAAAGACTAGTGCTTTAAAATAGCGCTTGAGAATCCCTCACCTGATTGTTGTCTAACTTGGGTCGAAAATGCTTCTTTAGTGAAATATCCCTCTATAGCCGTCCTAGATTTGATTACTACGGCCTGATGCGGACAGAACTTCGTTACGGCTTTTAAAAACGCTCTCGATCACCGACAGGGCTTCGCCGTGGCTCCTCTCGTGCTCCTTCGCAACCTCGGCGGCCTTGCGGCTCTAAGGTGGAGATATGGGCGTGGGATGAAGTGAGGAGTATGGGGGGTCATGGGTATTTATAGGCCTCCACCCCCTTTACATGTGTGACATGTGTCAGCATGTAAGGGAGGTTCCATGACACATGTTGTTTTTTAACCATGTATGAAGACACATGGCATGATCATAAGAAAACTTGTTGCCTAAGTAATAGGCTTGGCTTATCCATGAGTTTACTTGTTGCCCAAGCAAAAGACTACACCGTGACATGTGTTAGTCTCAGGATAATGACACATGGCACTACTGAGGTTTTGACACTTGTCCTGACTATAAAATGACACGTGTCCCATGATTTCCACTCCATGTGTCCTACTTTTGCTAATGATGCTTAATTAACACTAATGTAATTAGCACTAATCATGCTTAATTAGTCTTAATGATGTGATTATGGCTAATGAGTATCAATCTATGCTAATGACGCTTAACTATCACTAATGATTGGTAATTAGCACTAATCATGCTTAATTAGTCTTAATGATGTGATTATAGCTAATGAGTATAAATCTATGCTAATGATGCTTAATTATCACTAATGACGGGTAATTACACTAATCATGCTTAATTAGTCTTAATGATGTGATCAATGCTAATGATACTTAATTATCACTAGTGACGGGTAATTAGCACTAATCATGCTTAATTAGTTTTAATGATGTGATTATGCCTAATGAGTATAAATCTATAACATTATGGGTACTTTGCAAGTAGTGGCTTCTACTACTTATAAGGTACTACCAAAAATCCAGATTACTAGATGTAGTACTATGTTTTGATGTGCTACACAATTCAAAGAACCTTCTGGAGTCCATTTTTATACAAGATGGTCTCTGATATAAACACAACAAGTTTCAATAAAATCATTGCATTAAGGCGAATCTATTGACTCTGGTGTCTGTAAAGTGTGAATACTATAAATCCAATATTTCCTTGAAATAACAGTTGATCACATTCAAAGGCATAGTGTACAAAACGCATATTACACTCAGAGTCTGTGCCATCTGCTCCATCTGAGTGATGCCCTGGCACTGCTTCTTCTCGATCTGCTCCATCCGATCCAACTTCTCACTGATGATACCCATATCCACAACGGATGACTCTACCTGTGCTGCTGCTACTGCGGATGAACTGGATGGACCGGCGTCGACCCGTGCTATCCTCTGGTACTGCACGGGTCCTGGCTGCTGCTGGGGTCTGCCCTGAGTGTATAACCTGGTCTGGGACATCACCATATAGTTCTCGGCAATCTCCTCGTAGATGGCCCAGACCTGGTCGTGATCCTTGGCGAAGTAAGACCCGCCATAAGAAGCATTCACCAAGCCCTAGAGCTCTGGTGTCAGCCCGCTGAAGAAGCTCTGCACAAGGTTGGGCTTCGAAATATCATGGTGCGGGCATCGGTCAGTCAGCTCACGAAACCTCTCCCATGCCTCATGGAATTGCTCGTTGGGGAGCATGGAGAAGTTGCTGATGAGGGCTCTCGCTGCATTGGTCCGCCCGAGTGGATAGTACTTGTTCAAGTACTCGGTGCGGAGCTGCTCCCAGGTGTAAACAAACCTCCCCAAGTGCTTCAGCCAGGTGGCTGCTCTGTCTGCTAGGGAAAATGGGAAGGCGATCATCCGGATCGTATCCTGGTCCACCTGACGGTCGTGGACAGTACTGCAAATCATCAAGAACTCCTGGAGGTGGAGATGGGGCTCCTCAGTGGCGAGTCCGTGGAAGCGGGGGAGTAGCTGCAAGGTGTTCGGGGGGAACTTGAAGTCCCCCACGATAGCTGAAAGTACAACCCAGTGGTGCGTCAGCGTCGATCCGGGGTTATGTAACTCCCGCATCGGTCTCGGTGGTCCTCCGGCCGCGGCTGCTGCTGCGGCTGCTGCATTTGCATCCTCTGGGATCCTCGGCCTGTCTCTCCTGTGCTCTCGCTCTGCTCTCTCTGCTCGCATCTGCTCCATCTCTCTCCTTATGTCGAGCATGAATGCTCCCTGATCCCTCAACTGCTGCTGAATGGTCTCTAAGGAGGCGATCAGGGTGGAGTTGATCGCGCCCTGGTCCAGCACAAAGTGCTCAGGCTGTGGACCTCGGGAGCGATCCTCGGAACTGCCGGCCATGGCGTCTGCAAAATCAAATGAGCCAAACTCAGGTGCTGTCAAATCTGCTAGTCTCTCCTCTGGCTCATATCTCTCAGAACCGAAAGAAAGGGGGTCGAGGGGGAACAGGGCAGAATCGTACTCGGGCTCGGAGAACTGGTCTCGGCTCTCGCGGGCCAACCTAGATGAATGGGTAGACGTGCCCGAAAGCGGTGCAGCCAGAGGCTGCCTAAGAGAGCGTCTACCCATCATCGTGATCTGACGAGTAGGGCGGATGAGATCTGGAAAAACTATGATCGGCAACCAAAACCCTCTGTTCACCAACACAACATGAGCTGAAGACCGTAAAGGCTCGGTCAAATTATCTTGTCCAATTTTATTAGGTGAACAAACAATCTATCAGAGCGCTTACGTGACCTGTTGGGATACCCGATGCTACCCCAACCGACTGGCCCGCACGGAAGAGTCGGTAGTCAGCTGGAAATAGCACCAGAGGGCTCTACCTAGGGTGCGGGTCACTCTCTCGCGCAATCAAACCAAACAATGAGGGGGTTGCTCTCCCCAAGACAAATTTTTAAGTCAGGTGTCTTTTAGGGTCAATAGTCTTAGCAATCCCAATTTTATGGTTTTTCTTTTTAATCTTTTTCAGTAAAAACAAAGGCCTAACGAATTTTTCGGTTCTCCTGGTTATTTAGTCAAAAATAAGGGGGGAGAAGACGAAAAAGTCGATGCGCGATGAAATCAATGATGCATGCAAAGATAGAAATGCGTACCTTTCCTCCAGCACTCTACATGCAAGTGATCCGCGCAGAAATATAAAGACAGAAAATAAACTACCTAAATGGTGCAGCGATGAAAACCGAGTCCTAAACATGCAATTCTACTCGAAGAACCGTCTAACTGGTCACCGATCCTTCAAGCCAAAGGTCCGGTCTCGGTCTACCCCTCCTCTGCCCGACACATCGGGGGTAGGAGAAAGCGCTTTGCGGGGAAGGCTACGGCACGTAGGCTATGAAGGAGATGAGTCAGTTATTTTATTAATCAATTATTAGTAGGTCCAATTAATCGCACTATAGGCACAAGCAAGCAATTAGGTGTGGGGATCCTACTAATTACGGCACAATCAAGTAGAAAATCCTAAGTCTAGGGGCTCGATAAAAAACACTGAAAACCGGAAAAGGCAGCGAAAAACCAAAACCGCGAAAACACCTAAGGGTCCCCCGAGCACACCGGTGCTCGGCGAAACAGACCCGCTAAGAGTTCAAGCAAAGTCCAAGTCCAAGAGTTTGTCCCTATATTATTACAAATAATAATCAAATAAAACGAAAATAAAACCTAAGCTAAACCTCTCCCACTCAACCTCTCTCTCACGCTCTCCTGTGGCTCCGTGCAGAAGGGAGCCACCTCCGAGTCTCGCGGTTGCGTCAGCTTCTCGAAATCGGCCGCCTCGATCCTCGGGCCCTCGCAAGAAAGAAATAGAGTGGTCAGGCCAATAAAAATAATCAAATAATAATAAGAAAAATAAATGAAAATAAAATGAGGGTATATATGCAAAAATGCAAAATAAAATAAACACTCAAAATCAAACAAAAGCAAAAATAAAAGAAAATAAAATAAAACAAAATAAAGCAAAAATAAAATAAAAACAAAAAGCCGCGAAAATCCGCGGGCTCTGAAAGAGCCACGAAAAGCCGCGAAAACAAAAATAAAGCAAAAACAAAAACTACTAAGCCGTGCTCCCCGACAACAGCGCCATTCTGATGAGCGTCCCGACCACTAGGGTATAAGGTGCTAAACGGTCGTTGCGACCCAAGCGATCAGGATGGCTCGATCAAGAAAAATAGACCACAAAGAAGATAAAATCAACTCAAAATAGGCTAGCGGTCTTGCTATTAGTTTAACCTGGTATAGCGACCAGGGTCGAACACAAGGAGCACGAATTGGCCTCGTGGCCTACGAAGTAGTCAAAAAGAAAAGGAAATGAAATAAAGGGGTGTCTTTGGTGGTTTTTAAGTCTTTTTATATTTTTTTGGATTTTTAAGATATTAAGAAAATAATAAAAACAAGGAAACAAGGCACTTCAACAATTTATTAAATGTACTAAAAATCAACCAAAAATTCAAATAAAAATATTTTTGTGTGTTTTATAATTTTTACTATTTTTAGTGAATTTTTGGGATTTTTTTGATTTTTATTTAATTTTCTAAAAACGAAACAAGGTCAAAAACTGTAGGTACTGTCCAACCGAGCTTAAGGGACTTAGATAAAATATTTAAGAGTCCTCAATAAGCCTGGAGGTATTTTTTCTGTATAGAAAAGAAAACAAGGAAAAATTGGGCACCTAAATGATTATTTTTGGGTTTTTGGTTTATTTATTAGAATTTTTATAAGATTTTAAGTGTTTTTCATTTTTTAGGAGTTTTACGTAATGAAAAATAGCCAAAATTGGCTAGAAAATCAAGCAAGCAAAGACAAACAGTAAGTAATTTTTTTTGTAATTTTTAAATGAATTTTAATATTTTTTTGTGGTTTTTCAACTTAGACAGTAACAAAAATAGATGTTTTTGAATTTTTAAAAATATCAAAACAAAACAAAAATGTCTCCAAAAATCCTCGAAAATTTTACACTATGGCAGGAGCCATGTGTCCAATATCCGTTGGATTTGGAGTGAATTTGCTATTTTATTCAAAAATATAAAGAGGGTACTGTGCATAGGGACCGATGTGCAAATACCAGAAGTTCTGGGGGTTCTGGTGCAAAATTCCCAGGTAAACACGCGTGTGGCGCGTGCCTGGGGCACTCAGGGACCCAAATGTAATAAAAACTACTTCCGAGGACTATTTGTAACAGGTACCAAAAGTCCAGGGGGTAGTCTGCAAATAACCCACGAATATACACACATGCACAATTACTCTACGCACAGGGGCATAAATGCAATTTCCAAAAAGTATTCATTCAATCTATAACATCCAGAACTATAGGTACAGAATGCAAATACACCAAAGAAATTACGTGACGATGCACGTGGTCTACGTAGACAGGGGTATAAATGCAAATAAAGAAAGTACGAGGTCCAATGTGCAAATAAACCAGAAATAAAACAACTACACTACGTATTTACAGGACTAGAAGATAAATGCAAAAAGTAAAGGGGCCTAAAGACAAATTACTCCTTATTAAAATCTCGAGGGCTGGATGCGCGACGCGCGGCAGATCGAACGGGTGAAGTGGTGCGCTGCACACTCAAGGAGCCCTCGGCGCGATCCGATGGCTGGAATACTGCCACGTGGAAGATCAGACGACTGCAAGGCGACGTGGGTCTGCGAAGGTGGGCCTCGCTCGGATCGGACGGCTGAGATCAGTCCTCCATTGATCTGACGGTGTCTGCAGCTCCGCGAAGGAACGGTCAGGATGTGATCTGGAGCGGGAGGCTGATCTAACTATCGCTGGAGGTCTTCGAAGAACAGGTGGCCGACGAACTTCACCGGCCCAGTACGCTCGCTCCGAGCCTCCTCGCAGGGCGCTGATGATCGGAGAATGGTCGGCGTGGGCCTCCACGTCAGATGGGGGTCTGCGAAGGTGGGCCTCGCTCGGATCGGACGATTGAGATCAGTCCTCCATTGATCTGACGGTGTCTGCAGCTCCGCGAAGGAACGGTCAGGATGTGATCTGGAGCGGGAGGCTGATCTAACGGTTGCTGGAGGTCTTCGAAGAACAGGTGGCCGGTGAACTTCGCTGGCCCAGTACGCTCGCTCCGAGCCTCCTCGCGGGGCGCTGATGATCGGAGAATGGTCGGCGTGGGCCTCCATGTCAGATGGGGGTCTCCGATGACCCGACCGAACCCTGGAGTGCTCCGGCGAGGTCGGCGGAGGAACGTCTCCTGGCTCGAACGGGAGGACCTCAGATGGTCCTCATAATACCTGCAAAATAGGTCCAGAAGACTCGCGGGTTGAGGGCAAACTGCCTCGACCCGGTTAGGCGAGGTGAAGGTGGTCGGTGGTGCGATATGGGCGAGCTCCGGCGAAGGTGTGGACGAAGGAGCTTGATCCCCAGCTCCTGTGCGAGCTGGGTTGAATGGGAGGATGGAGAACGTGTGCGAGGGAAGGGCGAATCCGATGGTATGGTCCGATGATCGAGTGAAAGGCGGGGGTGGCCGGAATCGGCGAAACACGACGGCGGAGCGGATTGGGGGTAATCTAAAATTAGCAAAAAAGAAAGCGAAATGGGTATACCTAGATGGACGAATCGACTGGGGGTGAGCTTGCGCAGCTCCTGGTCCTTGCCTTGAGGAGCGCCGACCTCTGAGGCTCGAGCTCTGGCTCTGGGCGGAGCACGGCGGTGATACTCGCCGGATCAGTGGTCTCGCACTCCCTCCTCGCTTCGACAGCACCTGGAGTGAGCTGTCACTCTCACGCACGCACTGGAGCTCACTGGGGGGTGGAACGAATGGCCAAAGATGGGAATGGAGGTGGCGGAGCTGGGATTATATACGGTGGAGGGTCCGGGAAGACGAGCGCGGGTAGGGCGTTCTGGAGCGCGGATCCCGAAGCGGTGGCTCCGGCGAGGTTCTCGGATGTAGCAGGAAGGAATCGGACCCGGGATTTAGGCGAGGGGAAATCGGGTTTAGGCGCTAAAATAGGGGGAAGTCGGGTCGGGCGCCTAACCCATGGGCAGTGGTCCTGGGGGGGGCAGTTGACCGGGCGGTCAACATCCCCCTGGACCAATAGGATCAGGCCACGTGGATAAGATTTGAAAATTCAATTAAAAATACCAAATGGCCGAATTATTAAAAAGTCAAAACATGAAATATTTTTGTTTTAATTTTTTCTATTTTTTTGTGATTTTTAATTAATTTTTCAAAGTAAATATAAGGTATGTACATAGTAGGGTTATATATAGGTATATATACAATATATATAGGATTTTTAATTTTGATTTTTAATTTGTTCTTTTTATACAATTTTAGTCCTATTTTATATTTTATTTATTTATATCATAAAATAAGGAATAAAAAGATATTTTTATTTTATTTTTATTATTTATATACATAGGTGAAATAAATACATATGTACATTTATATACATGGTATATTTACAAAGTATTTTTGATTTTTAATTTTGTTATTTTTATTTTGTTTTTATTTTATTTTATTTTATTTATTTACACCATATAATATAGAATATTTACAAAATTTTTAGAGACTAATTTTATTTATTTACAAAGCTGAATAAATATGAGATAGATGGTCTATATACATGGTGGCTATATGCATGAGTGATGTTTTTGTTTTCTTTTTAATTTTTTTTATTTTTATCTTGATTTTATATTTAGAAATATATACAATTATTTACAAGCCAATTTGAGTCTATTTTTGTGAGGAAAATACTTTTATTTTATTTACATAAATATTTACACACATGAGCCCCTATCTCCCTCTACTTTGGCTTTTATGCGGTCAGGCCCATGCTGAGCCCTCCCTTGGGTTAAGTTGCTCAATATTTATTCTAAATATTTCCCTCTTTTTCTTTTTAATCTTTATTCTTTTATTTTTGCACAAAAGCATGCTAATTATAGGTTTTTACACAATGCATGCTTTTGGTAATTATTTCTATTTACTACTATATACTTGCATTTGCAAAGGTTTTTTGTAGCTAAAATATAAGAATAAAGAGTGATGAATGAGTATTCATCACTGTGCCGCATCGCACTTCATTCCATCCCATTAGAAATGTCGACGTAGATAATGATAGATCTTCGTGATGCCAGGATCGTGAAATGTGTGCCTCATCAAGATATATATCTCTACGCAACTGCTCATCATTGGGTACAATGACCCAGTCAGCTTTCCACAATATAGAATCTATCACTACAAAATCATCAAATTCATTTTTGATTGCACACATGTATCTGTCTCGAATCCAAGGATTCGACTTCTGGCCCTCTACGATGCGATCCCACAAACTGCTGAATCGTGGAGGCACGACATTAGATGTGGATGCACTCTCTGAATCGTGGAGGCACGACAATAGATGTGGATGCACTCTCTTAAGGATGCCAATCAGTAAAAAATGCGAGCATATCCCACGTATGTAACCAGTTCGCCATACACTCTACATGAGCTCTCCTACTAAGCGCATCTACCACAATGTTTCCCTTATCAAGATGGTAAGAGATTGTGCAGTCGTAATCCTTCAATAGCTCGAGCCACCTACGTTGTCTCATGTTCAGCTCCTTTTGATCAAAGATATGCTTCACGCTGTTGTGGTCCATGAAAATATCGAAATTCACCACATAAAGATAGTAGCACCAGATATTCAAGGCGAAGACAACTTCCACTGACTCCAAGTCATGTGTGGGGTAGTTCCGTTCATGCGGTCTCAATTGACATGATGTGTAAGCAATCACAAGGCCAGGCTACGACAACACCGCTCCTAGACCTTCTCTTGAAGCATCTGTATACATTACGTAATCCTGCTAATAACTAGGATTTTCCATCGGCCATGCATTCCACACAAGGTAGGAACACAATCGCTGAGGTGTCTGACAAAAAATCCCATCAATCAACAATTAACCCACAACATGAATAGAACAATTAAATCTAAAAAATGTGGAGTAAAATTTATTATAACTCTACATGCAAATGTGTATAGGTGTACGCACAAGTAGAGGTTGAACACTGGGAGCAAACGGTTGGGGTAAAATAAATGCACAAAATTATTCAATTCTTTTCTTGTCCATGTTATTGTTTTTGTGGGTTTTTAATTTTCAATTTTTTATTTTATTTTTGATTTCTTTATTTTTATATTTTGATTTCTAATTTTCTGATTTTGTATTTTCTTTTTATTTTATAAAAAAACAATATATCATATATAAGGCTTTATTTACACCATACATAGAAATATATTTATAAATGCTACTAAATATAAGCAAAATTCAGAAAATAATTTATTTTTGGGTTTTTAATATTTTCTAATATTTTTATATTTTTCAGGATTTTTTGCTAATTTTTATGTATTTTTGAAGTAAAACATCCCACTAATGGGATTAATACATAATCCGAAATTAATTTGTTTTTTTTAAATAATGAGTCCTAAAATTACGCAAATTAATTTTAATATATAAAAAATATTATATAGATAATTATAAAACATAAAAACATATTTTTGGTATTTTTTGGATTTTTTATATTTTTTTGTTAGACTTTGGAGCTTTCTAATTTTTTAATTTTCTTTTACTATTTTTTAGGGGTTTTTTGTTTTCTGGACTCAATAAATATCAAAATATAACATATGTATTTTTTTTGGATTTTTTCAAAAGCTTTTATATTTTTTTGTATTTTCAAAATTAGAAAAGGCTTATTTAGGCACCTTTTTAATTTTAATAAATAGATTAAATGCAAAAAATGCAAAGTGGACACATGGCGTGTGAGTACACTCCATGGAGCATCTAATCCTATTTTTATGGATTTTTAGGAGATAAGTAGCTATTTTTTAATAAATAGATAAAAGTAACGAAATTAAATAGCATGGCTGGGGCATAAGTGCAAATAAATAAAAATATAGGGACACATTGCAATTTTTCCTACAAAATAAAATATTTATTTAAAGTTTAAATACTATTTTACAATATACAAAATTGCTAGGGTGTTTTATGCAAAATTTCCAGGGTCACGTGAGGACTGCACGTGACGCTAGCAGGGACCAAAGTACAAATATAAAAAGTTCAAGGGCTTACATGCAAAATGCCCTATTTTATTTACACGTAATATTTTATTTACAGGACTAATTATGAAATACAAAAAAATACAGGGGGAAAGTGTAATTTACCCCATAATAGGCTGGATCGAACGACGCTCCTTCCTTCACTTGGACATGTTGCATGACCTAGAAGCTTGATACCCCTTCGCCGATCTACAGTTCAGATTAGATCATTAGCTTCATCGAACAACTGCCGGCATGGCGTGATCGGACTAGCAGGATTAGAACTGGAGCTGGGAAGAGATCCAATGGCTCCAGGGACGTGATCGGGGAAGAACATGCCCCTAGAGCTCCTTCAACCGGTCAGCGCGGGCAACTCCGGTGATGGTTCGCCACGAGACGAGGCGCAACAGACTCCCGACGAGGCTACGCGGCTGATGACACCTCCAAAATGGCACCTGGAGCACTACCGAGGTTCGTCAAGGTCGAGGAATCTGTACAAAAATCGACCCCTTCGGGGGTCCTTTGGCCTCCAGACCTGCAAGGAATGTACGCACAAGCAAGAAGATGTTATGGGGGTCATATTCATGATAAAATGAGGTAGAGGGGGTCGGGCGGAGTTCCTCCGACGTGCGTCGGAGATAGGGGAATGGACTCCAGATCCAGGAGGATCTGGGGAGAATGGAAGCATAAGGGCGTAGGGAAAGGCAGGGAAAGAAGATGGAGGTGTTCACTAGGTCGGAAAACAATGGGTATACGACGGAATCGTTCACCGGAGCTGAGCTTCGGCGAACTTCGAACTTGCTAAACTACGCTAATCAACTAAGTATGATATGAAATAAGCATGAAATAAAAGATGAGATTAAAATCTACCTAAAAGTGACAAAAGACAACTCTTATACCTGCGGGGATGGCAGGGAGCAGGGCCTCGTCGGAGCGGCAACCTAGGTGCATCTCCTCCTCCTAGCTCACTCCAACGTCTCAAGGGACCTCCCCCTGTCACGAGGATGCGCACTAGACCAAGGTTGGGGGTTCAAGGATTCAAAAATGACCAATTTGTTAATGGAGGAATGGAGGTTTTATTTATACACATGTATATGCACCCTTATTAATCGACCGATATTAAAGAATCTATGACATCTACAGGGGTCCCATGATCTCGGCGAGAATCTCAAATGATCAGAGAGCATTTTTCATGAAGGTATTGTGGACGGATGATGGATGGTTCGTGCGTGAAAAATGCAAGAAAACTGGGACAAAGACAGTTCTGGCGAGTTCAGGCAACGGATGGGACACTTGACCAGATGTCAACGGTCCGCGTGCCACCATTGGTCCACGTAGGCACGCTACGCGACAAAACTTTAATTTATATTCGAAAATAATTTTTGAAAAATAGTAAATGATTTTATTAATTTTTTAGTATAAAATAAAAAATATTTATTACTTTATGTAGTATTTTATTATGATTTTTATTTATTTTTTGATGTCTTTTATTACAAGTTTGTTTTTAATGGCTTATTTATAGGTATATTTACCTGTATTTTGTATATTTTTATTTTGTATATTTTATTTTATTATTTAATTCTATTATTTTATATATTTATAACTTATTTTTGTGAGTATAAATATATTTTTATTTGATTTTTATGATATTATTTGTACACTTTAATAAATATTTATGTGTATTATGTAGGTATATTTATAAGTATTTTATCTATGTTTTATGTATACTATTGAATTTTAATGTATTTTATTGAGTTTATTTTAGTTTATATTTTTAATAGACTATGCATATTATTTACAATATTAGGAAAATATAAAAGAATTAAAGAATAAAAGAATATATTCCCTTTTTATTTATATACATATAATAACACATGTATTTTGTCTATGTATTTTCATAGACTTATTTTATTTTGTATTCTCTTTTTGATTTTATTCTAATTTTAATATGTGCATGTGTTATAAATAATATTTACAAAATTATAAAAATATGAATTTGTAAAAATAATGAATAATGAATAAATTTAATATTTAATCGGGTAGAATGTACAATAGGGGCCCAAAACCTAAACTTCTACACAACAACTCCAAAAAATATAAACCACCACCATTAAATAGCTTGTGAAAAGTTATATACAATTAGAGGTGATTTCGATATGTTTTCAGTTTTATTTGAAAGATATGGGTCTGTGAAGTTTGGTTTCTGGCTTTTTATTCTGGGTATAAAATGAACACTGTATATTATTTTGTACAAACTCAATTTTGTATTTTTATTTACATTATTATCTACAATTTATATGTACAAAATTTCTTTATTTGATGAATAAACAATTAAGAATAAAATAGGTATTAAAAATGCATAATTAATAAATAAATAAATGAGGTATTTATTATATCTTTGGCCCTTATCTCCCCCTACTTTATTCCTTATCGACCAACTCCATTCTAGACTTGGTCTCAGGGTTAGGGTCATAAAATATTTGCAATAGTTTATTCCTTTTTCTTTTCTTCTCTTTATTCTATAATTTTTCATTAAAAATCTTATTTTGTACACAAATTAATACACTAATAATGAATGCTATTATGCCTAATTTGAGGCTATTTACATGCATTTGCTGGCGTTGTTAAGGCCAAAATGATAGAATAAGATGATGAAATGGAGATCATCACCCCCCTATACTTGCCTTTGCTAGTCCCTAGCAAACACTTATGCAATATGTACAAAAAGAATGAAAAGAAGAAGAAGAAAAGAAAAAAGCAAAAATAAAGAATAAAAGAATAAATGGAATTGATCTAAATGATTAAACTCATCTGTAAAAAATCAAAGTTTGGGCTCAGGTTTGACCTTGATGTGAAAATGTGTGTGGAACCTGGTTGGGAACCAGATTTAAAACACAACAGCCCTTGAGAGTCACAGAATTCGGTTCAAATCTCCTCAATAGCCAGGTCAGAACTAGACTACATCATACACAAACCCTTATGACTATGAAGCTGACTTGTACGGTATAAGTGATAGTGGCTCTCCCCAACTGAAATGACAAAGGAACTGACTTCTCTAGAATGACAACCCAATGATTCCCCAATCCAGCACTCGGTCCTCGAGGAGCGAGGTATTCCCTTGTAAGTTCAAGTGGCATCCAACTCAAGAGGAGGAGGCGAAGAAAAGAATGGATGGTAGCCAGCGTAGCTACCTATCCTGGGATGCCTGACCAGTGTAGTCAAGTCATCCGGCTGTAGGATCACATGGTATAACTTTGATGCTCAAGCTTGCTTATTTTCTATACAACATATATACATACTCCGACAGGCATTTTATTTTTATTTTCAAGCCTGTCCACTTTTTTTTGGATTTTTTCAAACATACTATTCATAGAAACATTTACGTAAGGAGTTTTTCCTCTTGAGCCAGAAGACTATCCCTCTTTTAGCTTTATTGCACCCGCACTCTCATGTCTTTAGACTTCATTGGAACTGGACTAGGTTGGGGTACACTTCCCTCCCTAGACAAGGACGAATGTTTCCACCCATGTGCATCTCAAACTGGCAAATCCAACCCCTCACCACTCTAACTGAGTTGAGCCGAGTGAAAGGTGCAAGTGTCCAAGTTAAGTCACGGTCAATAAGAGTCATGCCTGCGTCTTGAAAAGTTCTAGTTATTCAGTTGAGGTGATTTGAACCCAGCCCTGAGTCTCAAAGAATTAAGTCCTAATGACCTGAAGTACCTTAAACCTAGTTCCCATAAGGTTCCAGTGCAGTTAGGTGCAGTAAGGTCCAACCAAGCTCCATCTTCGACTTTATTGGACTGTTCAATCATCAAGCTCAACTGAAAAGAATATGAATGATATGCAAATGCTATATACAATGCAGAAAAATGATGTAATTTTTCAAAGAAATTTTTTTGAAAACAAAAAGAATTTTTACAAAAAGAATTTTGGAAAAGAATTTTTGGCACATAAAATATATACAGCTATTTGCACCAGCGTGCTTCTTTATTTACAAGAGTTAAGAATTTTAAAGAATTTCAGATTTTAAACAAAGTTATTATTGTAGGTACATTTATACAATTGATAAAGAATTTTATTTTGATTTATATACACATTTTATTCCTATTTTAATGATACATTCATTCCTAAAATTTATTTGAAAACAATTTTCAAAACTATAGTACAAAATATTTTTGCAAATATTTACAAAGATTTGAAAGCCATTTTGCAAAGATTTTTAACACAGTATATGTACAATTTTCAAAAATATTCGTACACACATTTTCAAAATCATTTGCAAATAGGTTTTCAAATCCTTTATTTCACATAAAGAAAAGCATTTTCAATCAAAATATTTTTACAAAGGTTGAAAACATTTCACAAAAAATTCTCCAATCGGTTCACACCATTTTTCAAATAATTTTGCAAAAAATATTTTTAACCTGATTTATTAATCAGTAAATACAAAAATAATTTACGGAATGATTGTTGTTATTAAATGTTTTTTAATGGAATATATATGTATGCATATAGTATATTTAGCCATATTTATTATTAATTATATGATAGTACGAGTTATGGCTAAAGTATATACATAGTATATACGACCCCCCTATACTTAGCATGAGCTATGTCCTCATAGATCGAAGAGAAAAAAAGAGAAGACATAACTCGTACT
This sequence comes from Ottelia alismoides, assembly GCA_037367405.1. Taxonomy (NCBI): domain Eukaryota; kingdom Viridiplantae; phylum Streptophyta; class Magnoliopsida; order Alismatales; family Hydrocharitaceae; genus Ottelia; species Ottelia alismoides. The sequence continues at coordinate 162,150 of JAZKJV010007369.1, read as the reverse complement.
GAGTATAGAAAAACCTATACTACAACGACTAAAAGAATGAATAAATGAAAGAATGAAGATATAAATGAACAGGAAGGTGACCGACCCCCTATACTTAGGATCAAGTAATCCAAAGTATAGCAGACTGTACACAACGCAGGGAGGGTCGCAGGTGGGAATAAATGAAAATTTAAAATAAACATATCACAGCTCGTACTGTCTCCCCCTATACTTAGGGTGAAATATCCCTAAGTATAGCAGAGAAAATCAATAAGAGAGGAGACAGTGGAGGGGATCAATGAAATAATCAAGGATGCACACCCCTCTATACATAGGTCGAAGTACATCCTAAGTACAGAAAACTGACACTAAGGGGAGACATCTTTCTGTAGATAAAGAAAAATGAAAAGGAAAAGAAGAAAATAATATATATATATATGTGTGTGTGTGTGTGAAAAAGATCGTAGATGATGTACGCATCACTACCCCTATACTTAGGGTGAAATATCCCTAAGTATAAGTAACGATCGGAGTGATGAAACACAACGAAGGAAGAACAACGTGGTGTGTACCCCCATATACTTAGGACAAGGTACGTCCTAAGTATAGTCATAAAGATATGGCATTAGATCTGGAGCACACGTAACATGCAGGGGAAAGAAGGAATAGAAAACAAAACACATATATACAACGAGGAAAGACTGATGAGGTACAGGACGGTATCTGGTAAACGAGTACCGTGCTCTCGTCATCTCTCCCTGTGAGACGAGGACGCCTTCAGATAGTGAAAAGACACCCTGATGGGCAATCAAGTGGGTGTCAGCTACCGGGGAAAAGAGATCGAAAACTAAAGGAAGGACCGGTAGCGAAAGTAGAACATCGGCTCATAAGGAAGGACTGAGTGAGCAGAGCCGATGTTGTAAGACTTGGAGGGAGAAGGAACAATACAGACCCCTCCAAATCAATCATGGTCTCTGAAAGGTATAAACGGGAAGACATGAGACTTTCCTAATGCAGCGGTGTGGTATACGATGGGCATAGAATCAGAAGGTCACAAGAACACACCGAACACCACACACCAGGGCTCTACCCTTGCGAGGGTCGTCAAGGTGAGCAGACTCGGATGAGTCTAAGATCCAAAATAAACAGAAGACTCGGCTCTGTGTTCCAACAGAAAGGAGACACAACCAGGTAGGAGACCGAGTACCAAAATCAGACTCGACTTCGTGGTCCCATAGATGGAAGATGCAAGAAGGAAGCTGAGTGCTCAGAAAATGATGTACCCTCTCGTAGGTAACCCTCGGAGAGTAGTACATGCTAGTCAGTGAATAATCAGAATAGAAGCTCACCCTTGCGAGGGTCGTCAAGGGGAGCAGGCTTGAAGGAGCCTGATCCATCAGACGGATCACAGGAGCGGTCTCGATAGGTGATATATCGGCTACCAGCAGAAGAGACCAACAAATCAAGAGAGTGTGGCAGCTCCCGCAGACAACCCTCGGGGAGCATACTGCCAACTAAACAGTGAAATAATCAGAAAAGATGGCTCGTCCTTGCGAGGGCCGTCAAGGAGATCAGACTCAAAGGAGTCTAGTCAGATGGGTCCCAAGATCCAATAGATCGGGTAAACATCAAAGCAATGGGGACCGAAAGCATATTAGACGACTCGGCTCCGTGTTCCCAGCAATAAGAGACACAGTCAGAAAGGGAAACCAAGCGTAAAGGAAGTGTTGGATTTTCCCGCAGATGGTCCTCGGGGAACAATGCAAGCTAATTAGGGAATAGTCAGATCAGATCTCATCCTTACGAGGGTCGTCAAGGGGAGATGACTCAAAGGAGTCAATCAGAGTGGCCTCGGTAGACGACAGAGAGTCCACCAGCAGAAGAGACTACAGATCTAACAAGGTGTCTGATGAATCCACGATTCATCATCGCAATATCTTGATCTTAGCAAAATCCCTGAGTAAAGTCTCTAATAAATGTCCATAAAATCAATAAATTAACAAAATAACTCTTGTAAATAAAATACATTAATTATTGTGTATTAGATTGTATAAAATAAATTAACACTAAAAAGCCACAAATTAAAGGAGTTTTTCATATGTAAATAGCCCAAAATTTCATGTATTTTTAATAATTTCATTTCAACTCCTTTTTGCCTAATTCTTTCTCAAACTTGTTTATAAAAATGTATATAAAAATACAAAAATATAAAACAAATTTTACCTCAAATAATTGCTCCTAGATCCCAAAGAGAAAAAGCCGTAAAGTCCAACTTCCAAGCCAAATTCCCGCTCCGTTTGAACTCCAAATTCATCAAACTCACTTTTAAAGTTCAAGTTAGAAAATTATCTATCCAACGGAATGGTTTCATTAAAATCGGAGCTCGTTTGCAAAAGTTGGGTTTTGGGACCTAGATGTACATTGTATATCATGTATATATTCATTCTTTCTTCAATTTTTATTGCATCTTTCTTAATTACTAAAAATACAAAAAAATCATGGTGTTGTTGTATTTTGATTGTAGTATTTTATTGTATTTTCCTATTGTACATAGCTACTATTAAAAAGACAAAAAAATTATAAAAAGAAAAGCAAACAAAAAATATGTACATATTGTAGATCTTCTTTTTGTAAATTCCCCACTCTTTTTCTTCTCTTTATTTTATTTTCTCTTTTTAATAGCTTACTTTTATTTTCTTTTATTTAATCACATTCTCTACAATGACTTCCCTTACTCCATTAACCTCCAAGTCTTCTTTCAACCTCCATTCCACTCCACCATTCTTTTAACCTCCCATTCAAACTCCACCTTTCCACCATCTCTCTAACTCCCATTATTCATCTCTTTATAATCATCTTCACATCCAAATTTTTTCACCATCCGCCATTCTGATAGAAAGGGAGAGAGCTTGGAGTGTTTTGTTGGTGACAACAGCGAGACATCTTCCTCAAGCGACAACCTCCTTCAAGCGAGATCCGCGGAGCTCCGCTCCACGTCACGAGTTCTCCATCGAGCTCGCTCAGCCTCTTCGATTTTATTTTGCCAATTGGATCGAGGCGACGACAGGAGTCCAGCGTAGCTGCTCCACCAATCCGGCGAAGATTCAGGTAAGTATTCCTCCTCATTTCTCTCGTTATTTTATTTATCTAATATCTTGTTTCCTTCTCGTTTGAATCACCATCATTATTTTTTTATCCATCACATCACATCCCTATTTTTTTATTTACACATCATCACGATCAACCCACCATTATATTTGCATTTGTTCATACTTGTCATTTTGCATTTTGTTCATTTTTCTTTGTTGAAACAAAACAAAAAAATTAAAAGTATTTGTTCATATTGCATTCGTCCATTTTATGTTTAAAAAAAATTAAAAATATAAATTAAAAAAATATAGTTTGCATAACAGCAAAAAAAATAAAAAAAACCAAAAAAAATAAAAAAAAGTTGCACGGAAGCAGCAACCCACGGCCGCCGCCCCCCTGCACCACCCATCGCCACCTCAAGCGGTGGCCGATCCTGCGCCGCCCAGCCACCACGGCCTCCAGCCGCCGTGCCTCGCCTTCTGCCCTCCGCAGCACAGAGCTGCACACCGTCGCCCGCTCCCTCCACCGCGACCCCGCATCTCTTCCAGCGGCGCCACTGCCCGCTCCCTTCTGCCGCCGACCACCGTAGGCCTCGCCGCTCCCTCCGCCACGCCTCGCCGCCCTCGCCGACCCTCACCGACCCTATCCTCCCCGCGCGGCCGCGCGCGGGTAACCATCGCCGTTGGGTTCCACCCGTGCTCTCAGGAAGAAGAAGACAAGGTCTTTATTTTTTATTTTATGTAAAAATTACAATTTGTTTATTATATGTTTATAATATTGCATAACAGTCCCTGTGCATAAATTTAAGTTGCCTTTTCAATTTCTGTTTTGCACGAACAACCCTGTTTGGCTATTAATTTGGACATCTGTAGTGCATCTTTTTATTCAATTAATTATTCCATTGTGATGAGCAACTAATTGTCTACATGCTGAACATTTATTTATATTGTTGTGAATTGTGGGTAATTAATTAAAATTGTCTAACTGAAAAATTGGATATTTTACCCATTTTGAGCACTTAAATTTATATCTCCCACACAGTTGCTCTAAAAATTCCACAAAAATTATATATGATGCCTTGAAGAGTGTTTAACTTAATCCAAATTTCAACCAAAACAGAGTTATCTTGTACCTGAAATAAATTGTAGAGTATTTTTAGTATTTGATTTTTAATTAAATCCACATATATCCTTTTCACAAAATTTCAACTCTCCTTGATTGCTTATCTAAATATCTTTCTGAGATAGCACTCTAATTAATTTGATAATGTGGATTTATTAGAAATTATTTACTCACTGTCACTCTGATTTCACTAAAAAATCCATAAAAACATCATACTTTATCAGAAAATTCCAAAAAATTACTATACTCTCATTTCATCATGTTTTCATTCCAGTAAATTTTTCGTGATTTTTGCTTACTGTTTGTGTGAGAAATTGTGAAAAAAACCATAAAAAGTGTGCTTTTTTTATTTGTTGCATTTTTACCCTGAAAAATACAAAAAATACGTTTTGAAATCATCACTGGATTAGGATTCTAGAAAAAATACGAATTGGCTAAATTGGACTTCTTTTTCATTAAAATTAATTTGGCCTTGTTTGTGTTTTCTAAGTGTCATAATTCATTTGCATTTGCATTCTATTTGCATAAAAAATATAAAAAAATACCGCACTACAAATCTAAGCCCAACTTTTCAAATTACCCCCGAAGTTGTTCCTTTGCCTCCCTGCGTTCGACCTCAGACTTGCCTGGGATATAAATTAAGCCGAGACACTCTTCACGGAGATCCTTCTCTCGGTTCTGATTGATTCCCTAAGTACACGTACTACAACGAACACGAATTAAACATCGTATTTAGCGACTCATCAGATGGCGCCGTTGCCGGGGAGGCAAACGGCTTAGGGATTAATTTAAAAATTTGGATTTAGTTTTTCATTTACTCGGGTAGTCTGACCCCCGAGCCACCTTGTATTTAGTCCATTTTCTTTCAATTATTTCTCTCCATATTCTTGTATATATTTTATTTTATCTCTCTAATATAAATATTATTTTCCTTGTGAGGGCCCGGTGAACTTGGAGTGCATCAGAGGTCGACGGACGTGACGCACGCCGACTGCTGAAGATCAAGGAGATTAGTTTATTTTTGAGAGAATTTTTATAATTATTGTAATAATTTAGGTAATTCTCACTTTCCAGCGGCTCTTGTTTGAGAGCTCGCGCTTGTATCCGGGCTGTACATTTGACCCGCTCGTGTCGTGTGGTTGCTTGACGTAGAATAGGATTTGCACTCGCGGCTCTTAGAGCATATTTTATTAGAATATCTTTATTGCTTTTGCTCGTAATTTTTAGGACCACACATCACATTTAATGAGATGCACTTAGATCGTTGGGATATTAGTCAAATTTAACTTATTCATCACTCGCTAATAGAACTGCCTGTCTAGGAACGGTTTTCTCGTTTGCATTCATATAGTATAAAATTTCAATTCTGCCTTGCATCCTGCATGTAGAGCACGAGGATCACTGTAAGTCTTCTGAACTGGGCATGCATCATTGATTTCACTATTTGCATCGGTTTTTCTCGACTCCTTCCCCCATTGGTTTTTGAAACTTAGGTTAAAAAGGAATCGGGACTGATCGTTAGGCGTGCTTTGTTTGGTGGACTAATCAAGTGATAACCAAACTTAAAATCAGGACTGCTAATTAGAGTTGACAAAAAAAACTGATTAAAACTAACACTTGTATTGGGAGAGCAAAAACCTCATTGTATGCTTGGCTAATTGTGATTGTTGAGAGGTGAGGATGCATCCCTAGGATAGTGCCCAAAACCTACTTTTGAGCCTTGCGTAATTGGATTGATATCTTGATTTATCACCTAATTAAAACTGAAAAGATAAACGGTCGGACTTTTGCGACCATCACTGTGTTGAGTAGGTGAACTCAGGGTTTGCTCTTGTGTTTGTTTGTTTTGTGTGTTATTCGGTGCACTTGCACGCTTTCTTCCTCGATCCGCTTCATTCTCCCATTTTCCATCCAAGATGTCAGAATATTGGTCATCATATCCACGTCATTCTTCTTCGACCATATTACGATCATCTCCACCCTCTCATTCCTCTTCATACCCACACCCCAACCGCGAAGTCAGAACTCCGACGGACTTCCACACTTCTTCGTCCTTCTCACCTACCTCACATTCTTACACCCCTGACCCACAACCACCCTGGATTGACTCTCCATATTCTCGTCCGCTTGATGGAATTAAGGAACAAACCAAAGAGCAACCCACTGCTGAAATGAATGATTGGCAGAATTTGTTGACCCCACATACCTCATTCTCACCTTGAGTTAGGACTGGGAAACCATTAACCTTTACACATACAAACTTGACCTTTGGGTGCAACACAGTCGATCAAACTAACCGAATGGAGAGGCCTACACCATACGATCTTCCTGACTTGATTGACCTGAGTGATAGAGACCACATTGACCAACCTTCATATCACCCATTCGGAGAGCCGACATATACAGAGGATTGGATTCATGCGATCGATCTACAGACCCCTTGTCTACTGACTCCACCTTATGAGGCTCCGACCAACATCTGCCATACAGATGGGTCATATTCAACCCAGCATTACACGCCTGAGTCAAGATGTGTTGAGTATAAGATCCCAAGTTCTCAGCGGTATCCTCCAACTGAGCAGACTTCTCTCATGATGGGTCATGAGAACTTATTGGAGGATGACATTTGTAGACCGATCAAGAGTCCAGGTAGAAATGTGGATCATGGATTTTGCGGATTGAATCTTGAACACCTGGAAGACACCGGATTGACCACATGCTATGTACAGCTGGAGTCCCTTCTATCTCCCTCTTCTACTAACCACTTTCCCTCCAAACCAAAGTCTGTACATTCTCCTATTCCTCCTTCATCTATCAAAAAAACCAAAAAAATGGAAAAACCAGAAAATACCATAAAAATTGAAAATGGAAAAGACTTACAAAAATTGGATCCCGTGGTTAGGGAAGCATTGGATAGAAAGTTGATTTTTCAACTTCCCTTAATAATGGCCATTGAGCACTTTCCCGACCTTAAAAGATTTCTGAGAAGTAAATTGATGCCTAAAAGGTCGGGCAATAAGAGAACAAGGACTGAGATACATATAGTGTCTATGGCCACATCTTTGATGATAGGGAGAAAAACCAAGAGCCGCAGAGTAAAGCGGTTACCTAGATTTGATTGTGAAATCAAAGATACCACATTCACCCATGCAAGAATCAATGATGACTTACCGATTAATATCCTCCCGACCTCCGTGTTTGCCAAGCTCAAACTCGGATCTGCCAAGAAGTCAAGAGAGATCATTCAGTCGACAGATCAGACCATTAAACGGTCGAGAGGAACCATTTCAATCATCGTCACTTTCTAAGGTGCTCTACTGGAGATAGACTTCACGATCATTGACATTGAGCACCGAGGAGAGTTCACCCAGTCTCCGATCATTCTTGGGAAGCCGTTCTTAGCCTTGGCTAAGGCAACTATAGATTGTGAGACTCGAGAGATCGATTTCTCTGCATAGGGAGCACTCCGACCTCACCCGATCTTTGAGGATACACGATATTCTAAGGTAACCCGTAAAGTTGCAGACAGTCGTGACCTTCGAGAGACAGTTGAGTCCCGTTTCTCTACTACACCTGAGATACTTCCTGTCCAGATGACCATTGGTTTAGAGACTTCCTACAACCACACACCGCCTACTACTTGCACCACCACCACGACAGCTTATAGAGAGGACTCACGACCAGAAGCTATCATTGAGTCGGACATGACCTTTGTGGATTGCCTTGATCATTTCGATGATCCGACACAAGAACCTAACAATGTCAAGCCAACTGAGAACACTGTGCCTCATCAAAGATGTGCGATGACCCTACAGGAGTATTACAATGCATACGGTTACTCATCTGATGATGAACCTCTGGTCAGAACCTCACACACACCACATCCAGGACATACATCAAAGGAGACAACTGGGACCAAATTGACCAATCTTGATAAATCGGTTGCTCCATCCTCTAGTCGGTCATCTGGTAAGAAGAAGACGAGTGTTGATTCCTTGAGGTGTTCCCCCGAAATCCTTAAGACATATCAATCTCCTCTTCCTCTTGATGCTTCAGGTTCTATAAAACCGACTAAGAAGGTTACCTTCGATGTTCCAGAGAAGGAACTTTCTGAGGAGTCCTCATCAGGTCCGGATGAGGTGATCTACATGAGTGAGCTTAGTTCGGCTGTTCTGAAGCCATATTTGAGCAAGCAGCCGTATGTCAACCCTCGTTGGACATTCCCCACACTTCTTTATTATTCCTCTGTGGACGATTCTGATAGCGACACACATGTATACTATCCTCCCCATCGCTCCCGCAAGAAGGTCCATCACAAACCTTCTTGATCATTGTATATTCTCACTCCTACTTGTATAGATTTTCCTTCTTTTATTTCCCTCCCTCCCCCGTGATTCGCATCACTTACCCCAGTTCCGTATCGTTTTCACTTTGTGGCTATACTTAGGATGACTAGATCCTAAGTATAGGGGGTGAGCGAACTGAGTTGCTCCATTTCTTCTTGTACATTCCTTTCCACTCTCATCGGTTCCCCAATCTTATGTTCTATCCAATACTTAGGCTGACCAAAGCCTAAGTATAGGGGGGTCGATGCCCGTTGTGTATTCTCCCACATTCTTCTATTCATTTCACCCACTTATACTTAGTACGAGCTATGGCTTTTTGTCACTTAATGCCATGAGGACATAGCACATGCTATGTATAGGGGGGCGTGTATATATTACATATATACTTTACCCATAGCTCGTACTTTCGCGCATTTTCATATATATTATACAATAATTATGGGGTGGGAAAAAAAAGTTCAAAAAAAACTCTTAAAAAACCCCTTAAAATTTTTTTCTTTCCTTTCTTTTCTAAAAAAACTCTTTTTCCTTATTTGCTAAAAAAACTTTTCAAAAAAATCCTCTTTAAAAAAAACCTTTTCAAAAAAAGTCCTTTCTTATTTACCTATCTTTTCAAAAAAAACTCTTGAAAAAAAGCAAAACTTTTCTAATAAAAAAAACTTCTTTGCCTTTTTTTATAAAAAAAACTAAAAAAAACTAAGTAATAAGTTGGTTTAATCCCTGACACAATTCACTTTCACACAAGACTAGTGATGTTCAAGAACACTTGGTTTATGAGGTCTTGAGATTTTGAGTTAACCAGCCTTAGTCATTAGGGTCTTTGACTTAATTATTCACATTTCCCTAGTTTGAAAGATTTGTGTGCTATATTGCATGCTTAGTCTCAACCTTAAGAATATGACCAATACCTCACATACACGACTGCGGTTATGATGAGATGAGTTGAAATTTCACTTGAGGAACTGGGATGAGGGATTTGAGTTTGGACTTGATTTGATGATGCTCGAGGATGGGATAAAATCAATGAAGGCATCGTGAAACCTGAGTGTCAGAATCTTTAGCCAGTATGAGAACATGGTTCTTGTACTATTTCTTGACATTTACCTATGTGCCAGGGTGTGATAAAATAAAAAAAATGTTGATCAGTGTGCGCCAACTCTTGGTAAAAGCAGTGGAGCTAGCCAAAAATACTACAAAGCAATGAAATGATAAAGAAAAGCTCTCATTCCACCAAGTCAATTATCAAAAGAGCTTCCACCAAAGGCGAGCGCTCCCAACCATTTCAAAGTGTCCACTTGGACCACCGCTATTAGGACCAGGAGTCGGGCTTGCACCAAAAAAGGGCTCTGCATCGTAAATGCTACAAGTCTGGGTGTAGAAGGTATAATAGATACTCAAAGAAGGCACACCTCGGTGTACTCCCAGGAAAACAAGTGCAGACGGCTCCAACTTCTCTTGACGGACGCACTGATCAACACCAAAAATATGCGTTGCGTAATAAGGCACTCGAGAGGATCCTTGTTCCAATGAGAGGGAGAGAAGAAATGACACAATCCTATGCCCTCCATCAACTGGCCTTCCATCTACACTTTTAAGTCTGACAACTAAAGAGACGGTGGATTGGATGCAAGAAATGGTTCATTCCCTAGTGTTGAGGATCGGGTTCTTAGGAGAGTCTCTTGGACTGGAACCTTGGGTGACGTTGTGACTCTACTCTTATAATTGCAGTCAACACTTAAAGTCATATCCCTTATATATACGTATACAAAGAGAGTCTGATGATTAGGGGAATTGGATACCTTTTGACTAGAGCTTGGTTCAGCTTAGAATTTTAGGATCTCTAAAACCGAGAGTTCTTGAACGGATCAAGTCTTGTATTCACATGCACAGTTAGGGGTTAACCCAACTGATTCATTCTTTATTTGCTCGAGGACTAGCAAAGTTTAAGTATGGGGGGTGATGAATCCACGATTCATCATCGCAATATCTTGATCTTAGCAAAATCCTTGAGTAAAGTCTCTAATAAATGTCCATAAAATCAATAAATTAACAAATAACTCTTGTAAATAAAATACATTAATTATTGTGTATTAGATTGTATAAAATAAATTAACACTAAAAAGCCGCAAATTAAAGGAGTTTTTCACATGTAAATAGCCCAAAATTTCATGTATTTTTAATAATTTAATTTCAACTGCTTTTTGCCTAATTCTTTCTCAAACTTGTTTATAAAAATGTATATAAAAATACAAAAATACAAAACAAATTTTACCTCAAATAAATGCTCCTAGATCCGAAAGAGAAAAAAGCCGTAAAGTCCAATTTCCAAACCAAATTTCCACTCCGTTTGAACTCCAAATTCATCAAACTCACTTTTAAAGTTCAAGTTAGAAAATTATCTATCCAACGGAAGTGGTTTCATTAAAATCGGAGCTCATTTGCAAAAGTTGGGTTTTGGGACCTAGATGTACATTATATATCATGTATGTATTCATTCTTTCTTCAATTTTTATTGTATCTTTCTTAATTACTAAAAATACAAAAAAATCATGGTGGTGTTGTATTTTGATTGTAGTATTTTATTGTATTTTCCTATTGTACATGGCTACTATTAAAAAGACAAAAAAAGTATAAAAAGAAAAGCAAACAAAAAAATATGTACATGTTGTAGATCTTCTTTTTGTAAATTCCCCACTCTTTTTCTTCTCTTTATTTTATTTTCTTTTTTAGTAGCCTACTTTTATTTTCTTTTATTTAATCACATTCTCTACAATAACTTCCCTTTCTCCATTAACCTCCAAGTCTTCTTTCAACCTCCATTCCACTCCATTCCACTCCACCATTCTTTTAACCTCCCATTCAAACTCCACCTTTCCACCATCTCTCTAACTCCCATTATTCATCTCTTTATAATCATCTTCACATCCATATTTTTTCGCCATCCACCATTCTAATAGAAAAGGGAGAGAGCTTGGAGTGTTTTGTTGGTGACAGCAGCGAGACATCTTCCTCAAGCGACGACCTCCTTCAGGCGAGATCCCTGGAGCTCCGCTCTGCGTCACGAGTTCCCCATCGAGCTCGCTCAGCCTCTTCGCTTTTATTTCGCCAATCGGATCGAGGCGACGACAGGAGTCCAACGTAGCTGCTCCGCCAATCCGGCGAAGATTCATGTAAGTATTCCTCCTCATTTCTCTCGTTATTTTATTTTATCTAGTATCTTGTTTCCTTGTCGTTTGAATCACCATCATTATTTTCTTTATCCATCACATCACATCCCTATTTTTTTTATTTTCATATCATCACGATCAACCCACCATTATATTTGCATTTGTTCATACTTGTCATTTTGCATTTTGTTCATTTTTCTTTGTTGAAACAAAACAAAAAAATTAAAAGTATTTGTTCATATTGCATTCGTCCATTTTCTGTTTAAAAAAATTAAAAAAAATATAAATTAAAAAAATATAGTTTGCATAACAAAAAAAAATAAAAAAAACAAAAAATAAAAAAAAAGTTGCAGGGAAGCAGCAACCCACGGCCGCCGCCCCCCTGCACCACCCATCGCCACCTCAAGCGGTGGCCGATCCTGCGTCGCCCAGCCACCACGGCCTCCAGCCACTGTGCCTCGCCTTCTGCCCTCCGCAGCACAGAGCTGCGCGTCGCCGCCCGCTCCCTCCTCCATGACCCCGCATCTCTTCCAGCGGCGCCACCGCCCGCTCCCTTCTGCCGCCGACCACCGTAGGCCTCGCCGCTCCCTCCGCCGCACCTCGCCGCCCTCGCCGACCCTCTCCGACCCTATCCTCCCCGCGCGACCGCACGCGGGTAGCCATCGTCGTTGGGTTCCACCCGTGCTCTCAGTAAGAAGAAGACAAGGTCTTCATTTTTTATTTTATGTAAAAATTGCAATTTGTTTATTATATGTTTATAATATTGCATAACAATCCCTGTGCATAAATTTAAGTTGCCTTTTCAATTTCTGTTTTGCACGAACAACCCTGTTTGGCTATTAATTTGGACATCTGTAGTGCATCTTTTTATTCAATTAATTATTCCATTATGATGGGCAACTAATTGTCTACATGCTGAACATTTATTTATATTGTTGTGAATTGTGGGTAATTAATTAAAATTGTCTAACTGAAAAATTGGATATTTTACCCATTTTGAGCACTTAAATTTATATCTCCCACACAGTTGCTCTAAAAATTCCACAAAAATTATATATGATGCCTTGAAGAGTGTTTAACTTACTTTCCAAATTTCAACCAAAACAGAGTTATCTTGTACCTGAAATAAATTGTAGAGTGTTTTTAGTATTTGATTTTTAATTAAATCCACATATATCCTTTTCACAAAATTTCAACTCTCCTGGATTGCTTATCTAAATATCTTTCTGAGATAATTCGCATTCTAATTAATTTGATAATGAGGATTTATTAGAAATTATTTACTAACTGTCACTCTGATTTCACTAAAAAATCCATAAAAACATCATACTTTATCAGAAAATTACAAAAAATTACTATAATCTCATTTCATCATGCTTTCATTCCAATAATTTTTTCATGATTTTTGCTTACTGTTTGTGTAAGAAATTGTGAAAAAAATCATAAAAAGTGTGCTTTTTTATTTGTTGCATTTTTACCCCGAAAAATACAAAAAATATGTTTTGAAATCATCACTGGATTAGGATTCTAGAAAAAATACGAATTGGCTAAATTGGACTTCTTTTTCATTAAAATTAATTTGGCCTTGTTTGTGTTTTCTAAGTGTCATAATTCATTTTCATTTGCATTCTATTTGCATAAAAACATATAAAAAAATACCGCAATGCAAATCTAAACCTAAGTTTTCAAATTACCCCCGAAGTTGTTCCTTTGCCTCCCTATGTTCGACCTCGGACTTGCCCGGGATATAAATTAAGCTGAGACACTCTTCACGGAGATCCTTCTCTCGGTTCTGATTGATTCGCTAAGTACACGTACTACAACGAACACGAATTAAACATCGTATTTAGCGACTCGTCAGTGTCATAGTTTCTCGTAGATAACCCTCGGAGAGCACTATGAACTAGGCATGGAATAATCAGAAAAGTGAAGCTCATCCTTGCGAGGACCATCAAGGAGAGAAGACTCAAAGGAGTCTGTGACATTGGCCTCATATACTGACATGTCGGGCGCACAATCAACAGTGAGGCCAAACAGTCAAATCAGACGATGTGGTTCCAGGCTTCAACAAGGTGGAGACAGAGTCAATGTATGAAATCGATCGTAAAGAATGTGTCGCATCCTCCCGCAGATAGTCCTCGGGGAGTAACATGAACTAGATCAATCAAGTCTGGGTATTGCTGGCATCAATTCTCAGGTACTCAAAAGCAATCAACCAATGAAACCTCAGGAGGACATAAGATCATGTGAGGGGGAAAATAATCAGGTCAATCATAAAACATCCCTCAGTCAATCCAGACAGCTGAGATGGCACGAAAGATAATCATGAATCCTCAAAGTGCCACAGGTGGATAATAGAATAAGGAGATTGGGGATGGGTCAATCAAGAAGATGGAAGACATCATGTGGGTTCTGATCACCTATGCAGAGAAGTCCAAATCATAATAATCAATCAATCCTCAAAATTGAGATGGATGGAACCTCAAGATAGATAGATCAATCAATGCTCATGAAATCATCATCAAATCATTAAATATATGACATCCTCAATCCGGTATGCGAGATCTAAATCCTCAATAAAGAATCACACCTAATCATTGTGCATCATCGAAATCGTCAATAAGCTCCTATGCATGTATCGAAAGTCAAATCCACTGAGAGTAAGGTATCAATCTCAGCATCCTCAAAATCGTGCCCGACTTACTCTAATCATCAATAGAAGTTGCAAACCTCGGTGCGAGCTATCTGTAAAAGCACAACAATCCCGTATGATAGAAGAGATGATACATGGGACATGAGGAGGGTGGGCAATAAGCGAGACGAAAGATCCGGGGAAGATGATTGAGCTCAAGCACCAATATCACGACTCAATGCAAATGAGGAGATATTTGTATAAGAGAGGTAGAGAGACTCAAAGATGAAAAATGGATGGCTCACACGGACGGGGCTGACAACTCAAAGGGATATGAAAATGCGAATGGACTCCAAGTCACAATCAATACACAAAGCAAACCCCCCGATTCACCTACTCAATACAATGAAGACCTAGAAGTGGTCTTTTTTATCTTGTCGATTTTAGAGTTAGGTGATCATAAAAAATTGTACACCCCGGAATTAGGCTTGGGATTGGGGCACTAATCCTTAGCGTGTGCGTAGAAATAAAATGCTCAAACAATGAGGGGGGTGCTCTCCCCAAGACAAGGGATCCATTACATTTTATTTTATGTCCAATAGAGTTAGCAGTCCTGATTTTATTTTGGTTATCACTTTTTTGGTTATTTTTTTCAATGCACGTGCCTAACGGGGGTTCCAATTTCCATTAAGCATCCTAAGTGGCCAAAATCAGAGGGAGAGGATCGGAAAAGCCATGCAAGTCAGAAATCCATGATGCATGCCAAGTAAGAAGACTTACAGTGCTTCCCAGCTCTCTCCATGCGGGATGCAAGACAGAATTAAAACCTATGCTATATGAGATGCAATCCGAGGAAATCGCCCTAATACAATATGCTATTATCGTGAAGAAAATTTTACAAAACTGACTAAGTCCAAATCATATCTATAGGTACATGCAGGTATTAGGTGTTTAGACCTTAGTCTAGCATCAAGCAATCCTAAGCTAGGGTTCATCCACACAAAATAATAAAAATAAAATAAAAAAGGTAAAAGCATCAAAATCATTGAGGCCCCCGAGGGAACAATCCCTCAGGCACTGGACTTCAGGAAGTCGGAGTGTCTGTAGAGAGTCCAATTATTACATGCCAGGTATCTATCTCTCTCTCATGAATATACATAATAATAAAAAATGCAAAAATATTAGACTATTCTGCAAAATCCTCCCCCATTTTCCTTTGGTGCACCTCTCCTATCAGCTAGGAATAGGTCCTCCTAAGAAGTCCTCCGTTCTGCAGCAGTCCCTCGCATCAAAGTCAAACAAAGGAGATGGTCAGAATAGTCACAATAATCATCAATAAATAATGCAAATAAATAAATGTGGACAAGACCTAAGAATCAAATAAATCAATAAATATCCCAAAATGACATTGCTCCCCGGCAACAACGCCATTTGATAACTGGGATTTTCTATCAGCCGTGCATTCCGTACAAGGCGAGAATGTAGTCGCTGAGGTGTCCGACAAAAAATCCCAAACAATCAACAATTAACCCACAACATGAATAAAGCAATTAAATATCAAAAATATGGAGTTAAAAATTTATTATAACTTTACATGCAAATGTGTATAGGTTTAAGCACAAGTAGAGGTCGAACACTGGGAGCAAACGATTGGGGGTAAACTAAATGCACAAAATTATCCAATTCTTCTTGCTGTCCATGTTATTGTTTTTTGTGGGTCTTTTATTTTTAATTTTTTTATTTTATTTTTTGATTTTTATATTTTCATATTTTGATTTCTAATTTTCAGATTTTGTATTTTCTTTTATATTTCCTTTTTCTTTTATAAAAAAACAATATAGCCTATACAAGGCTTTATTTACACCATACATAGAAATATATTTATAAATACTACTAAATATAAACAAAATTCAGAAAATAATTCGTTTTTGGTTTTTAATATTTTTCTAATGTTTTTATATTTTTTTCAGGAATTTTTGCTACTTTTTTGTATTTTTAAAGTCAAAAATCCCAATAATGGGATTAATACATAATTTGAAATTAATTTGGGTTTTAAAAATAATAAATGAGTCCAAAAATTACCCAAATTAATTTTAATACATAAATAATAATATATAAATAATTATAAATCATAAAAACATATTTTTGGTATTTTATGGATTTTTTTATTTTTTGTTGGATTTTGGAGCTTTCTGATTTTTTAATTTTCTTTTACTATTTTTAGAGTTTTTTTGTTTTCTGGACTCAATAAATATCAAAATATAACATATATATTTTGGATTTTTTCAAAAAATTTTTATATTTTTGGGTATTTTCTAATTTAGACAGGGCTTATTTAGGCTCCTTTTTAATTTTAGTAAACAGATTAAATGCAAAAATTAAAAGTGGATACGTGGCATGTAAGTACACTGCATGGAGCATCTAATCCTATTTTTGTGGATTTTTAGGATCTAAGTAGTTATTTTTAATAAATGGATAAAAGTAACAAAATTAAAAGCCTAACAAGGGTATAACTACAAATAAATAAAAATACAGGGCGCGCATTACAATTTTCCCAACAGAATAAAATATTTATTTAAAGTTTAGAGACTATTTTACAATATACAAAATTGCCAGGGTGTTTTATGCAAAATTTCTAGGGTCACGTGAGGACTGCACGTGACGCTGGCTGGGACCAAAGTGTAAGTATAAAAAGTTCAAGGGCTTACATGCAAAATGCCCTATTTTATTTACACGTAATATTTTATTTACATGATTAATTATGAAATACAAAAAGGCGGGCGAAAAAGTGCAATTTACCCCATAATAGACTGGATCGGACGACGCTCCTTCCTTCACTTGGACACATGGCATGGCCTGGAAGCTTGATACCCCTTCACCGATCTACGGTTCAGATGAGATCATAGGCTTCATCGAATGGCCGATGGCATGGCATGATCGGATGGCCAGGATTAGAACTGGAGCTGGGAGGAGATCCAACGGCTCCAGGGGCAGCTGGATGATCGGGGAAAAACACGCCCCTGAAGCTCCTTCAATTGGTCAGCGCGGGCAACTCTGGAGATGGTTCGCCTCGAGACGAGGCGCAACATACTCCTGGAGAGGTTGCGCCGCTGTTGACACCTCCAAAATGGCACCTGGAGTGCTACATTCGTCAAGGTCGAGGAAGAAGGTGACCTCCAAATACCAGGTGTCTGTACAAAAATCGACCCCTTCGGGGGTCCTTTGGCCTCAAGACCTGTAAGGAATGTACGCACAAGCAAGAAGATGGTTCTGGGGGTCTTATTCGTGGTGAAATGAGGCGGAGTGGGTCGGGCAGAGTTCCTCCGACATGCGGCAGAGATGGAGGAACGGATCTCCATATCCAGGATGGATCTGGGTGAATGGAAGTGTAATGGGCGTAGGGAAATGGCAGAGAAAGAAGATGGAGGTGTTCACTGGGCCAGAAAACAATGGGTATACGACGGAATCGTTCACCGGAGCTCAACTCCGGCGAACTTTGAACTTGCTAAACTATGCTAATTAACTAAGTAGGATATGAAATTAAAAGCATGAAATAAAAGGCAAGATTAAAAGCTACCTAAAAGTCACAAAAGATAGCTCTTATACGTGGCGGCGATAGCAGGGAGCAGGGCCTCGCCGGAGCGGTAGCCTGGGTGCATCTTCTCCTCCTAGCTCCGCTCCAACGTCTCAGGGGACCTCCCCCTGTCACGAGGATGCACACTAGACCAAGAGTTGGGGGTTCAAGGATTCAGAAATGACCAAATTTGCAATGGAGGGAATGGAGGTTTTATTTATACACATGTATATGCACCCTTATTAATCGACCGATATTAAAGAATCTATGATATCTACAAGGGTCCCATGATCTCGGCGAGGATCTCGGATGATCAGAGAGCATTTTTCATGAAGGGATCGTGGACAGATGATGTACGAACACGAAAAATGCAAGAAAACCGGGGAAAAGACACTTCTAGCGAGTTCAGGCAGCAGATGGGACAACTGACCAGAGGTCAATGGTCAGCGCGCCACCATTGGTCCACGTAGGCACGCTACGCGACAAAACTTCAATTTGTATTAGAAAATAATTATTTAAAAATAGTAAATGATTTTATTAATTTTTGAGTATAAAATAATTTTTTTATTATTTTATGTAGTATTTTATTATGATTTTTATTTTTTTCATGTATTTTATTACAAGTTTAGTTTTAATTTGCTTATTTATAGGTATATTTACCCGCATTTTGTACATTTCTATTTGTATATTTTATTTTATTATTTAATTATATTATTTTATATATTTATAACATATTTTTGTGAGTATAAATATAAATTTATTTAATGTTTATGATATTATTTGTACACTTTAATAAATAATTATGTATATTATGTAGGTATATTTACAGGTATTTTATCTATGTTTTATGTATATAATTGTATTTTAATGTTTATTGAGTTTTATTTTAGTTTATATTTTTAATAGACTATGTATATTATTTACAATATTAGGAAAATATAAAAAATTAAGGAATAAAATAATATATTCCCCTTTTATTTATATACATATAATAACACATGTATTTTGTTTATGTATTTTCATAGACTTATTTTATTTTGTATTCTCTTTTTTATTTTATTCTAATTCTAATATGTACTGTGTTATAAATAATATTTACAAAATTATAAAAATATGAATTGTAAAAATAATAAATAATGAATAAATTGAATATTTTAATTGGTAGAATGTAAAATAGGGGCCCAAACCCTAACTTCTACATAGCAACTCCAAAAAATATAAAACCACCACCTTAAATAGCTTGTGAAAAGTTATATACAATAGAAGTGATTTTGATACGTTTTGACTTTTTATTTGAAAGATATGAGTCTGTAAAGTTTGGTTTCTGGCTTTTTATTCTGGGTATAAAATTAACACTGTATATTATTTTTGTACAAACTCAATTTTGTATTTTTATTTACATTATTATCTACAACCTTCATGTATAAAATTTCTTTATTTGATGAATAAAAAATTAAGAATAAAATAGGTGTCAAAAATGCATAATTAATGAATAAATAAATGAGGTATTTATTGTATCTTTGGCCCTTATCTCCTCCTACTTTATTCCTTGTCGACCAACTCCATTCTGGACTCGGTCTCGGGGTTAGGGTCATAAAATATTTGCAATGTTTTATTCCTTTTTCTTTTCTTCTCTTTATTATATAATTTTGGCATTAAAAACCTTATTTTGTACACAAATAATACAATAAATAATGAATGCTATTATGCCTAAGTTGAGGCTATTTACATGCATTTGTTGGGGTTATTAAGGCTAAACCGATAGAATAAAGGTGATAAAATGGAGACTCATCACCTGCGTGCCTGAAGGGGCAAGAATAGGTGTTTTCGTCAATCTCTCCTTCAGTATCCTGAAGGTCTACTCACATTAATCATCCCAAATGAATGGAACTCCCTTCTGTGTCAATTGTATTAGAGGGCGAACAACTCAAGAAAATCCACTGACAAAGCATCTATAATAGCCCGTTAAAACAAGGAGGCTCCGGATCTGAGTAATTATCTTTGGCTGCTCCCAAGACATAACTGCCTCAATCGTCGCATGATCAAATGCGATGCCTGCTCCAGAAATGACGTGCCCAAGGAATGAGACATGGGATAACCAGAACACCACTTGCTCAGCTTAGCATACAACTTGTGCTCTCGCAATGTACCATAATAATTTTCAGATCATTTGCATGGTCCCATTCATTCAACGAATATATCAATACATCATCAATGAACACTACCACAAATTTGTCCAAGTATGGATGGAAGATCCGTTCATCATATCCATGAATGCTGCTGGGGAATTGGTAAGAGCCCAAATGGCATCACCATAAACTCATAGTGTTCATACCGAGTCCTGAAAGCTGTCTTCGAAATATCAAACTCTCGAATCCTCAACTGATGATAACTGGATCGAGGTCGATCTTCGAAAACATTAAAGATCATTGAAGCTAATCGAACAAATCATCAATGCACGACAAAGGATAATGGTTCTTAACTGTTCTCTTATTTAGCTGCCGATAATCAATGCATAATCTCATGGATCCATCCTTCTTCCTGACGAATAGCACTGGAGAACCCTAAAGTGAAATGCTCGGCCTCACAAATCCCAAGTCAAGCAGCTCCTGAAATTGCAGCTTCAGCTCTCTCAACTCAGTTAAGGCCATGCAATATGGTGCCATCGAGATCGGTTGTGTGTCTGATAGCAATATGATCTCAAACTCAGTCTCTCTCTCTCTCTCAGGAGGAATTCATAGTAACTCATTAGGAAAAACATCTAGGTAGTCTGATACTACTCGGATGCCCTATGTCATTGGCTCATGATCGGATATCTCTCTGAGAAATGCTAGATATGAATAACATCCATGATCAACAAGTTTCTGAGCTCGCAAAACTGATATGTACTCCATTTTGGAGTCTTGTAGTGTACCCATAAAAGTAAGCTCAGGCAAATCTGGAATCTTAAAGGCAACCGTCTTCCTAAAGCAATCAATACGAGCACGATGAGGTGATAACTAATCCATGCCTAGAATCAAGTCAAACTCATCAAGCTGTAATAGCAGACGATCTGCGATCATCTCGTGATCGCTAATCAATATTGGCAAGTGTCTAACTATCAATGAAATGATAAACAACTGGCCACTTGTCCCTCGGATGTAGTAAGGAGGATATAGGGCCAAAGAAACTCTACCCAATGAAGCTAGTAGCCTTGAAGAAATAAAAGAATGTGTCGCTCCAGAATCAAATAAAATATGGAAAGGTTGGCCCAAGACCGAGACCATATCTTTCACTACAATAGTTGTTGAACGTGCATTCTCCCCGGTCACTGCATGTAACTATCCCTGCCTATCTAATGTTGTACTTGAACCTGCTACACTCTGTGTCTGTCTTTGCAGCCTCTTGAAGTTGGAGTTCCTGCCATGGAAACTCCCAGTACATTGTGCATGTGGCCGTGTGGGCTGTGGTTGCGGTTGAGGCTCTCCA
Source organism: Ottelia alismoides (assembly GCA_037367405.1). Lineage (NCBI taxonomy): Eukaryota > Viridiplantae > Streptophyta > Magnoliopsida > Alismatales > Hydrocharitaceae > Ottelia > Ottelia alismoides. The sequence continues at coordinate 140,772 of JAZKJV010007369.1, read as the reverse complement.
GAAGCTAGTGGGCATTGATCTCGGTAATGTCCCCACTCATTGCACAAGTAGAATCTCACAGATCTGGTAGGCGTGGTAGTCATGTCATGCTCCGAGTCAGTCCTGCTGAAGGCCCGTCTGCTCGCTGCGACGCAGATGGTCAAGCTGATATGGTGCCACGTCCGGCATATGCTCCTCCTAGGGTAGTCACTGGAGATGAGCGAACACTGCCTGAGAATGCTGAACCTGTAGGTTGAAAATGTCTAGCTGACTTCTGCTGCTGGAATGGTTGACATATTGGCCCAAAAGATCATTGTGGCCTAGGTGCCGCTCCAGACGAGCTCTCGAAATGTCTCTTACAGATATCCTCGAACTTCTCTGCCGTGTTAGTAGCCTCAGAGATGGAAGTGATGCGTAATCCGGCCAACTACTCATGTACCTCCTCTTTCATACCTCTGATGAACTTTTCTAGATTCTCATCTAGAAATGCGGCGGGTGTTGGAGTGTGTCGAGCCAACTTGGTGTATAGGATGAAGTAATCTCTGGTTTTCATTCATCCCTATCAATGCTCTGTAAACAACCTGTGTTGGGACTCCTTCCACTTCGTAGAAAAGAAATGGGATCTAAGCCTCATCTCAAAATCATCTCATGTGGGCTCGCGACCCAACTCAGAAACTACCGCCTCCCACCATCTCTCTATGAAATCTGTCAGTGAATAATCCATGAAAGATAACCACGAGTCTCATGGTGCACGAATCATCCTCAACACCTTCATGACCCTCTTTGGCTATAGCTCTGCTTGATCTGACGTCCTGGTGACCTCGAACATGGGCACATTGGCCCACTGGTAGGAGGTGAAGAATAACTGGTGCATGTGGATAACAGTGGACTCAGGTGCATCATCACCTGCAGAATATACAGGTTCTTGCTCCCTATCGAAATCTCCATCATCGGCTCCATGTCCTGGTATCTCCTTACGTGGATCATCAAAATGAGGTCGTTGTACCTCAACAGACTGATGTTGGTTCTGTCATGTTCCATCCTGAGATGGATGGTATGTGTAATCTGACAGCTCCTCAAACCTCATCTCCATGTCTGTATGCCTGTCCGCAATCTCAGTCTGCTGGGCCAATATCTGATCCTCCCGACCTCTCATAGCAGTCTATTGCTGCTGGAGGTCGGTGAGAGCGGTCATGATGCGCTCTAATCGCTCAACCATCTCTTGGTCTGGTTTGGTCGTCATTATTCTGCATGAGAACCAAAATCATTAATCATAATAGTAAATGTTTACTGACATTTCTCTTTGTGCTTTTGTCTTCTTGGGACATTATATGGAAATTAATGACAATTTGTGACATCTGTAGTTATTGAATTTGAATGTCATATTTCCCTCTCGTACTGGCAACAAGTCTAAGGACTAGTGCTATCCGAGAACTTAATATGATCGGAATCATAATACTGTGAATGCTTGTAGCGGGGTACCACGGCTCTGATACCAAACTTGTCAACTCCTGAGGATCCAGGTACCCGTTTAAAACACATTCACGTTATCCCATACGTTAAAGATCACACAAGACACATGGAAAAATTTCTTTTCTCCAATGACATTCATAATTCAAGTAACAACCACAGAACCAACAACATGATGTGCCACTAAAATTTCATTTCATTAATTTTCCAAATATATATACAACATGTAACAAAAGAGCTGACAATGTATATATAAATCCTAAAATATACAGAAGAAAAAGAGAAGTATTTTACATCATAAACTGAATAAAAACTGTAACAACTGTAACTGTACTGTCTGGTGTAGCAACGGATGTCAGGAATCATCAATCAGCTACTGAGTCGCAGGCCCTTGCCTTGCCACACATGAAAGGAGCAAGAGATGGTAGCGAGCGCTGGTACATCCTGAAAACTTATTAAAACAAGCATGCATTTAAAGTGATTGCAAAAGAAGCAAGTAGTAAGGCATAAACAATTTAAAAATTTACAACTACTTGCTACTTTGAAGGGAAGCCCCAAGTTTTACCCATTATCTTTCACATGTCATATTCTTATATAGTGGTTAATGACTCATAAGTATCTATATTAATCTCCTGTTATTTAGAGATCATAAATATGGATTTTTATAATGAGCTGATATGGTTGATTTGACTCTTGATTTCTGAATGATGGAAAATATGATATTATGATCTGATTCTCAATTCTATATAACGTCTCAAGTCAAGTGGATAGTCTATGGTCTTGGTCTATGTGTGACCTCATACAATGACTCTAAGGAGTGAAGAATGCCTTAGGGTTGGGGTGCCTTCGTAAGCATGTGATGGAGTATAATGCATCCTAACTATGTTCCCAACACGTCCACTAAATTGTGCTAACCCTCGGAGTAGTAACTCTAAGATTCGATCATTTATCGATGATTGATGATTGATAGTTTATGGTAATTAATGATTCTACATCCATATAAATTATAGTCCACTCTAGCCAACACAACTTTTATTGATCTCAACTCTAGTTACATTCCATTATAATACATTCAAGCTCCATTGTAACTCCTCCAATCCTCAACTACAACCGCTTTAGATGTAACCCTCGATGATCACCAATAGTCTTAAGGATGTAGCATAGAAAATTCAGATGTAGCATCGCCAATCCTATTGGTGGAAAGTAACCAAAACTCAAGCGGTGAGGAAGCCTCCTAAGAGACTCTTCCATCTTGCCCTCTAATTAGAAGTGCGGTCCAATAGAGGGATAGGTCTACTCCAAAACTACGCTACTAAGACGGGTGAGAGAGACTCTATGGAAATGTCACTCTATAAATGGGCCCGACTAGTACGGTCTAACGAGCTCGTACGAAAAACTAAAACCAAGGATCCCCCGCATGGGTACCCTAAAACAGAGGGTCAAAAGAGTTGTTCAAAAGTCGGGATCCCAATGAGGCGTAAAAACACTGCGAGCTTGCGTAAAATCGAAAAAGGGACTGGGATCCTAGACTCGCGCACTAGGCGGCCGCTGCCCAAACAAGGCTTCCTTTCCTCTGCCCAGCTGAGGGTCACCGCGCCCTCGCACAGTCAGGTGTAAGGGTCACTGTAACCAGCACTCTTAATTGATAACACCGATTCACCATCATTTCATTTGTTTGACTTCTCAATCCTTTCTCAATCTCTTATGTGGTTTCACTTTTAGATATAAATATTTTGTCACGACATATTGTTATCAATATAGTAGAATCTACTCAAGATGAATTGATTGAGGACATTCAACCTTAGTGAACTTAAAATGGTCTAATATGCTCAATAATCTTCTTTCAAGTGTGCAACACATGCAGATAAGAATGCAACTCCAAGGTTGGATGAGTGAGTTGATTAAGCCTCAAATAACTCATCACTACTTATATATATATATATATATATATATATGACTCTTTATTAAACTCCTAAGAAAAAGGTTGATAACGAAAAGATGATTGCCCTTGATTCTATGAGCATGTCTTGCTGTGGCATAGCTTACCATAGTAGGTGCACTATCTAGTAACCCTGCATCCGCTGCTAATATAGCCATGTCATCTGGGATCATGCCCAGCAACCATTTGTGTTTTATTTAGGGGGGTGAACGTAGAGTCTATTTCATCCTCTTCCCTTGGTATTCAATCCATAAATCATAGGGAAAAAATACTACTATTATATTTTATTCTATATATATTATATATATAATACAATATCAATTTCACTAACAGTGATATCTTCAAACGGGATAAAAAAATAGACTTCTATACCACTAGTCAAACCTAATATGATTGTATGAAAGCATGCTGGAAATTTTTCTTCCAACCTCTCAATTTTCTTTTTATTCATCTCTTTTTATTAGTAACTATGATATTCATGCCAAATATGGTCATCCCTCCTTACATGTTACCTTTAAAACTAGGCACGGATTTGTATAGTTAAAAAGGAAATGCATGAAGCCAACTTCCAGCAATTTAAATGTTGTTACATCTTTATGAGTTCTGCTAACTTGATAATTTCACCAAAAGAAAAACAAGTGACGCTTCCAGTTTATTCCGATAACTTAACATAGTTCTGCCAATTGGAAATGTATACTCGTTGAAGTAGGGCATGAGATTTAAAGGCAAAAATCAGATGCATGCCAATTTCCAGAAATAACGATAAGGCTTTTGTTGAAATTGTGTGCAATTACAGGGAGGGGGGGGGGGGGGGGGGGGGGAGGGGGTAGAATTGGAGGTTAAACTTGTACAAATGTCATGGATGGTAGCAAAAGAAGGGGAGGAATTGTACCTTTAATTTTCTAAATTTTGGAGAGTTTTTCGGTTATGAATGCATCAGTTCAAGCTTGACCTGCAACTGGACTTAGAAGTTTGCAACTCTAGGATGCCATATCAAATCTCCAAAATTGGATTGATGTGAGAGAGAGGGCTGTAGGCTTTGCTCTTTCGTTGGGAGAGAGTGGAAAATTTAGGGAAATGTGAAGGAATAAGAGGGAAAGGAAGAAAGGGGAGGGAGGAACAGGTTTTCGGCTAGAAATATAAGGAGGAAGAGGGAGATGGAATGAGGAAGGTTCCTGGAACCTTCCTCGTGTCCCTTCTTCTTTTTGAATTGGTTGATGTCATAAATTTCAAATTCTTATGTTATATATATATTTACTTTGGGATACAAAAGTCCTACGTATAAGCGCCTCGGGTTTCGGATTTTGATGCACAATATTTTGATTTGATCATCTTTGAACGATGATTAATATGAGTATAATATTCATATACTTCTGATCGGGTATAAACGTCTAAAAGTTTTGGGATACGATTTTGGTTTGGGGTTAAATTTTATGAAATTAAAATATCAAATAATATCCGATTGATGGACGGTCAATTCCATTGGTCTTGTTTCTTCGTATCCGATTTTATGGCTATATTGGTTTGTTTTACAGTTTTCAATTTCTCATCGTGACTTTTTCGAAGCACGCTTAACGATGCAGAATTCTTTTAGTCGAATTCAACCCGAATGACTTTTGATATATGATCAATTGATCAATTTTGGGTTTATTCAATATTAATTGAACAAAATTGGTCACTCGGACTCCTAATCGGGTCGGGTTCGAGTTTAATTGGACCCGGATGTTACAAATATAAAAACCTCAATGGGAGTCTCGTCCTCGAGACTCGAGTCAAGATCATTGAGTATCTTGCCTGGATTTCATCTAGCCATAAAAACCTCAAAGGGTTTTGAACCTATAAAAACATCAAAGGGAAACAAGCCATATTTTAACATGTATATAACTACAATGGCTTGTTTTAGTGATTACCTAAGAAGAGTTGTGGGTATCATGCCCGCATGTCGACTTCGATCTCCCACGTCGCCTCTTCGACGCCGTGTCAGTGCCACAACACCTTGACCAATGGGATCTCCTTACTGCGAAGCTTCTTCACACCATTGTCTAGTATATGCACTGGCCTCTCCTCATATGTCAAGTCTGGCTCCACGTCAATATTTTCATAACTGATGACAAGACGAGGATCATGCACATACTTCCTAAGATTGGATACATGAAAAACGTCATGCATGGCTGATAGGCGTGGATGAAGGGATATCCGGTAGGCCACCTTCCCCACACGAGCAAGAACCTCGAATGATCCAACATATCGTGGCGCCGGCTTGCCACAAATACCAAATATCAGAATTCCCTTCATGGGAGATACTCAGAGAAATACCCAATATCCTACATGTATGTACATGAATTTTACCAGTATTTGAGATTAAGTTCAATATCCATAAGTTGTATTTAGATGGATTAAGAGAACGTGTTTAGATTACATGAAACTCCAAGTCTCTTCTTCGATGATCTGCATAGCTCTTCTGGCGGCTCTGTGCTGTCAGAAGCTTCCACCTCACTAGATCAACAACCCTCGCAGTCTCCTCTAAGAGATCTACGGAGTAGAGAGCATGATCACCTACCTCACGCCAACTGAGAGGTGTGAGGCATCTCCGCCCTTATAGGGCTTCGAATGGTGCGATGCTGATACGAGAATGGCATATGTTGTTGTACATGAATTCCAATGGTAGATGGCTCTTCCAAGACCCTTTCCACTCCAAAGTGGATGCACATTGCAAATCCTTGAATATCTATATGGTGCGCTACTCTAACCGTCGGTCTACAGATGGTAGGCCGGACTCACCTTCAGCTCTGTATGTAGCACTGACATGAACTGATGCCAATAATGCGATGTAAACCTCGAGTCTATATCAAACACCACCTTTCGTGGTATACCATGTAGCCCGATAATGTTATGCACATATACCCTGGCCGATCTGGATGGACTGTAAGTCACGTTGACAGGTAAAAATGGGGTTGACTTGGTTAACTTGTCACAACAACCCAAATAGAATCATGGTCACATGGTGTCTTCAACAAACTTGTGATAAAATCCATAGAAATACTCTCCCATTTCCATTAGGGAATGGGGAGAGACGGCAATAGCCCTGGTGGTCTTCTGTGCTTAGCCTTGACCATATGATAGGTCATGCATCTGCTAACATGCTGTGCCACATAACACTTCATTCCATCCCACCAGAAGTGTTGACGCAGATCATGATACATCTTTGTGCTGCCAGGATGGATAGATAATCGTGAACTGTGTGCCTCATCGAGAATATCTCTACGCAACTGCTTGTCATTGGGTACAACGACCCGGTCGGCTTTCCACAATATAGACTCAGTCACTACAAAATCATCAAATTCATCCTTGATAGCACACGTGTATTCGACTTCTGGCCTTCTACGATGCGATCCCACAAATTGCTGAATTGTGGAGGCACGACAATAGATGTGGATGCACTCTCCTGAGGATGCCAACTAGTCAAGAATGCGAGCATATCCCACGTGCATAGCCAGTTCACCGTACCTTCTACATGAGCTCTCCTGCTAAGCGCATCTATGACAATGTTTCCCTTACCGGGATGGTAAGAGATCGTGCTACTGTAATCCTTCAGTAACCCGAGCCACCTAAAGACGAATCTCCATTTCATTACCTTTATTCTATCATTTCAACCTTAAAAAACTAGCTAATGCATATAAATAGCACTAATTTCTACAAATAGCATTCATCATTTATTGCATTTATTGTGTAAATAATATTTATTGCATTTATTGTGTAAATAATATTGTTTTTAATGCCAAAATTATACTATAAAAAGAAGAAAAGAAAAAAGAATAAAATATCAAACATATTTTATGACCATAAACCCCAAGACCAAGTTAAGAATTGAGTTGGTCGACAAGGAATAAAGTAGGGGGAGATAAGGGCCAAAAATACAATAAAAACCCAATTCTTTTATTCATTCAAATAGTCATTTTTGACACCTATTTTATTATTTATTATTTATACATCAAATCAAGAAACTTTGAACATAAAAGTTGTAGATAATAATGTAAATAAAAATACGTATGTACCTAAAAATAAGTTATAAATATATAAAATAAGATAATAAAATAATAAAATAAAATATACAAAATAAAAATAAAATATACAAAACATAGATGAATATACCTATAAATATATCCTTACTCAAAAAAATAAACAAAAATCATCATAAAATACTACATAAAATAATAAACATTTTTTATTTTATTCTCAAAAATTAATAAATCATTTACTATTTTTAAATAATTATTTTCGAATAAATAGGCAGTTTTGTCCTATAGTGCGCCTACGTGGACCAATCGTAGAGCCCCATTCATTGAATCCAGTCAACTCCCCGTCTTTCAGCTCTGACTCCTGTTAGAATCTCGAGACCCTCTTCTTCTCTGATTTTTCGATGTCTCCCTGATGGTCCTTCCACCTTGAGCGCTTCACGAAAATCATCCACCTCACATTCGTCTATCTCACGGGATCATTAGATCCTCTCCATCCGCCTCGCGCACGTTAATAAATGGCACCCAAGACCACTCAAACTCATTGTCTATAAATAAAGCCTCCCCTTCTGCCATATTCTTTTGATCCCTCTTGGAGCTCCTACGTGCAACCTCGTGTGTGTGCATGAACCACCGGTGATAGCGGTGACTTCCCCCGTGATTGGAAGCCAAGGAGCAAGGAGAAGGGGAGGTCCACGGCGGTGCTCTGGCACACCCTGCTCCCTGAGCCCATCTCAGGTATAAGAGCTGAGTTTTCCTTTGTTTGAGGTAGCTTTCATTCCCGTCTTTTAATTCCAGTCCTTGGTTTCACATTTCAATAAGTAGTTAGAATAGATTAGGCAAAATGCCCTCGCTGGAGCTCTTGAGCCTCATCCTTATTTTACTACGCTCCGACCAATCCCCGACTCTCTAATCACAACCATCACCTCCCCCTACATTTTCTCCATCTAATTCGACCACCCAACCAACCGGATCGACTCTTCGATCCGCGAATCGAAGGTCCATCTCTGCCATTCACCAGACCTTCACCGCCCCCTCATACCTTGTGTGTTTCAGCTTCAAAACTGGTCGAGATGATTCACCCGAGCCATAGTACCATTCCGTGCAGGTGCCGAGACAAAAAGGACTCCCTCTGGAGCTCGATAGCACTTGGACAAGGGTCCCCAGGTGCTCTCTCTTCTTCGATGTGCTAGGACCCCATCGTTGGGTTCCTCGGATGCGTAGAGACAAGGAGATCCATCAGACACTGTCGGGTGAAGGAAGAAACGCCATGCGAAGTTTAGGGAAGAACACCTTCTTCCATGTTCTTTGTACGAAGCAGCTACCGTCTGATGAAGGGAGGGGCCCAAGTTCTAATCTCAGCTGTCCCAGCCTCACTCCCTTCAACCGTTGATGAAAGTCCAAGATCAGATCCTAAGCGATCATCGCCGAAGGGGTATCACTCATCCAGATCGCACCACATGTATTAGTGAAGGGAGCTCGACCGTCTGATGGCGCGCATAAATGGGGTAAATTGCATATATTCGCCCTGCTTTTTTGTATTCATTAATTGGTCTTGTAAATAAAATGTTAAGTGTAAAATAAAATGGGAATTTTGCTAATAGGCCCATGTACTTATTTTATTTGCATTAGGGTCTAGTCCAGCTCAGCTCACATGTTGTCCCCCAGGAGCTGGGCAAATTGCATGTATGCTCCTAGCAGTTTCTGTGATTATTAAATAGTTTAATAAAATTGAATATACATTGTATATTTTGGGTAAAATTGCATCTGAGCCCATGTTGTTTATTTTATTTGCAAATATGCCCCTGCTAGGACATGCATTTTTATCATTTCATCTATTTATTATAAATAGCTATCGTGCTCCTAAATATTTGCAAAATAGGGACAGATGCCTCTTGCCATAAACTTTCAAGCTATGAATTTATTTTGCATTTTGGGCTTTTTATCCATTTATTAAAAATCAAAAGGAGCCCCTTTTTATTCTGTCTAGCTTAGAAAACACCAAAAAATAAAAACCTCTTGAAAAATTCCAAAAAGAATTATATATTATCTTTTTTATTATATTTTAACTATAGACCAAAAATCACTAAAAATTATAAAAGAAAACCCCTAAAAATTGAAAAACCATAAAATCTGCCATAAAAATCTAAAAAATCATTAAAAAATTCAAAAATGTGTTTTTCTATTTTATAATTTTCTTTATATAGATATTTATATATTAAATTTGATTTGAGTAATTTTATACCTTATTTACTATTTTTAAAATTCAAATTAGTTCTAGGTATTTATTTAATCCCTAATTTTTTACTTGAAAAATCCATAAACCTAAGCAAAATTCCCAGAAAAATTATAAAAACATTTAAAAAATTTATAAAATCCAAAAAATAATTTATATTCTACATTTTATTTATTTTTACTAATATATTTATATTACTCTATATGTATATATAGCCTTATATATCCTATATATGTATTTAAAAGAAAAAGAAATATTAAAATTTTAAAAAATATAAAAGAAAATATAAAATTATAAAATTAAAAATAAAATAAAAAATATAAAACAAAACTAAAAAATAATATAAAGATTAAAAACCGACAAAAAGATATATGTACATACATGATAAATGACATGGTTGTAAATAAACACTTTGTTCGTAAATAACCATAGGCTACCCATTTTGCTCTCTATGGTTCAACCTCTATGTGATTACTTGCTATGCATCTTGTAGTAGAGAATAATAAATTTTAACTCGCTTCATGCTATTCATTGCCTTTATATATTTACTTTGTGGGTTATCTATTGATTAACCGGGTACTTTTGAGTGGTCAACACACCGACTGTGGTTTTGCCTGATGAAACCGTATGAACCTCGGATTCCCCTCGTTTATCAGATGACGCCGTTGCGAGGGAGCAATGAGCGTAGCCTATTTTTATCATTTAGTTTGAATAGTTATTTGTTCTTACTCATTTATTCATTGATGTAAATAATAATTGATTTTCTTTTGCGTATAGCCATTAAATTATTTTTTGTATAGCTCATTTTGATTTCATTTTATTTTATGTGCTAATAAACCTTTCTTTGTGAATTTGTTGCAAGGGCCTGCCACACGAGGATGGATTTTTAGGAGGCCGATGTAGCCAAGCTTGGAAGAGGATGGTCTTCACTATATGACCAGTTGGAGAGGCTACAAAGGAAGCAAGGAGATGGAATTAGCATATAATTAGATTAGCTTTGTTTATGTATTTATTGGTGAGAGAGAGACAATTTAAATATGTAATAATTAAAGACGGGGACTCTACCCTCCACAACGAGGTCTAGTGCCCGGGTGTCTGTTCACCTGAGGGCCTCGTCACAGTTTTCCGTGTTTTCTCGCCTTCTGTTATTTTGTTTTTCGTTATTTTGAGTTTTCTGCCTTATTTTATTTTATTTTGTGTGCATGGAGCCCCTAGCTTTAGGTTTCCTGCCTCGATAATTAGGTCCATAAGAATGCATGTTCCTATAGTCTCTTACGTTTGGATCTAGTCAAACTAATAACTGTTAGTTACTTGGATTTGAGACCGTGTACCGAGAGAGGTCATATACAGTGCTTGTAGGACCCGTTGTGATGGGCACTGATCGACATCAAAGATCGGACCTGGGTCTCGTTTTTGAATAACTAACAGTTGGTTCTTCACGATTAATAACAGCTACTGTTTAGGGCGATTTTGTCGATTGCACGCCACCATATAGATAGGTTTAAAAATTCTGTTTTGCATACGCATGGAGAGAGCTGTGAAGCACTGTAAGTCCTCTAACTCAGCATGCATCACTAGATTCAACAGTGATATTTCCACCATAGAATCGAATTACACGACTTTTTCGCTATCTCCCTCTGATTTTGAGCATCTAGGACTTAAATGAAAATCCACAAAAATGATAAGCGCTTGTATGCAACCAGATAGAAAAAAAAGTGAAAATCAAAAATTTTTTTAAAATAAAGGGACTACTAAATAAACTTTGACCTTAATTAAAATTTGTAATGGACTTTCGTTGTTTTGGGTTCATAAAGCCCTCATTGATTTCAGGTACCTTAGGAGGGGACCAAAACCCTCCCATGAGAGAGGCACAACCCGCTAAGGATTAGAGCCCAAAACACAGTCTGTAATTGCCTTGTGTATCGCTTGAATTTCCAAAGTAATGGCGCTTCTATCGTACGTGACCGAGTAGGACCTTGTTAACGATGGTGTTCCCGCCTTGTGTGGAGCATCGACATGGTCTGAAGTACTGAGCTTAGGACACACCTTCACGGGGGTGTCTGTCTCATCAGTTTATGCCCAAGTAGGTTCTTGCACGCTTACGGGTGATTCCATTGTGAGCGAGAACCAAAGTAGCGATTTCACCTATCAGCTTCCTCTCTTTATTTTTTTGGCTGAGTAGGGATCCAGGAAGGGTTAAAAGGATCTAAAAAAGTGTAAACTATAGGTTAAAAGGAGGAGGACAACTACATGATACTTTTCTGGCAATACTCTCTCTCTCCTATAGGGTTAGCGTGCTAAGGACTTGTTACAAGATATGCCTGAAATAACAACTCTAAAACTGAAAGATAATAAATAGACAAACCTTCACGGCTTCTTATGGCATGAGTTGGTGAAGCCAATTTTCTATTGTGTTTGTATGGATCTAGATTAAGGTTCAAAGAATAAAGTCTCGCACAATTACACAAATTTTGTCATATGTTTCCTCCTTTTGACCCCCACTCAGTTCGAGCCTTTCTACTATTTTATACTCCTTTTTATTCCTTGTTGACCACCGTATCTTTTCCTCCTACATCGATCTCCCTCTTGCTTCACGATGTCGATCCACAGATGATTCAATCAGGACTCCGCCGATGCCAACATCGATTCCATGGACTCGACCTCGTCAATAATTCGAGGCGATCCCTGACAACCCGATACGGATCTTGCAGGTCGATCTACAGACTCCTCGTCTTCTATCCATCCTTTTGGCCACCCAATAAACCAGGACCACTTTTGCCCCACCTTCGCCATTGTGAATGAGATTCGAGTACAATCCACATCTTTTTCATCAACACTCTGGGATTGACCCTAATTACAGATTCATCTTGGCAGATGGGACTCAATTATAAGTGGTCTGATTGGGAAATTTTCACATTACAGATAGAAGCCAGCCCCAATCCTGGATCCTAACACAGAATTCATCTCTTCTGACTCAGACCCTGAAATGGCTCCCCAAGGAAAGGGAAAGGGTCAGCAGCCACCTTCCCAGCCAGAGCAAGGATAGATGCCTGACCAGAATCAGGTGAACGCTCAGTTGTTGGCATCTATCCAGGCCATTCAGCAACAACTGACAGAGAAGGCCCTAACACAGACTGCGTTCCACGACATGCTGAATGATGTCATAAATAAACAAGCAATAGGAGGAGGAGACATACCAGTAAGATGAGGAGGTGGACCCCATAAGGACCCGACGCAGAAGAGCCATAACAAGGGAGTCCGAAACCCACGCTGAAAGAGATACATAACCCTGGAGATAGCCAGATGATCGAGTGGATCCTCATTCTACCGGTGCATGCTCACTTTGAGATGAAGCCTCAGTTCCTTGCTCTCCTCCCATCTTTCTACGGGAACACTAGTGAGGAGCCTTACATTCACATGCAGCAGTTTTCATGCATCTATCGTACTACCCACTACCCCAATGTTCCTTTGGATGTAGTGAAGATGATGGCGTTCCCCTTCAGTCTACAGGACAATGCCCTGTACTGGGTCAATCATTTGAGAAAGGTTGTGATGACATGGGAGGAACTGAAGTCCGCCTTCCTACACAAATTTTATCCTCTCGGTCGACTCAACCAGATGCGATCCAGAATCAATAACTTCTCCTAGGGTGCCCACGAGACCATTCATGAAGCCCGGGAGAGATTCACAGGCCTCAAGAGAAGTGTCCCCACCATGAAATTCCGAGGACCAGCTTGATCCAATACTTCTTTGGGGGACTAAATGTAGAGAGTCAAAGGCTAGTCGACGTAGCTTGTGGGGGATCACATTTCAACAAAGGATGAAGATGTAGTCTGGTAGATTTTTGAGGAAATGGTCGAAGGAGAGGCTGCACTCTCTTCATCCAAAGCATATCAGAAGCAACCCCAGATCCTCTAGAAGCAAGTCCATATAGCAGCATCTCGTGAGGCGGAAAGAGATGAGAGCTCCAATCTCAGCATCATCAGGGGCCATCTCTCAAAGGTTGATATTATCGAGAAGCAATCATAGGATCTCGAGAAGCTCGTTGTGATCGAGAAGAGGACACATCACTTAGACAAGCTGGAGCAGATCACCAAGCAGTTGGAGCGGCTGGTGGGCACCATCAGTTCTGTCCAATCAGCGACACCATCTACGGAGACTCCAACTGAGAAGAAGGACGAGCCATCACCGCCATAACAACCTTAGCCGAGCCATCATCCGCCGACAATCCAGCACGTGTACTACGTATAGGCGCATGATCAGAGCCTGCCACAGCATCAGATCGTAGTCTACCAGCCAGACTTCCTTCCATCATCCGATTCAGCCTTCCCACCACCACCCTTAATTCAAGAAGTCAACGGTGTTAGGAGCAATGATGCACAACTGGAATGTTCTATCGGACATTCTCCGGGCTAGAAACAAGCAAACATGGCCTACCACCAACAATAGGGTGGTCGTTTCGGGTAGTCCTCTCAACCCCCGCCTCAATATCACCAGCCTCCACAGTACCAGAATCAATGGAGGCAGAACCAACATTACCAACAACCGCAGTACTGCCAGCCACAACCATACCACTAGTATGCGACTGCACCACCTCCGTAGTATCAGCACTACCCTCCTCCTTCCTACCATCAGTACCAGCTTCCTCCACCTCCTCAGCACCACCAGCAGTTGCAGCCTCAACCCCCAAACACTCAGCAACTGCATGGTCTGCACGCGGAACCTTCGGAGGCGAATCCTATGAACCCCACCCTCGATTGCTTGGCCCAACTCGTCAAAGGCCTAGCAGATATGATGAAAAAGCTCGACGATCTGACCACCACAAAAATATCCATTGTGGCGCAGGTAGAAGCTAACCCCAATAGCTTCAAAGAAAAGAGTTGGTAGAATGTGATGCCCACTCTGCACCCGTAGAGCCAAATAGTTGTATTGTTGTTTTATCTAACGTTGTCATGCTCAGGAGCGAAAAAACTTTACTTCCATCTGCCACAAGTCATGGGGAAAATAAAGCTTCGATAGGTGAATCGTCATCTTCTACAGCCACACCAGCTACAGAGGCAGGTGAGGAAGAAGAAGAAGGAGGAGCCATGCCAGCTGCCACTTACCACATCTCCAACAGCAAAAAGAACAAAAAAAATCAGAAAAAAGCAAAAATACTAAAAAAATGATCGCTTTCAAAGTGAAGCCGCGCTAGCCACGAGGGAGCCCGCAGCAGCAGCCGATCCAACGTCAACCGACAGAGTAAAGATCGCACCTTTTTACTTGTCCACCTACAACAGAATCTTCACTTCCAACATATACACCTTTTTGTGATCCAGATGTACAAAACTTTGCGGACAAGAATTTTGTTCTACTTCTGATTCCAGCACTATACATATTCCTTTTCCTGATGCAATAGAAAAATCTAAAAAATTGCAAAAAGAAAAAGTGCATTATCCAAACCTGGAGTTGTGGACATTATTAATAATTTGACTATTGAAATTCCATTGATGAATGCCATGGAATACATGCCAGCTGCGAAGAAAAGTTTGAAATAGGCATGTACAAATAGGCGTCGACCAACACGTAACAACAGACGTCGACAGGTAGAGAACCACGTTCTCACCATGGCCATGATTGCAACCATCAACAATCTCCCATAGAAAAAGCAAGAAAAGGAGCGCCCTTGATCAGTTGTGAGATTTTTGATCAAGTCTTCGAGCGAACCTTCCTAGACAACAGTTCTTCCATCAACCTCCTACCCTCGTCATTATTGCAAGAATTTGGATTAGGTCCCAAGCAGACACGAGTTATCCTTTAGTTCGTTGATCGATCTATTAAGCGACCTCGAGGCATTTTGGAAGATGTTGTCGTAAAGGTGCGGGACATGCAGTTTCCATTTGATTTTGTAGTCCTTGTTATGGATATACAATCACCCTTACTCCATACTCCTATCATTCTAGGCTGACCATTCCTGCGTACTTCAGAAGCCATGGTTGATTATGGGTCTGGAAAGATCACATTCAGCTCGGGCAACAACAGAATTACTATAGACATGATCAACGAGCCCAAAGTCGTAACTGATAAAGGTCATGCAACACCGTATGAAGCAGACAGTGAATTCATTGAAGAGATTAGAGATACACCACTCTCTTTGAACAATCCATGGACATAGGAAATCCTCTTTCTAGAGGAGGTCCTAGAAAGCACATTCAACACAAGCTCCGAGGACAATTGGGAGATCGAATCCAATTTGTAGATGTAACTTTTTGATTTGAATAATTCACTCTAGCTCAAACACAATGATTTCATTACGAATACGTTTGGCACATTGTCAAAATCTCAATAGGACAATGCGGTCAACAACCCTGCAAAAGTTCAGGCAGAGCATCCTCCAACCACTACCGTTTCAGAAGTGATCGAGAAGCTGGCCAGATCAGAACCAGAACTAAAGCCACTTCCAACAGGCCTGAAGTGTGCTTTCCTTGCGAGTGCAGAAAACATGTATTCGATCATCATCAGCAACAGGATAACCCCGGAACCCGAATCTCGACTCCTCGAGGTTCTAGAGAAAAACCACAAGGCACTTGGTTGGCATGTTTCTAATCTCCACAGGATAAATCCAGTGTTGTGCTCAACCCACATCTACTTGAAAGAAGATGCCAAGTTGTTTTGTGAGTTTCAAAGAAGATTGGATCCGAATATTAGGGATGTCATCATGAAGGAAATCATAAAATGGTGTGACACATGCTTCATTTATCCCATCTCCGACTCAAAATGGGCAAGCCCCCTGCACGTAGTTCCGAAGAAGTCATGGCTTACTATTGTTATAGTGAACAGAGGAGAGGAGATATCTACTTGGATACCGATATCCTGACGTGTATGTGTCGACTACCGCCTTTTGAATGCAACAACTAAGAAGGACTACTTCCCCTTGCCATTCATTGATTAAGTTTTGGAAAGACTAGCTGGTAAGGAGTTCTTCTGCTTTCTGGATGGGTACTATGGGTACAATCAAGTGGCAATTGCCCCTGAAGACTAAGAGAAAACAACCTTCACTTTCCCGTTCGACACCTATGCTTTCGGGAGAATGCCCTTTGGACCGTGCAACGCACCAACGACATTCCAGAGATGCATGCTTGTAGTTTTTACCGAGATGGTAGGTGGTTTTCTCGAGGTGTTTATGGACGACTTCTCCGTCTATGGTGACATCTTCGATTCTTGTCTTCAACACATGGACAGAGTACTTCAGAAATTTCGTGAAGTCAATATGGTATTATCATGGGAAAAGAGCCACTTCATGGTTACAAAAGGGATTGTGTTGGGTCACATCATTTCCAAACGTGGCATGGAAGTCGATCCGACAAAGTTGGATGTAATTTCCAATCTTGAGCCACCTTAGACAGTCAAGAATGTGAGGTCATTTCTGGGACATGTGGGATTCTATAGACGATTCATTCATGATTTCAACTGCACCGCCCGACCTCTTACAGAGTTACTATGCAAGGAGACTGAGTTTATTATTGATCAGCATGTTCTCCTTTCATTCAATCAACTGAAGGAGCTAATCACTCAAGCTCCAGTCCTACAGCTGCCAGATTGGTCTCTTCCTTTTGAGATCATGACGGATGCATCCAATTTTACAGTTAGGGCTGTTTTAGGACAGAGGAAATACAAGGCGCCCTATGCCATTCATTATGCCAACAAAACATTAGATGAATCTCAGAGAAATTATACTGTGACAGAGAAAGAATGGTTGGCTATGGTATTCTCCCTCGAGAAGTTCAGATCCTATTTGCTCGGATTAGAAGTCACGATTTACACTAACCACTCTGCTATCAGATACCAACAACAGAAGAAGGATGCCAAGCCCAAACTGATAAGATGGATCCTTCTCCTCTAGGAGTGCGATTTGGAAATAAAGGACAAGCATGGAGTTGAGAATGTGGTAGCACACCACCTCTCTAGAATAGAGATGCAAGATTATCCACTGAGTAGTGTACCTATCACAGGCACCTTTCATGATGAGTCAATTCCGGCAGTGGATTCACTCCCTTGGTATGCTGATATTGTCAACTACCTCATTTCGGGCGTAGTTCCACAAGAATGGGAGAAGACCCAGAAGGATAAATTCTCATCGACGCTTCATTTCTCCCAATGGGAAGATCCTCTCTTATTCAAGGAAGGAGCATATTGTATTTGGCATGGGTGCATTCCCCAGGCAGAGCAACATAGTGTCCTCGAGCATTGTCACTCACTCGAATCTGGTGGACACCATTCTGGAGATAGAAGGGATACATCTCTCTCAGTTACTGGATGTGCATATGCATATTATGCTAGATGTCCCAATGATAGGAAGTCTACTTCAGGCTTCACTATGTTCGTTGGTAGCTTGCTGGTTTCATGGAAGAATAAGAAACAGACAGTTGTTGCTCGATCCAACGCTGAGTCAGAATACATGATTATGGCCCAAGGGAGCACAGAAATGATGCGT
Source organism: Ottelia alismoides (assembly GCA_037367405.1). Classification (NCBI taxonomy): domain Eukaryota; kingdom Viridiplantae; phylum Streptophyta; class Magnoliopsida; order Alismatales; family Hydrocharitaceae; genus Ottelia; species Ottelia alismoides. Next base: position 122,659 of record JAZKJV010007369.1, on the reverse strand, counting down.
GTTAAGTCCGTCCTGACCGACCTAGCTATTGAGGTGCTTCTTCCAATGCACCTCAAATGTGATAATCAAGCAGCTTTGTTTATAGCTAACAATCCCGCCTTCCATGAGAGAACACAACACATTGAACTAGATTGCCATTATACCCGTGATTTGATTCAAAAGGGGCTTATTTCCACCTTTCATGTTGCTTCGGGCGATCAGATTGCTGACATGTTTATCAAGGCTCTTGCAAGGGGTCCTTTTAACCGTTGTTCCAAGCTGAGCAGATAGATATATATGCTCCAGCTTGAGGGGGAGTGTTGAGATAGTTATATGTCTCTATTTTTATTTATAATTTTCTTCAGCCTTCTTTATGTAATTTCTCCCTAGAGCTTTTCTCCTATATAAGAGAGCTCTCGGCTACGTAGAATACAACTTTTCTCTTCGCATTTTTCCACAATGATGGATGATGATTCTGTATCAAACTCAACTGTAGCCAACTCGAATGTAATTGATCCCAACTCTAGCCAAACTCAACGGTAACCCACTCCAACCTCAACTGTAACTCCTTGCCAAAATCTATTGGCGGAATGGTAACCAAAACTGAAGCGGTTAGAAAGTCTCCTAAGAGACTCTTCGGTCTCGCCCCTTAAGTGGAAGTGCGGTCCAGTAGAGGGCTAGGCCTACTTCCAAACTATGCCTCTGAGGTGGGTGGAAGAGACTCTCCGAAAGAATCACTCCAAAAACCGTCCCGATCGGTACGTGCAAACGAGCTGTACGAAAAAACTAAAACCGAGGGCCCCCAGCCTAGGTACCCTAAAATAGATTTCATAGCTTATTTTTCTTATGCACCCCTCATGATATTTACCCAGTGTTTTTCTCCTATATAAGAGAGCATGGGGTCCCTCTAATAAACACGCAATTTCATTTTTCTCAAACATGGTAACGGAGAAACGGTCCTAGACCGGGGTTCCTGTATCATCCCACCCTAACACTGCACACCCCCCACGCACTGGCGGTGACAAGAGGCTTCCTTCTCCGTGCCAATGATGTACTGACTGTCAGCAATTGAAAGGAATCCTTACAACCAAAGATTCCATGCCCCCGAAGATTATTCAGCTTGCTGATGTATTCGATGCTTGGGGCATCGACTTCATGGGACCTTTCCCCAACAGTTAGGGATACGAGCACATCCTTCTTGTCATTGATTATGTGAGTCGATGGGTTGAAGCTATCCCTGCTCGAGTCGCAGACAATCGTACAGTGTGCCACTTTATGAAAGAAAACATCATTTCACGGTTCAAGATTATGAAGATTCTTATATCAGACAGGAGTAGCCACTTCATTAATAGAGAGGTCAAGAAACTAACGAAGGAGTATGGCATCGAGCATCGTGTCGCATCTCCTCACCATCCTTAGACCAATGGTATGACAGAATTATCTAACTGAGAAATCAAGATGATACTTCAAAAGCTTGTCAAGCCGGATAGGAAAAATTGGTCCCAGCTTTTGGACTCAGTACTTTGGGCATATCGAACTGCTTAAAAGTCTTCGTTGGGCATGTCGCCCTATCTCCTTGTGTATGGAAAGCCATGCCACCTGCCAGTGGAACTGATTCATAGATCATTGTGGGCAGTTAATATCTATAATTTGGACTCACAACAAGGCGGTCAGAAGAGGAAAGAAGATCTGAACAGGCTCCTCGAATTTCGAGACTATGCATATGATAACACATTGATGTACAAGGAGAAGGTAAAACACTGGCATGATCGGCACATCAAACAAAAGACCTTCGAAGCTGGGCCATTAGTGTGGTTATTCGATGCAAAGTTAAAGATCTTCCCAAGAAAATTGAAAAGTAAATGGACTGGGCCATTTCAAGTTCGAGAAGTGCGGTTCGAGAAGTGCGTTACAATGGCAGCATTGCGGTATCTGAATTGTCTCCTGATGCACAACCATTTGTCGTCAACGGTCAACTACTGAACCCTACCTTGAGCATGACACTTTCTTGGCTGTTGTCGACTCTATCCAAGTACTGCGCTCTAACGAGACATCCATAGCAGTAGCCGCATCAAAGACTCAGATAATGCAAGTCAAAAACTTTCATTTAAGCTTTTATCTTTTCTTCTTTTCTTATTTTTATTTTTAGCTTTCGTTTTCTATTTTTTTCGGAGAAATATATTTTCACATAAAAAATTATGCATGAAAGAATATATGAATATATTCAATATATATAGGAGAAACATCAAATGAGGTGGAGTCTCACCATATGTGTGGTGAGTCACCATCAATTTAGGCATATTTTCCATGCATTTTAAAATTTATTATTTCATAGATTTAATTATAAATATTTACATAACATGTATAGTAAAATACTATTACGAAAATATTATTATATTAGACGAAAATGTTAATTTTAATATGGATGTTTATTTCATAAAATTAATTTTTACGATGTGCAGTTTGCACTTTTACAAAATTGTTATAGAGTTTTTACTAAATTGGTAGTAGTTTTTAAAATCTCAAGAAAGATATGTTGTATTAAGAATTGTAATTAGATTTTAATTGGAAAATCTATGCAATTACAATTGGAGTTAATTTGGTTTCAATTGGGAAACCAAATGGCTTGGAGGGAAAGTTGGGAATTCTCAAATTTGAAACATGGAAAAGTTTGGGTGAAAGTTTAGTACCATACCTTGGAGCTATAAACTTTTGATGGGCTTATATATGAGCTCACACCCCAAGGTCTTGTAGCAATAGTAGAGAGGAGGAATGGAGGACCATACACGCGCATGCATGCGCTCCGCTCCGGCTCGAGAGAGTCAAATCATACCTCGAATCTTGATACTTTTGCTACGAGTTTCATTAAGTAAGTCGATTAAATGAATCACACGATTAATTTGGTAAGTCGACTAAAATGGGTATTCAACTCGCCATTATGGACGCGATTTCAGGATCCAAAATGACACGCCCGTTGAGGGGCCTTTTCGGAAACGAAAAGGCACCGCACTAGGGCACACGACCATCCATATATATCCCTTCCCCCATGTCGTGTTTTAATACACTCGCAAGAAAATCTCTCACACCGTCTTGGCTCTGTTTTTGTTCTTCCTCTCGCGGACGAACATGTCTCTCCTTCTCTCGATTGCAGTTCTTTGAGGTACATTCGAGGATGATCTCATCAGTGTGTGTAAAGATCGTATGCCATCGTATCCTGGAAGCGGATCGCCAGTACTCTACGCACCGGTATTGTGGGGGCGATATCCTCTCTAAGGACAATCCATTTCATGGACGCTTTGGTGATTTCAAATCTAATCTTTCTTATATTTTATATGCTGCAATTTGTTTATTGCTTTACCTTTCCTGGATCTCGCCCGGTTTTATATTTCGTTCGTTTAACGGTTCAAATTTGCATTCTGTAATCGGATAATGGATTGGAATTGCATGATATTAATATTGATAATATGTAGTTCCATTCTATCAATCCATTTGGATCCGTGTAATTACTGTTTATTATATGCATGGTTGATCCTGATAACAACAATCTTAGAGAGGATATCCGGAATCGTTTTTAAAATCATGTCGGAAACGATGTTTAAATCGAGGGTAGATACGACATGTATTCCTGAAAAATTTGGTGGTCAGAATTTCGAGCGTTGGCAACAACGCATGAAGATCTGGTTAACCATCATAGGATTAATCTCTATGCTTGAAACTGATTGTCCTATGGTGGAAATGGAAAACCCCACATCTGATAGCCATAAGGCACAATCCACGTGGAAGGAACGAGATCGTATATGTCATGGTTGCATCTTGTTGGCCCTTTCCAACACGTTGTTTGACGTGTACTATTCGTCCATGCAGGCTGCAAAGGGGCTATGGGAAGATTTGGATTGGAAGTATAACACCGAAGACCTCAGTATTGAGAAATACTCCGTGGCTGAAGTTTTTAAAAGTTTTCCATGGCTGAAGGGAAGTCAGTTTCTGAATAGGCACACGAGTTTCTACTCCTGCTTCATGGTTTATAAGATGCTGAAATGAAACTTCCAGAGAAGTTTCAAGTCATGTGCATCATAGAAAAATTCCCCAAGTCGTAGGAAGACTTCGGTATGACCCTGAAACATAATAAGGGGAAAATTTCTATGGATGACTTGATGGTGGTAATTGCCATTAAGGAGGAACACAGGAAACAAAAGCCTGTGCTTCCTGTCGATATTCAGGCTAAGGTCAATCTCATGACCTTGAAGGACAAAGATAAGAAGGGAAAGGGTGCTAATAACAATAAAATGAAACCAAATGGCAAGATCCAGAAAAAGGCAAAGAATAAACCCTGTTGGCACTGTAATCAGGTTGACCATTGGAAGAGGGATTGTCCGTCCTTAGAGGCTCAACCTAAGGCTGCAGACGGGAGTCCGCAAGTGAATATGATCACTATGGGACTCGGAGCTAGCGAGGGGTATATGTTGATATGCCTTGAATCCTAACCATCTGACCCAGGTTGAAGAACTGCATATGCATCCCCCTGCCGTACCATACCCCAACAAGACGGGGGTCTCGCTGCCCGGTCAGCGAGCCTGAGGGGGTGTCTAGGGGGGAGCAGGTGCGCCCCCCCCGATAAAAATTTTATGGAGCGGTTCTATTTGTATTCGGGTATTTGGATCCTTCTATTTTTAGGGATCCGTCTGTATGGGAATGCTATATAAACTCCTCAGGGTTAGGGTTTTAAGCGCATCCTCTATATTCATTCTTTTCACCACATAGTGAAATCGATCGCCGCCGCCCAAGGACGTAGCCCAGTTACGGGTGAACCTTTAAATCCGCGTGTTTACGTTCTTGCTTGTTTGATCGTGTTTGTGCGTGCTTGCTTCCGCGATTCGCAACAAACTGGTATCAGAGCTTTGGGTACCGTCAGGATCATCCAACAAGATGTCATCACATAATATGAAGATCGAGAAGTTCACAGGGAAGAACGGATTCATTCTATGACAGATCAAGATGCGCACCCTTCTGAAGCAGCATGGCATCTGGGCGCTGTTGGACCAGGAGCGTGCGAAGGCACTCAAACCCTCCGAGTTGACGGTGCAGGAAGAGAAGGCACACTCAACGATTATGCTATGTTTGGCGGACGAGATTATCACGGAGGTTGCTGATGAGACTTCTGCGGCCGGTCTGTGGTTGAGACTCGACAGTCTATACATGACGAAGTCTCTGACCAACAAGTTGCTTTTGAAGCAACGTTTGTTCTCTCTCCGCATGCAGGAAGGTACATCTCTTAAAGAACATCTAGATCAGTTACATACATTGTTGATGGATTTAAGAAACGTAGATGTTAAGATTGAAGATGAGGATGCTGCTTTGATTTTGTTAGTTTCTCTTCCATTATCATTTGAGAATTTTGTTCAATCATTCATTGTGGGAAGAGAATCGATAACCCTAGAGGAAGTTCACGCGAGTCCACATACACGTGAACTTCGACATATGTCTACCGGGAAGCAGGACTCTAACGCTGCAGGTTTGGTTATGATGCATGAGAAGAGTCATGCCAATTCTGGCTACGCAAAGAAGGGAAAGCAGAAGTCCAAATCGAAGAATCACAATGCTAGGGACATTTGCAATTACTGCAAGGAACCTGGACATTAGAAGAAGGACTGCCCGCAGAAGAAAGGGAATGCCACAGTTGCTGCCGTGGCTCATGGAGGCGCATATTCTGAAGATGACCTGGTTCTCACCGTTACAGATCAGATGACCACAGACAACACATGGATTCTTGATTCAGGTTGTTCTTACCATATAACTCCCAATGAAGACTGGTTCTACAACTATGATAAGATAGATGGTGGGAATGTTGTCATGGGGAATGATGCAACATGCAAGATAGTAGGGATCGGCTCTGTAAAGATCAAGATGCATGATGGAGTCGTGAGGACGGTCACAGATTTACTCCATGTTCTTGATCTGAGGAAGAACCTAATATCCCTTGGAGTCTTAGACTCTAAAGGATATAGGTACAGTGCTGAAGGTGGAGTCATGCAGGTTGCCAAAGGCAGGGTGGTTGTCATCAAGGGCAACAAGCAGAGGACCCTATACATCATGCAAGGGTCTACAGTTACAGGTTATGTTGCAGTGGTGTCCCAAGCCGTAAGATCAGAGTCCGAATTGTGGCATATGCGGCTGGGACACATGAGTCAGATGGGGATGAATATCCTCAATCAGAAGGGTCTCATCGAGGATCTCAAGGGATCTAAACTGGAGTTCTGTGAGCATTGCGTGTTTGGGAAACAACACAGAAAGCAATTCAGTAAAGCTATCCACAGGACGAAGGAGACACTTGACTACATCCATGCTGATTGTTGGGGCCCTTCACGGGTTCCATCTTTGGGAGGCGCAAGGTATTTTCTATCTAATATTGATGATTATTCCAGGATGGTGTGGGTGTAAATTATGAAGCACAAGAGCAAAGCATTCCAGACCTTCAGGCAATGGAAGATCTTGGTGGAAAATCAGACTTCTAAGAAGGTGAAGCGTCTTCGTACAGATAACGGGCTGGAGTTCTGTTCATCGGAGTTCAATGAGTTCTGCAAGGAGGAGGGTGTTGCACGACATCTTACCGTCAGAGATACGCCACAACAAAATAGAGTTGCTGAACGAATGAACATGACACTTCTGGAGAGAGCAAGGTGCATGCTCTCTAATGCTGGACTTGGTAGAGCATTCTAGGCTGAAGCTGTGAATACAGCTTGTTACTTGGTGAATCGGAGTCCCGCATCTGCCATTGATTGCAAAACACCCATGGAGGTATGGTCTGGTAATCATGCTGATTATTCTATTTTATGAGTATTTGGTTGTGCTGCCTATTAATATGTTAGTGAAGGAAAGTTAGAACCAAGGGCAAAGAAAGGGGTGTTTATAGGATATGGTGCAGGAGTGAAGGGGTATAGAATCTGGTCCCCTTCCGAGTATAGAATTATTGTTAGCAGGGATGTTACTTTTGATGAGAATTCCGTGCTTCACTCGAGTAGTGAGTCTGTTGATGTAGGGACAGGTGATGATGTGCCCGAACAGGTGGAGTTCGAACTGACATCAAGTAGTGATCACGCAGTTGGTCACACCCCTCCTGATCAGGCTGTTGCTGAACAACCTAAAGATGAGCAACCAGAAGAGAGGCAACCTAGTATTACTACTGATCGGCCCCGTAGAGAGATACATCCACCGCAGAGATACAGATTCGAAGACATGGTTGCATTTGCACTGCAGGTTGCGGAGGAGGCAGAGTCACCAGAACCCTCCACTTATAAGGAGGCAATATCTGGGGCAGAATCTGAGAAGTGGATTGCCTCTATGGGTGAGGAGATGGAGTCTCTTCACAAGAATCAGACATGGGAACTTGTCAAATTGCCAAAGGGGAGGAAGATCGTTGGATGCAAATGGGTCTTCAAGAAAAAGACAGGAATTTCAGACAGTGAAGGCATCAGATACAAAGCACGCCTAGTTGCGAAGGGTTACAATTAGAAGGAAGGTGTGGATTACAACGAGATATTTTCTCCTGTTGTAAGACATCCATCCATCAGGGTGCTACTAGCTCTTGTAGCACATCAAGACTTGGAGCTGGAGCAGTTAGATGTGACGACATCCTTCTTACATGGTGAACTCGAAGAAGACATTCTTATGAGCCAACCAGAGGGATTCCTATCTCAGGGCAAGGAAGATCATGTATGTAGATTGAAGAAGTCCTTGTATGGGCTTAAGCAGTCTCCCAAGCAGTGGTACAAGAAGTTTGATAGTTTCATGACTGATCATGGGTTCAATAGGAGCCCATACGACTGTTGTGTTTACCACAACAAGGTGGAGGATGGATCCTTCATCTATCTGTTACTGTACGTCGATGATATGCTGATTGCTGCCAAACAGAGGAGTACCATAGATGATCTGAAGAAGCTCCTTAGTTCAGAATTTGACATGAAGGATCTTGGTGCAGCGAAGAAGATTTTAGGGATGGAGATCATTAGAGATCGTGCAGAAGGGAAACTTTTCTTATCTCAGAAGAACTACATTGAGAAAGTTCTACTGAGATTTGGGAAGTCTACAACCAAGCCTCTAAGTACTCCATCCGCTTCAAATATTCATCTCTCAGTTTCTTTTGCACCACAGTCAGATGCTGATAAGGAACACATGTCACGTGTTCCCTATGCCAACGCAGTTGGGAGTCTTATGTATGCCATGGTATGCACAAGACCTGACATCGCTCATGCTGTGAGCATTGTCAGTAGATTCATGGGTAACCCAGGAAAGGAGCATTGGCAGGCAGTCAAGCAGATTTTCTGCTATCTGAAAGGAACAACAGACATTGGCCTCATTTATAGAAGTGATTAGGAGTGCTTGGTTGCTGGATATTCAGATTCAGACTATGCAGCAGATATTGATGGGAGGAGATCGATGACAGGCTACTTCTTCACTTTAGGGAATTCGGTCATTAGTTGGAAGGCTACCTTACAACCATCGGTTACTTTGTATACTACAGAGGCAGAGTACATGGCTTTGACAGAGGCTGCAAAGGAAGGCATTTGGCTGAAGGGCTTACTTGGAGACCTCGGTCTGCAACAAAATCAGGCTATAGTATATTGTGACAGTCTTACTGCAATATGCTTAGCCAAGGATCATGTTCATCATGAGAGAACCAAGCACATAGATGTCAGATATCACTTCATTCGTTCTGAGAAGAGGATCAAGGTGAAGAAGGCTGGTACAACAGATAATCCAGCCGATATGTTCACGAAGGCGGTTCCTGGGAGTAAGTTCAAACATTGTTTGGACTTGCTCAATGTCGACAGTTGGGAGTAGCCCCAGGGAGGGGCTGGCGGTGGCACGGTGAAGCTTAGCGAAGCTTCTCAGAGGATTCAATTCAAGGTGGAGATTGTTGATATGCCTTGAATCCTAACCATCTGGCCCAGGTTGAAGAACTGTATATGCATCCCCCTACCGTACCATACCCCAACAAGACGGGGGTCTCGCTGCCCGGTCAGCGAGCCTGGGGGGGTCTAGGGGGGGAGCAGGTGCCCCCCCGCGGGGGTGTGGGGGCAGCACCCCCGGCAAAAATTTTATGGAGCGGTTCTATTTGTATTCGGGTATTTGGATCCTTCTATTTTTAGGGATCCGTCTGTATGGGAGTGCTATATAAACTCCTCAGGGATAGGGTTTTAAGCGCATCCTCTGTATTCATTCTTTTCACCACATAGTGAAACCGATTGCCGCCGCCCAAGGATGTAGCCTAGTTACGGGTGAACCTTGTAAATCCGTGTGTTTGCGTTCTTGCTTGTTTGATCGTGTTTGTGCATGCTTGCTTCCACGATTCGCAACAGTATGTCTCTATAAAACCTGAACTATATCATATCCATGATCCAAATGAGTGGCTCATAGATACGGGAGCCAATGTAAATATTTATTCTGACAAAACTTTGTTTTCTTCTTATCAGACCTGCAATGGTGGGACTGTGAAGATGGGGAACGATTCTGCAGCCAGGGTGCTAGGGTCGGGACAAGTCAACTTGAGGTTCTCCTCTGGACGTGTCTGGATGTTGCACATGGTGCTGCATATTCCTGACATTAAAAAGAATGTTTTATCTGGCTCTATCTTAGTTAGAAATGATTTTGAATTGAATTTTAAATGTAATAAAGTTGACATTCTGAGACATGGAACTTTTTTATGGAAAAGGCTATTTGGTAGATTTTAATTTGTTATTTAGAATTAGATGTGATTCAGTAAACATTGATGAAATAAATGTTTTAAATTTTGAATGTTCTAATTCTGTGTCTCATGTTGTAAATAATCTAAAATCGTCTGATCTGTGGCATGGTAGATTCGGACATGTACAACTTAATTTCAGTTAAAAGAATGATGAATTTAGAGTTGATCCCTAAACACACTATTGATAAAACTCAAAAATGTAAAATTTGTGTGCAAGCAAAGACACCTAGGAAGTATTTTCAGTCTGTCTCTAGAGATAGTGAGATCTTGGATCTAGTGCACACAGATATATGTGAGTTTAATGTTGTGTTGACCCGAGACAATAAGAAATACATTATCACCTTTATAGATGATGGCAATAGATACTACTATGTATATCTAATAAAAACCAAGGATGAAGCCTTAGAGAAATTTCTTATATTTAAGAATGAAGCTGAGACACAAACAAGAAAAGTGCTTAAACACCTTAGATCAAATAGAGGAGGTGAATATACCTCTAACTTATTTAATGAACAATGCAAATCATTTGGCATAGTTCTTGAAGTTACAGCCTCATATTCACTGCAATCAAATGGGATTCCAGAACGGAAAAATAGAACCTTAACTGACATGATCAATGCTCTCCTACAGAGTTCTGGACTTCCAACCTAAAGTGTCCTTTTAAACTTTGGAGAAATAGGAAACCGAGCTTAAGATATCTCAAAGTGGGGGGTTGTCTCGCTAAGGTTTTAGTCCCAGAACACAAGAGAAAGAAGCTTGGTCCTAAAACCGTTGATGCAGTCTTCTTAGGTTATTTGTAAAATAGCTATGCATATAGGTTCTTGGTAATTCGATCCGAGATACCGGGCATAGAAGTCAACACCATTGTTGAACTCCGTGATGCTACCTTCTTTAAGGATGTCTTCCCGCTGAAGATTGGGATTCCTCAGAATCTGACCATTGAGTGTGCCTCCACATCAGGATCTATTCCAGATCAAGTGGAAAGGATAATAATGTGAGGGTTGAGACTCAACCTGAACCCAATGATTTTTCTGAAGAGATTGAGCCAAGTAGGAGTAAAAGACCTCGGATAACCAAGGATCTGGGTAGCGACTTTGTTGTCTATTAGATCGAGGGTGATCCACCAAGTTACGAGGAAGCCATGGCTTCATCTGAAGCAAAACAATGGAAGGAAGCCATCAAATATGATATGGACTCCATTATGGCGAACAGAACTTGGGAGGTGGTTGATTTACCCAAAGGGTTCTCTACCATTGGGTGCAAAAGGTGTTTAAGAGAAAGCTTAGACCTGATAGATCAAATGAAAAGTACAAAGCCAGATTAGGTGCCAAGGCTTTAGGCAAAAGGAAGGCATCGATTATTTTGATACATATTCCCCTGTGACTAGGATGACCACAATCCGGATGCTTATAGTATTGGCATCTGTATATGATCTCTCTATCCACCAAATGGATGTGAAGATCACCTTCTTACATGGCGATCTTGAGGAAGAGATCTATATGGATCAACCTGATGGACTTGTGACTCCTGGGAATGAGGGAAATGTTTGCAAGCTTATCAAATCCCTCTACGGTTTGAAACAAGCACCAAAGTAGTGGCATGAAAAAATTGACAAAACTATTTTGTTATATGGCTTTAAGGTTCATGAATCCGATAAGTGTTTCTATTCCAAGGTGAAAGGTGATGAGTGTATTGTCTTGAGCATGTATGTTGATGGCATATTGTTGTTCGGATCACATATGAGGATTCTTAATGAGACTAAGGCATTCTTAAATAGCAAGTTTGAGATGAAGGACATGGGTGTTGCTGATGTGATCTTGGGTCTCAAGCTGACAAGGTCAGTTGATGGGATTGTAGTTTCTCAATCTCACTATGTTGAGAAGGTACTTGAGAAATTTGGAAATCAAGATTGCAAAGCTGTAAGCACTCCTTTTGATTCATCCAAAACGCTGTTTAAGAATAAAAGTGATGTACTTGTAGCTCAACTAAGGTATTCACAAGTGATAGGAAATTTAATGTATCTTGCAAATTGCACGAGACCTGATATTTCATTCTCGGTTGCAAAGCTGAGTAGATACACTAGCTATCCTGACCGTACTCACTGGGAGGCTCTGGATCGAGTACTGAAGTAGTTGAAGGGAACTATTTCCCTTAGTTTGCATTATGTAGACATCCATCTGTACTAGAAGGATATAGTGATGCAAGCTGGATAGGGAAAATAGAGGAGTCTGGGAGTAATGGTATTACTGGGTATGTCTTTACCCTTGGAGGCGGTGCAGTCTCCTGGAGTTCTGTGAAGCAGACCATTCTAGCTCGATCCACCTTTCGAGGCCGAGCTGTGTGCTTTGGACACCACTGGAATTGAGGCTGAATGGCTAAGGGAACTTCTGTCTGAAATTCCCATGGCAGGTCAACATGTTTCTGCGATCTCGGTACATTGTGATAATATGACCACAATTGCCAAGATCAAGAGTTCAAAGTTCAATCAGAAAACAAAAAGGCACATACAAATCAGACTTAAGACGTTAAGGGATTTGGTGTCTCGAGGGGTGTTGGCTGTGGATTTTGTTGGATCCAAAGACAACACGACAGATCCGTTGACTAAGGGATTTGATAGATCTTTAGTCCTAAAGTCTAGGCTTGGGATGTGATTGAGACCCATTGGGAGTTCCTCTACAGTAGCAACCCAACCTATCTGAGTGAAGATCCCACGAAGAAGATTCAATGTGGTAATAACAAGCTGTTTGGAGAACTGGTTGGCACTAATCTTAATGTGTATGCGTAAGTGTCTTATCCCTGGAAGCCTGAGTGCCATTTAAGATGCACGTTTAGGAAGAGCGTGGGCTCTGAATGGGTTCAAACCTTTGGGTAGGATGTTAGCAGTGCATCCTTGGAGAACGCCACCTATGTGAGTGTTACTGTAGGCCGCAGTTAAAGGAAGAGGGTCTTTCCTGAATACACTCATGAAACAGGATAAGGGTGCATGGCCTTTAAGAGCACCAACCCTGAAAATTTACCAAGAATAATGCTTTGTTGTTTCTACCGTATACTTTAACGCCAAGGTCTGAAGTTCAAGACGTAGTTCACTTCGTTCCTGTTAAAGTGAAAGTAGTAAACTCAGGTAGAGGTTCAAACTAGAAGGTACCTTAAATGAAAACAAAGTATGACAGCCGAAAGTTGTGTTTTAACTCTCTTTGAATCTCCATTTCAAATTGGTAAATTCATGGGGGATTGTTGTATTAAGAATTGTAATTAGATTTTAATAAAAAAATCTATGTAACTACAATTGGAGTTAATCTGGTTTCAATTGGGAAACCAAATGGCTTGGAGGGAAAGTTGGGAATTCACAAATTTGAAAGATGGAAAAGTTTAGTGGAAGTTTAGTACCATACCTTGGAGCTCTAAACTTTTGGTGGGATTATATATGAACTCACACCCCAAGCTCTTGTAGCAATATTAGAGAGGAGGAATGAAGGACCACACACACGCGCGTGTGTGCTCCGCTCCGGCCGGAGCCGGCTCGGACTCGGGCTCGGGCTCTGGAGAGTCAATTCAGATCTCGGATCTCGATACTTTTGCTACGGGTTTCATTTGGTAAGTTGATTAAATTAATCACACGATTAATTTGGTAAGTCGACTAAAATGGGAATTCAACTCGCCATTATTGCCGCGATTTCGGGATCCGAAATGATACGCTCGTTGAGGGGTGTTTTCGGAAATCGAAAGGCACCATGTTAGGGCACGCAACCGTCTATATATATATCCCTTCCCGCACGTCATGTTTTAATACACTCGCAAGAAAATCTCTCATGCCATCTTGGCTCTGTTTTTGTTCTTCGTCTCGCGGACGAACCTGTCTCTCCTTCTCTCGGCTGCAGTTCTCTGAGGTACATTTGAGGACGATCTTGTCGATGTGTGCAGACGAAGATCGTGTGCCGTCGTATCCTGGGAGCGGATCGCCAGTACCCTACGCACCAGTATTGTGGGGACGATATCCTCTCTAAGGACAGTCCATTTCATGGATGCTTCGGTGATTTCTAATCTAATGTTTCTTATATTTTATTTGTCGCAATTTGTTTATTGCCTTACCTTTCCTGGATCTCACCGGTTTTATGTTTCTGTTCGTTTAATCGATTCCTGTTTGCATTCTGTAATCAGATAATGGATTGGAATTGCATGATATTAATATTGATAATCTGTAATGCTATTCTATCAAACCATTTGGATCTGTGTAATTACTGTTTATTATATGCATGGTTGATCTTAATAACAACAAGATCCACCTCATATTAAAGGTCCCATGCATATGTGTGTATGTGTGTGTGTATGGAGGCATTCAAATGAGGAAACACCTTTCCTTGATAAATGGGAATGTGTCCATTTTGGTCGTTGGATGATGAGCATGCAAGTTAGATTGAAACTACCATGTGGAATATAGTGGTTTTCATGTCAACTATACTTCCTAAAATGAGGGATCAATTTAGTTAATAATTAATTAGTAAAATCCATGTCTTGATTCTTGTCATATTTAGTAAACGATGTGTACTATACATTGAAGTTTCCTAAAAAAATATGATGCAAAAATAGTACACATTATGAAATAAACGTCAGTTGTTTACAAAAGATGGTGATCTTTTTAGAAAACTACATTGCAAATTGCAAAGTAAAACGTACTGTTGGGCGTGGAAAAGGGTGCACTATTTGACGTGGCAACTGAACTTCTTACAATTGGGGACTAGTGAATATAGTGGTTTTTGTGTCAACTATACTTTCTAAAATGGGGGATCCACTTAATTGATGCACTGTTGGTAAAATCAGCATCATAATTCTTGTTATATTTAGTTAAATGACGTGTAGTATGTATTGAAGTTTCCTTAAAATATGATGCAAAAACAATACACATTATGAAATAAATGTCAGGTTTTTACAAACGATTGTGATCTTTTTACAAAACTGTGTTGCAAATTGTAAATTAAAACACATTGTTGAGTGTAGAAAGGGCACGATATTTGACATGATAACTAAAATTCCTATAAATAAGATTCAATTGTGTTTCCTATTATATTGATTGCTTCAATATTGGATTAACTAATCAATGTACGCGTGGATAGTTGAAATTCCTATAGATGGAAGTTGACTAAAATAGACTTATATTAATAATATTTACTTTTGATAATATTATGATGATGAAGTATAATTTTTAAATTTGAGAGGCATTCATTTATGGTAAATATTATCCTCAATGACATGATATTTGATCAATCTCTTTGGTATTGCGTATGTATGTCAATGGGGTTTCAGCCTTTTGTAAAATACATCATCTTTTTGTAAATTGTAATTTTTTTGTAAATTTTGCGATCTTTTTTTGTAAAATGCATATGATCTTAGCAAAATTAAATGTATGTTGCTAATGTGTAAATTATTTTAAAAGTTTGCCACCATTTTCGCCAATATGCATCTTTCAAAATTCATTGTCCTTTTGTAAAGTTTGTGTAGTTTTTGTAAAACTCATGCTCTCATTGTAAAACTTATATGTTGTTCTATAAAATAGAAAGTCAATTAATAATTTATTATTTAATCTCTATAAAAAGACAAAATGTAAAAGGCTATTAGAATCTTGAAATCTTAAATAATTTCATGAATTAAAATCTTACCATAATCATGGAATTCGAGGTCGAATCCTTCAAAAATATACTTGTCATCACTTGATATTTGCGATGATTTATAATATGAATCATGATATGTGAGAGTAATGAAAAGGGATTTACATTTGATATAAAGGATACCTACCTCTATAATATCATGATTTTTGGGAGATGTTGCATGTGACATTGATGAATCTCATATTCATCATGTTGAAATCCATATATTAGTCTCCTTGCTTAACCGTTTTAATGAAAATCTCTAATAATTCATTAATCTTAACTTGTATCATATTGTATATATTTTGTGTATAATTAACCTATAAATACTACTAAAAGCAAACTCTAATATTATTGTATTTAATTACTAACATTTCTTCTTTATTTCTATTTTCTTAGAACCCCTAAAAATTATATTAACATTGTCTATAATTGTTTTGGCCTTTGAAAGAGTTAAAAAAATATAAAAAAACTCAAAATCAAAAGCAGTGTTTTTATCCCATTAAAAATACTCTCAAAAATGCACTTTTGTACAATTGACCTCTTTTGACTTTTTGTTCAATTAAAAACTTTCATGCTTTGACTTTTTCCTAATTTTGCTTCCTTTTATTTCTTTTGGATTTTTCTTTATTTTTGTATATTCTAGATTTTCTGGTGCAGCCATGTGGTGACCTCTGGGCCACCACATGGCCTACTCCTCCTCTCGCCACCCGGCCTTTTTCTGGCCATTGGATCACCTTCTTCCCGCCTCCATCCTAACCATTCTTCTTTGCTTTGCTTCTAGCCGTTAGATCCTATCCTTATATGTGATCTTGTCCGCTCCTTCGCACCATGCTCCCAGCTATCCGATCTGATCTTAAGACCAGATCCTCACCGCTCGACTCCGCCCACATCTCAGCCGCCCGATCCCATTCCTATCCTATGGCTCAATGTCTCATTGAAAAACCACCTGATCAGCTTCTGAACTCCCGCAAAAGAGACATAACAAATCACGTTCGTTGTATCGACCAGGTGAATTTTAGCTGAAAAGATTAGTGTCTAATTAATCTTCTTATCTTATTTATACTCCTAAATTTAATTGTATAGCGGTTAAGCACGGGAGTGTCGAACTCAAGGAGACAAATTGTTGAAACTAGGGTTAAAGTATAGAAAATCTAGGTAAAAGGTTTCTTAATTTTTATTTTATTTTTGAGGATTTTTCTAGATTTTTATTTGATTTTTAATGATTTTTAAGAAGTTTTGTGAATTTAAAGTATTTTATGATTTTTTTATTATTTTAGAAAATATTTTGTAATTTTTATTTGATTTTTATTTTATTTTATTATGCTTTTAATTTTATTTTCTATTTTTATGAATTTGTAAGGTTTTTTAGGATTCTTATGGGGTTTGATTTATTTTTAAAGTGAAAAGTTAAGTGTATATTGAAAAATGCGAAGTATTTTGAATGTTTAAGGTTGAAAATAGTAATAAAACTCTTTTAATTTATTTTTATCTAAAAGTAGATGAAATTACCTTCAAAACGATATGTTGTACATTTTTAGTTGATTTTTCTTTATGTAGTTATGATTTTTACAAGTTTTTATTTATTTTATATTTTTTATTGGTTTTATTATTTAATTTTTATTTTTGTTTTTGATTTATTATGTAAAATATAGTCAAATATATCACAGGTAATTTTTGTTAGATTTTTAGAGGTGTTTTATATTTTTTATTCCTTTTAAAGTTTGTTATATTTTTTAGTGTTTTAATGATTTATTTAATGCTAAAAAGTACTTTTATTTTTCAAAACCTATTTAATATTGTATATAGAGTATACTACTATATACATATATATATATATATATTTATTAACTTATTATATTTTTTATTTTTATTTATTTTTTGTATTTTATTTATGAGGTATATAGTATATATAGTTATATATATACTGGCTAGGGGTATGAATGCAATTAATTGGAAGTTGTGGGGCACGTGGATAGCAAAAACTGTGGAGACTATATGCACAAAAATGCCTCAGATGCACGTGCGGATCACGTGATGCTCCTGACCACATGGACATGTTGGTAAATAAAAAGAAATGGGGAACGAAATGTAAATCACCAATGAAAAATCTCCCATGCATGTGCTTTGCAGGTGTACCGCTTAAGGTTCGAGCGGTGGGTGGCATTGGATGCGATGCTCGATCAGTTCCGATGGTTACGATCTTTCCACGTATCGCTTAGGTCTATTAGATGGTGTTTTTATCGAGCAGTTGCTGTTATGGGTTGACTATGTGTAATCTGACGGTTGGTAGCAAATCTGGAGTTGTTGAATGTTCTTTCCCAAACTTGTGCCATATAGATGATCAAGCTTTATGTGTATCCTTCAAGAGATGATCGAATCAAGAGAGAAATATCTCCAACGGATGCTCGGCTCCATTGATGGATGGGTATTCAATGATGTTCATGCCTTCATCATCATCGATGGCTCAAGTCCAAGAGGCCTTCGATTGCAGCAGATTCAGTTTGCACACCGATCTCAAGCGGTGTAGCTTGGAATTTCGTTCAACCGTCAGTGTCCTGATCCAAATCTCGGATCTAATTGAAAGTGTTCCTGATCATCGATGCTCCAGATCGAAGTGCTTTGTCTCGGAGTCAAGGATTGCCAGTGGTTATCTCCAGGAGATGCGCGAGGTGCTCAGATCGATGAGGTGCGTTTGATGTTCGGTTGATTGCAATGCCTCCCGGTACGATGGAATTCCGAACTCAAAGTTTGCGACTTCAATGGTGAAGGTGACAAAAATGATCTCCAAAGTGAAGGTGCTCTCAATCGGTATCAATGGCGGCGATAGCTTCCTGTATGCGGTTAACGTAGGCTTTCGATGGATGCTCGAAGATGACCAGATCAGCGACATGGTCAATGATCCGGATGGTGTGATGTTGCAGCTTTGAGATCCGCAAAGAGGAGATGAAGGCTCGAGGTACGAATCCTCGGTCGAAATGTAGAGGAAAATAATGAATTGGTGAGCAGAGCCTTTCGGCAAAGGTAGAGGAAGAGAGATGAAGCCCCGGTGCAATGTCGCCAGAGATGTAGAGGATTAATGGATAGAAGTAGAAATCAAAAGGGATCAAAGATGAAATGGAGGTATGCAATGATAGGAATCGATGAGAGGAACGAATTCAATGAGAGGACAGATGAAACAGGAGAATTTAAGAAGAGAAATCATAAAAAAGGAGGAAGAGAATCAGAAATCTAACCTTGAAGGAACGTGGAGGAGGGCTCCTGTGAGCGGAGCTCGAGCAGAACTCTGAGTGACTGCCTCAACGATCAGCGGAAGTTGGAGGTTGGACATGCGCACACGGCGGAGCGAAGCTCACTGTGGCGGGGAAGAAGCTCTATCACTCACCTCGATAGGAGCTTACGGAGGAAAAGGAAAGGCTAATGGCGGATGGGTTGACCAAGAGGGTGGTCGAAGGACCTTTATATAGGAGGAGAGGTGCTGACACCGGAGGTGGTGACGGACCGCGAGGCGGTTGGACAGGGCCAACTCAACAGAGGAGAAGGGAAGGAGGTAGGCGGCAGCGTGGAAGAGAAGAAGAAGAATGGGGGAGAAGAAAGAGTTCGAGAGGAGAGAGAGAAAGAAAAGAAAGAAATAAATTTATTATTAAATAAATTAAATAATTATTAATAATAAATAAATAAAGAAATAATTATATTAAATTAATTATTAATGTATTAATTTCGTAATTAACTAAATAATTAATAATTAATAAAAGTATGATTAATAAATTATTTAAGTAATTAAATAATTAAGTATATAATTATATAAATAAATTAACTAAATAAATTAATTAATAAAAAAATAAATAATAAATTAGTTAAGTAAATAATTAATAAAATAAATAAATAAATTACTTAAATAAAATAATAATATAAATTACAGTACATTGTACAATATACCAATGCGAACCCAAAAATCGTGTTTTTTCATATTAACTCCGATTTTAGTGAAACCAGTATCATTTTGTAGATAATTTAATAATATGAATTTTAAACTGAGTTTGCCCAATTCGGATTCATACGACCGAGTTATGAGGTCCAGAAAATTTAGGTAGCGGCTTCGAGGCTTCAGATTTATTGGTATTTTTATTTAGTTATATTTTTATATTTTTATATACAATTCTATAAGATTTTTAGAAAAGAAGTTAAGATTTTTGGATTTACAATTATTTAATTAAAAATCGGTGAAGATTCTATATATAGTACATATAGACAACGGGTCCCAAACACCAATACTCACTGGTTTTATTCTAATATTTTTTTTTGATTTTTTTAACAAATAATATTAAGTATAAAATGGATTTTAAAAGTGAGTTTGGTTCGTTTGGAGTTTTCTATAAATAGTTATGAACCTTAGAAGTCGGCTTTTTGCGGCTTTTACGGTTCATTGCGGTTAATTATTTTTATGTCGGAATATTTTTCTGATATTTTTATAAAATAATATATATTTTGTGAACAACTTTTATAAAAGAAGTGCTTTAGTTTGAAGTTGTCTTGATGAGAAATATTTGCATTGTGTAAAATGAGTAAATTATATTTTTGGTCTTGATTTTCTTTGTATTTTTACAAGTTAGGATCCTTATCTCCCCCTACTTATTTATTTTGTCGACTAAGTCAATATTGACATGGTCTCGGGGTTAGGATCAGTCTGTATCTATTTCATATTTATAACCTTCTTTTCTTTTATTTTTCTTTTTATTTTTATTCTTTTACTTTAGATAAAATAAGTGTTAAATATATAATATTAACATTTGTGGTTAGAATGATAATTAGTTGCAATTAATGGATATTTACATTTATTTTACCAAGAATTTTAGCCAAAATGAAAGAATAAAGGCAATAAATCATGGATTCATCACTCATCACACTGTCCCCTTCATCCTAACCCTTAGATCGCCCCACTTCTCCATCGTAGCCGTCCTTTGGTGCCCGCCCTCCATCGTTGGATCATATATGATGATCTAATCCAGGACTTCCGCCCCGCTCTAATCAGGACCGTTGGATCACGAGATCCGACAGTCCTGGCTTCTTCTTCCACTTTGAACATCTTCTCCCCCGGCGTTACACCTCACGAACCACCTGCACCCTTCCATTTTTAGCCCTCACCTCCGACCATCTCCTCGCTCCATAACGCCACAGCCGCATAGCCATTACCTCCATGAACCTCGTGTAACTCCCATCGTCCCATGCCTTCACTCCCAGCCTTCAAGATAGTCGTTCAAAAACTCACCATCACCACCTGAAACCGTCAGCTCCTCCGCCTATAAACCTCTCCCTCCGCCATCGTTTACGTGCATCCACCATCCAAGGGCTACGACCTAGCTTCTTTCGCCCTCTGGTGACAACAGAGGGTGGCAATGTCGAGGCGACAACAGCAGCAAGCCCTTGGTGCGATCCATGGCCCTCCGGCCCAAGCGCCACAGAGATCCTTGGATCAGCTGACCAAGTTCGAGCGAAGACCCAGGCTTCCATAAAAGCCCATCCCAAGAGAATTCCTCTGTCCACGTTCTTCCTCAAACCTTCGGGTACTCCTTCCTTATTTTCTCTTGTTTCCTCCTATTTATTCCGTTGCCTATAGCCATCGTCATTGTCGCCTGATCACCAAACGACCTCCGTCGACCATCCTTCATTCACGCCAACCACCCTGCTCATCTTCTCCCTCTCCCAGAACTCCCTTCCATGTCGCACCGTTCCTCCACCTTTACGAAGGAGGAACCCACCAAGCCACCGCCTTCTTCACCTCTGCCCAGCTCCCATCTCACCCCATTCCAATCACATACACTTCACGAACATGCCTTGGCTATAACTAACTTGTGCAGATGCTCAATGGATGGAATATGTGCTCCACCTCCGATCTCGAGCAGCCTCTCCGGTGAGGCGATGTTGGATGGCTCCTACAGCTACCCTGGCACTTCTCTGACTGCCGGCTATCCTCTCCAGGTGGCCACGGAGGACCACGGACCTTCGACGATGATGGGGGAGCTCGGAGGAGATCTGGTTGCGACGGCGAAGCTCTAAATATGTCGCCGCTCCCTCCTGGAAGAAGAAGTACATGCATCACTGAATGGCGCCTCACGACGGCCATCCAATGGCCCAAGACACGCCACGTCGCCCCCAACTTGCTCGACCCGAACCTTTCGTTGAAGTGTCAGCAGCCGCTGCGTGTCACAGAGCCTCACCGCCTCCCGAACCTCGCCCTGTGTACGTGCCTTGCACATGAGGGAGGGGTTATTTGTAGAGACCACCCTGAGCTTCTCAAGCACCTAGACAAATTATACAGAGGCCCAACATGGTTTCGTTAATTTTATAAAAGTGCCTACACACATTGGATAAATTGCAAAAGGATCCCATCAGTTTTCATTATTTGCAAATGGGTCCTCGAGAGACCAATTTGCAATATTTGTCTTTCTTTTACTCGCATTTTTATTACATTTATGCCCTTGCACTTTTTTTAGCATATCGTGAGCATCTTAAGCCTGAATTGCATGATCCCAGTGTCGTTTTGAAGCTTATTTAATTCTCTATCTAATGGCATGTTTAATTTCTCATTTGACATTAAATTAAATATGATGAATTTGGATGTTATATAGTGTCTCTTGCTCTATAAATCCTTGCCACTAATAGATACTTATTCTTGGTTTGATGCTCGAATTGACTCTAAAACTAAAACATAATATGTTGCTCATTGACTTGATCTTTTTAGGGTATATTTCTATATCATTTCCATGTTAGCATAGCATTCATATTGCATATCTTTTAATTGCATCATAAAATCAATTAAAACTGTCACGCATCATTTCTTGCATTGTTTTATCTGCATTTTATTGTGCATATACATGAAGACCTCGAACCTAGAAAATAGTCACGCATTAATAAAAACCATCAATTTTGTTAAATAGACGAAGAGGCTCGTGTCCATGTGTTCGACCTTGGTATACTTACAAAGTAAAATAAATTTCCACATATTCAAAAATGTGGTCTTTGCTGAACCATTTTCACCACCTATAATATGATAAAAGACGACAATTGAAGTGGTGAAATGACGTTCATCAGACATGTGCAAATCCGACAAAGAAGATGAGATAATCATTGCTATCAAAGAAGAATATGGAAAAAAATGAATTATCGCATAGATTATTCATGGACGATACGAATTTTAACAAAAAATTACAAATATTCAGATACGTTGCTTTTGCAAGCCTGTCAAAAGTTTGTTCTCCATCTTTAGATCAAGGTTACAAAACCTCGTGTAGGGACAATATCTACAATAATAGTAGATTGTTAGATTACCTAAACAAGTTTAACCAATTGAAATGTCAAAATTGAAGTTGTATGGATGTCTAAATTAAGAGCTAGTCTGAATGAAACATCATACTTCTTATTTTAAATAATACACAATTTAAAGAACTCACATGATTGTATTTATCTGCACATCCTGATCTAAATCTCATTAGCATATTTTGGATCAATGACATATAGGAACAAGAGTATTTCAAAATGAACCATGTCTAATAAGAAAGATCAAAGATTGAACCATCGAGTTTGTTGGTAACATTTTTATGATCTGAATATAAAATAAGGAAAAATACTTTACTTCCAGTATATGACATAATAGTTCAAAAATAAAGTCAAAAGTAAGACATCTATTTGTTGGTGAAAAAAGAATAGACGGGTTAGGGCTTCACTAGTGCTGTAGGTGGAAGTATCAAGCACTATCCAATGGAGGCATTGTTAGTGTCATTTCCAGGAGCATCAGGAATGAGTGAAGCCTTGACCTATGCGAATAGATGAGCTCTCGGAAAGTCTTTCCCTCAATGACGATGTCGTCGACATGCGTAGTGAGGGGGTGTCTTAAAGATGCAAGATTCCTTGATGATGAAGAGGCACATAAGACAGCATGAAGGGGATCGAGGAAAGGGTGTGGAGCTAGGGATCGAGGGAAGTGTGCGGAGTCGGGGATCAGGAAATCAAGAGGTGTTGATGTCGATGGAGGGGAGGGAGTGGGGTTCTATTCCATCGAGTTGGGATGTTTGTTTTGGTAATTAATTGTGCACAATAAGTATTAGCATTGAAATTGAGATTGACAATAGATGTGAAATATTATTTACTAAAAATGGCAAATTGAGACTATTTAGATAAGTGATTGTCGATTCTAAGGGTGGTTTTCACGAGGACCGTTGATCATAATCGAACGACTGAAATGGGGTGTCGCACAATATATACGGAGATGTGACACCAAGTTTTTCTGGTATGTATATAGGTTTAATGGGGCTACACTGGGGGAGCCAACTTGGCCACCCTCACCTTTGTTTTTTTTATTTTTAAGGTATTTCAGAAAAAAACCTAAGGGAATTTAGATCACTATATGACATCATGTTTTCATTCAAATTTTGTGTAAAACATATATTCTTATCCCATCCATCTAAAAAGGGTCAATTTTAGCAATTCTGTCACCGTTAAAATTTGATAGTCTTGATGGATAGGTTAGGAATGTCTCTTTTACACAAAATTTGAATGACAACATGGTATTATAGAGTAATCTAAATCCTCTGAAGTACTTTCAGAAAATAACATAAGAACTAAAAAAATAAGAGCTGGGATAGCCAAGTTTTCCCCCTCACTGGTAGGTGAAAAACCACCCAATCTACTTTTCTTAAAAGAAGAATAGCATTTGTTGAATCGATCTGGTGAATTCTACCAGAAAATTTATTTTTATGTTATTTATACTCCTAAAGTAAAAGGTATAGCGATAAGTACAAGAGTGTTGAACTCAAGGTGACAAACTGTGGAAAATTAAGGTAAAAAGTTAGAGTGACTACCATAAAAGGTTTTTTTTTATTTTTAAGGCTTTTTTTCTGAATTTTTTATTAGATTTGTGAATTTTATATTGTTTTTGTGTTTTTATGTACCTATATTTGAAGAAATATAGGTAATTGATTTTATTTTTTATATGATTTTTATTTGTTATTTTTATGTTTTTAATTTGTTTTACCATTTTTGTATTTTTAGGTTTTTTAAAGATTTTGTATGCTTTGGATAATTTTTAAAAGAAGAAAACAAGGTTTTTATTGAAATATGGATTTATTTTTTATTTTAAAAATAGTAAATAATAGGAAAAAATTATTTTATTTTTACTAGAAAGTAGATGAAAATATATTTCTAAAAAGGTATTGTACATATTTTTATGATTTTTGTAAAATTGGTTATGTACTTTTGAAATTTTTATGTAATTTGATTTTTTTGTTGATTTTAATATTCAAGTTTTATTTTTGTTATTTGTTTAATATGTAAAATATAGTAAAAGATATTGTATATAAATTTTTATAGATTTTCTAGAGGTGTTTTTATATTTTTATAGATTTTTAATGTTTATGTATTTTTTGGTATTTTTATAATTTATTTTTAAAAAATATCTTTATCTTTCAAAACTTTTATAATATTGTATATAGTATAATATTAGGTATTTAATGGGTATTTTTTTATTTTTATATTGTATATTTTATTTAATTTGTATATAATATGTATAGGATAGTATAATGTATACAGGGGTAGTTATGCACTTTTTTGGAAATTATGGGGCATATGAAAATTAAGAAAACTGTGAGGGTAAAACACACAAAAACACCAGAATGCACGTGTACAACCACATGGTCAAGCTGAGGATGGGACCCGCTTGTAATTCAATAAAAGGTCGTGGCATTTAGCGTAATTGCCCAAAATATCTGGTTCCTCACGTGCCTAGCATGTGAGAGCTTTAAGCGGTGGGTCGATGGCTGCATTCTGGAGACGACGCATTGTTAGGGATGAAAACGGTCGGATTCGAATGCGAATATAGGTATAATCGTATCCTTATCCATTTTAAAATACGAATACGAATGCAGATACAAATATTGACGGATGTGAAAAAGGTGTTATCATATCTTAGAAAAGAATACGAATGTAAAATGAATACGAATCAGATACAAATAATAACATAAATATTTAACATATTAACTAAAATATACATGTTTAAGATAGTTTACAGATAAAATAGATATAACATATATAGTGATTTTATAACAACTATATCAACAATGGTGAATGCAATCATAGAATATTGTTACCCATAGTTATAAATAAATTTATCATTATACTTATGTACGAAAATGAATATACAAATACAAATGCAAATATTAACGAATGTCAAAATGATATCCATATCTGCATCCATTTTAAAACGAATACGAATACAAATGTCAAAATATGTATAAAACGAATACGATAGCGGATCGGATACGAATATATTCACATTTGTTTTCATCCCTACGCGTGGTGTTGCCATAACCATTCTATCAAACTCGATCGACGACTTATGTGAAATCTGGAAAGAGCCCCCTTATTTTTCCCCAAATCAAAATTTTGAGCGACGACAGTGGGGTTTCGATGCAGCTTGATCTTGCTCACAACTGCTCGTAGTTCTTCGATGAAAGCCAATGAAGCGGCAGATGGAAGGGGTTCGTCGTGCGGTCAGTTCTCAATCTTGATGGTCGTAGATCTTTGACAGAGGCAGCGATGCCTTTCACAACAGTATCAGACCACGATTATCCTTTGATCCGATCGCCAATGGACTCGAAAGTGATACTACGTAGTGGTTCCAGGAGTTCATCCCCAAATGTCGATCAAACGACAGCTTTGGAATCGACTGCAGATGCACTTCCCTCAGATCATCCCCGAATGTCAAGCTCGAGGGGTGAGGTATTTTAATAGATGAGGGAAACATGGGGAGGACGCCGAGGGTGGCATCATTGGCGGAGGAGGGTAGGGGACGAGGAAGTTGGGCAACTGACCCAACAACCAGGCCATTAGGTCGGTTGGAAGAGAAGAGAGGAAGGCGAGGCAAAGAAGGAAGAAGGAGAAGATGGGCGTCGGGGGAAAAGAAGAGATACGGGGGGGGGGGATGAGAAGAGCGAGAGAAAATTAATTAGTTTGTTTAATTTAAAAATAAATTTAATTGATAATTGAAATAAATAAATAAATTGTAAATAATTAACTAAATATTTATTTATTTAATAAATTAAGTAAATTAATTATTAAATTCCTATTTATTTTATTTTAATAATAAAACATTAACAAAGTATAAAAATATACGAAATGACATAAATTAAATAAAATAAGATTAAGATGCAATGTACAATTTATACTATCCCAAAACCTACTTTTTTGCATATTAACTCTGATTTTAGTGAAATCAGTTTCATTTGATAGATAATTATATGAAACGAACTTTAAAAATGAGTACGTTCAATTCGGAGTTCATATGTCCGAGTTATGAGGTTCAAAAGTTTAGAGTCACAGCTTCGTAACTTTAAGATTTATTGGCATTTATTTTAAGTTATATTTTTATGTTTTAAAGTGATTTTTATAAACACATTAGAAGAAGAATAATTTAAACATGGTTCAGAATAGTTAAATAGAAAATAAAGAAGGCCTATATACATATAGTACATATATACAAAGAGGTCCAAAGGCTACATTTTAAAAGAATTTTATACACATTTTATATATAAGAATTATACACATTTTATACAAGTTTTAACAAAAGAAATTTATTTACAAATTTTAAATAATCAAGAATTTTATCCAAGTATTTACAACATATTTTATACACAGATTTTAAGATATCTTTTCTTAATAAGTCATATTTACAGCTTTCTATCAATTTTTAGAAACCCAGATTATATACCCATATTTTTAGAGCTATATTATTAAAAATACAATAAAGTACACGTTATGGATTATAAAGTATATAATATATATATATATATATATATATGACACCCCCATATACATAGCATGAACTATTTCCTCATAGTGTCCAAAGAAGCGACAGAGTAAGACATAACTCGAGCTAAGTATAGATTGGTGAAAAAATATTATACTATAATGACTCAAAAGAATAACAAATAAATGAATAGAAGTCAATCATTCCCTCTATACTTAGGATCAAATAATCCTAAGGATACCAGACTAAAAAACGAAGATGATCGAGGTCAAAAGAATGTACACAATCAATGACTCAACTTGTCCCCCTATACTTAGGGTAAAATATCCCTACGTATAGAGAAGAACATCAATAGTAGAGGGATAAGCGAGAGATCAGATGATACAAAAATTCAAAAATAATCAAAATATGAAAATGAGTGATATTACCCTCCCATACTTAGGGTAAAGCACACCCTAAGTATAAGAAACAACAACAGTAATAAAACAGAATGATATGAACAACACAATGTTTGCACCCTCATACTTTTGATAAAGTACATATTAAGTATAGGCAAAATCCTACATGGGAACTATGGGTGTAAGACAAATGGAAGAAACGAGGAACAAATCAATACGAAAATTGTATATACAAAGTAGACAATGTTGAGGTGCCTCTCAACAAGCACTAGTGTTTAGGTCCCTAGCTGGGCGCAAAGGCTAGAACAAAGCAGTATCGAGGTTCGGGACAGCATATGTAAGGCGAATATTGTACTGTCATTGTAGTCTCGGTATGAGAACAACAATGAGGTCAGTAGTGAAAACGATAATACCAAATAATCAATCAGGTGGGTGCCTACTATCGGGTAAAAAGAGAAGAAAATAAAATAAAATCAGGGATTGGTAGAATAAAAGAAATTATAAGCTTAAGATCAGAATGGAGTGAAAGGGCAGAGCCGAATAAATCGAACGTGGAGAAAGAAGAATCAGTCAAGGAATCCTCCACGTCAATCAATGTCTCAATAAGGTATGGAAGATTACGATCATGAGTCTCATTAAGAAAACAGATATCTGATGCACATAATGTAGAGAAATCATATAAATCATTGAATATCTCAAAGATCAGCTCATCCTTGTGAGGTTCATCAAGGAGAGAAAACTCATACACAGAAAAATCAGAAGAATCAAGACACTCAAGAGAACCATGATACTCGGTCTCAACATTCGACAGATCGGATGTACATCCAAAAAATGAGATCAAGTAGAGAGAACACACCTCCCACAGATAACCCTCGGGGAGATGTGAAGAATCAGACTGACATGAGGAAGAGAACAAATGGTCACACTCGAATAACGGGGTCTCTCTCGAAGTTAGAGAAAAACCATCCACCAACTCGGAAAACACATGCTCAAAAAGATCCAGGTCAAGATCAAAGAGATCATTGATCTGCCAGAGTGAATAGAATGGAGCTGGGGTCATGCTGGCTATCATCCGGTCCTCAGAAATAGTATCGATCTCGACAGGATGGAGGACAAACAGCTCACGTCCGGAACTAGAAATGGTTGGTGTCTCAAAAAGGTGTTTGTCAATACGTTTTGGTTGCTGATGAATTCGTGATTCATCACACTAAAAGTTAAAAATAGAGCTTCGTTCCTAAGTAATTAGTTGCATTTCATCATTTATTCTGCATTTTTACCATTCATGCACTTAGAATTAATATTTGCATTTTAGTACTCATAATTGCATTCATAATCATCTTCACATTTTCACCTAACTTCATGAATTTTTAACTAATTCATGATAACTCCAATTGACATGAAATCAACTTTGATGTGTACATATTACCAATAAGATTAAAGCAAAAATAAAAAATTGCTAACTCAAATAATTGGCCTGTGAAACAAAATCCTAATTTCAAGATAGACAGACTAAAACATGCATATCTTCCTCATACAGTGTCGGATTTCGGTCTACTTAATTTTAAAGTAATATACATTCAAAGAACTTAAAAACAAGACCAATCATAAAAATCGGAGCTCATCTGTGAAAGTTGAGTTTTGGGCTTCTTTTGCGCATTGTGTGTTTTAGTGGTTTTTACCTCATATTTTATGTACATACTTAACTCTTTTTATTTTATTTACTTTTCGTTTATATTTTTTGATGAAAGTTTTAATAAAATTCACAAAAAATCAAATCCAAGATAAGACTAAAATCAAAGTAACTGACTGAGTCTGAGTGTCCCTTGTGAGTCTGTACAAATATATCATGTTTTCCATTTTTATTTTATTTTCCTATTTTTTATTTATTAAAAAGTACAAAAAATAGATTAATGTGTAAATATATGTCCTTTATTTTATCATAATTTTTCTTGACTCTTATCTTAATAAAAAATCACAAAAAATTATAATAACCCAAAATATCGGTGTTCTATGTACATAGAGTACACCAAAAATTATAATACCCCAAAATATCATTTTGCACAGGTGACCTCTTTTTCTCTTGGTCCCTTCACGAAAGTTGTAGATCTCATCGAGACAAGAAACTTTCATGAATAAAACTTTTCTATTTGAAGTCTCCTTTTATTTCTTTTTTATTTTTGATTGTATTTAAACTTTGATTTTTTTTGGAGCAACACGTGGCGCCTCTTGTGGCAACCACGTACTGCCCCCACTCCTTCTCTCTCCACTTACCTCCAGATCACATGCGTAGCACGTGATCGTCATTTCCCTGAAATGTCCCCTCCCCAATCCATGGAAACCATCGCCGCCCTATCGCCTCTACCTGCCTCCCCTCCGCAACCATCGGGGCTCCGCACCCTTCTTATCTCCACTTCGAAGACCCATACCCTCATCCTATAAAGCATCAAAGCCCAATCTTCATTCGGCATCTTCCACCTTCGACCTACATCGAGAGAGAGAAAAAGTCAGAGGAGGAGCCTGTGACAGGGGCTCCCCTCTCAGGCTACAACCCACCTACACGATCAGAAGGAGCTTCTCAAGGCCTTCGCTAGCCTTCGATCGAAGCGAGAACATTGGAGTTGAGAACTCCATCTCCTCCAATCCCAAGAGATATCCCCTCCCTCATCTCTTCTTCCTTGTTTCCTTTGCTTTCGCTTCATTCCTCTATTTTACTCACCATTGGCCTTGCAACATCGCTTCGCATTTCATCATCTCCACCCATCGATCGTCATCGCCTTAGACCTGCCTCACTTCTCCACCGATCACCTTCAATGCCTACGCATACCGCCTCTGCTCCTTGCCATCTCTGTGGAGTTCACTATAACCCCTACGACATTGCTCCACTACGTAGAGGAGATCGCCCTCGACCAACGCCTCACAGCCACCTTCATCCTGCAACTCCTGATCCGCCTTCGACGATTCAACTCGCACCTTCTTCCTCGAACTGAAGTTCCACCATCGCCCAAAACTCTAGGAGCACAATGCTCTTCTGCTCCAGTACCTCACACTTCACCGACACCGGAGGCTCCCAACGCCGCTACCACTGCCTCGACTACGGTGATCCCGCAACATAACAGTTTGAGGCCTCACCATCAACCCTGGTCGCTCTTCCTTCGCCTGCTCCAGGGGAGTCCACTACTTCTGCAACCGCGCCCCTCTACGCCTCTGCCCCAAGGTCAGGCATGAAGCCCGAGACCCCCTTCCACATGAGCTGTATGTGGTTGGGAGGAAGTTTTATAGAAGACCCCCTAGAGTTTTGCCAATTCTTCAAAGCCACCCGCAGCCCAGAGGGCACGTGCCACGCACGTGGCTTACTGAAAATTTTGCAGAAACCCCCTTCTAGGGGTCAGTAATCATTATTTAGTCCCTCCTCTGCATTATTTATTTTATTTAAGTCTTGCAATATTGCAAACAGAACCCTAGCTTTATTCTATCATTTGAACCTCATTTTGGCATCATTTTATTATTCCAAAAATAGCATTGTGCTCTTCAATTGATTCTCTACAGGCCTGTGATATTTTTATTCTCTTTGGTTAATTAATAACCAATATCTTGTGAAAATTTGCCTATTTTGCCCAATTGACACTAAAAAATTCATAGATAATTAACCATTGTACGAAAAATTGCTAAAAATTTACTAATCATATAATTATTTTTTAGTTACATTGTACCCAAAAAGAATTGCATTTTCTTGCATATTTTTCTATGAAAAAATCATTTTGTGTATTTCATTAATTAATTTTTAATAGGTATTAATCTCAACATTTTTAGGGTTTAGGATTTTTTGAGATATATTACTTAGTGATATACCTTGGATAATTTTATTTCCTGAAAATAAGTAGATTTAATATTTATTATAATTAATTATTAAAAATCTCATTATCTACATTCATTAGTTCATAAAATAGTCATCTTTCATAAAAAAATTCCAAAAAAATATAGTAGCTTAGTCTTGCATTCATACATATTTTGGCCAAGTTTGAGGATTTTCGGACTTTATTTGATCGAAATTTGCAATTTATCTCCTGAACTTTGCCAAAATTGTATTCCATTTATTATTTGCATAAAAATAATAAAAAGATACTTCCTTAAAAATCTTGATACTAGATAGACTATAAATCAATCTAAAGAGACAATTACCTCCCTGAGTTTGACCTTGGACTTACCAAGTAAAAAATTTAATTGACTGCTGATGAGCCGGATAACCGAGAGACTAAGGAGAGAAGGCATCAATGGTCGTTGCGACCTCAACCTCTAGAGTCGGACTCAACAAGAAAATAAAGATCACCAAATCAAAATCAAGAAAACCAAACAAATAACGGTCTCGCTATTTTATTTTACCTGGTATAGCTACCAGGGTCGAACTCAAGGAGCACGGATTGGACGAAGTCCTACAAAGTAGTCGGGGCTCAAAATAAAAAGTATAAAATATTTTTGGCGGATTTTATATTTTAAAATTTTTTGGTGATTTTTAAAATTAATAAAAATGAATAAGAGAAGGCAAAAAGGCACAATCAAATATTTATTCAACACAAAAAACATGTCAGAAAATTAAAATAAAAATATTTTTGGATTTATGAATATTCAGATGTTTTAATATTTTTCTCAGATTTTTATGATTTTTAGTTATTTTTCTAAAATGAAAGAAGGCTAAAAATTGAAGACAATGTACAACCATAATCTTAAGGCTATTTAAAAATAGATAAATAGCCTATAAAATTCCAAAGACAATTTTATGATAAAATAAAAATAAAAACCTAACTAAGAAAACTGGAATTGTATTTTTTGAGTTTTTATTATTTTTTAATATTTTTATGAGTTTTTAAGTGTTTTTAGATTTTTAAGGTTTTTATAAATTCAAATCACATAAAAATTGAACAGAAATTAAAATACACTAAAGAAACAAACCACAATTTTTTTAGAATTTCTAGTTAATATTTTTAATGGATTTTTAAATTTAGACAGTATCAAAATGAGGGGTTTTTGAATTTTTAAAAATAGAAAATCAAAACAAAAAGGGCCCAAAAATTCACTGGAATTTTTACACAGTGGCAAGGGCCACATATCCAAATTTCATGAAGTTTGGGTACTGTTTGCTATTTTATCCAACCAGTCAAAATCCACAGCACATAGGGACCTAGTTGCAAAGAAAACACGTTTTCAGGACTAAATGGTAACACGTTTAAAAAGTCCGAGGGAGCACTTGCAATTTTCACATCAATTCCAGCACATGTCCAAAAAAAACCACGCACAGGGGTATAAGTGCAAATATATGAAACTATATCATCAAAATATAATACTAATTAAACCCAAGGGCGTACATGCAATTGTTCCAGACATGCACGTGACAAAGCACATGCAACCACACAAGGGGGACTAAAATGCAAATAATGAAAATAGCAAGGACTACTATGCAAAAAGTCTACAGAGTGCTAATTTATTTAATAGACTAAACAAGAACAGAAAGAAACTACAGGGAGTCGCGATGTAAATTACCCAGTCGTCGCATGCAGGTCACGTGGGTGACAGGTGGCGGGTGGTCAGTGGCTGCGAACGTGCAGTGGAGATGCTGACATCTGGCGCATCCAACGGCTCTGACGAGATGGCAGACGTGGACGTATGTGGTCGTTAGATCTGCTATCTAACAACCTGTCAGGAGTAGGCAACGGACGGTCCAGATGAGGTCTGGAAAAAAGGGAGATCCGACGGTGAAGAAGACGTCTGGACGAACTCCTCCCTGGCGAAGTTCGCCGAAGGACTGAGGGTGCTCCGAGCATTCGATGGATGATCAGGATGAGGGGTTCGCGTCACGATGCCTCTCCGTGTCGGGTGGCGGTGGCAGATGGAGCTCCGGACGGTCAGATCTCCAGGAAGAATGGTACGACCTGGGACGACTCCAGCGAAGGGGGTGAGATGCGAACTGGGGGACAATCTGGCGCTCTTCGACCTGCAGATGAAAGCTAATGCTTGGAGGAATGCTCCGGCATATGTTATTAGATAAGCAACTGAGTGAAGCGACAGGGAATGGCAGAGATAGGTTCCGGCGAAGGTGGCGGAGGGAACCTAGCTCGATCTTGGCTCAAATAGCCAAGATCAAGATGATCAGATTATGGAAGAAGGGTGACGATGAAACGACAGATCGATCTGAATGGTTGAACGTGGCAGATGGAGCTCCGGCCACTAGGGCGGAGCCGGCAGAGGAACGATGAAGGAATCGAAGATAGATAGAACTAGGATCGATGAAAGAGTTACCTGATGATCGAAGATCAATCCTGAGCTCCAGGAGGGTGCGACGAAGGTGGTCGTCGCCTAGACCAAGCTGCGGCGGGTTGGGAGGCTCAAACGTGGCAGTGCTCCAGCCACGTGCCTTGAGCTGCAGCTGCAGGCGCTCTCTCCGGCCACCAAAGCAAGCTTCTGATAGCTGTCACCTAAGGGAAGATGTCTAGGGAAAAAGAAAGGCTTGCAGCGCGAGCTGAGGGACTGGGAGTCAAAATGAAGATCTTTATATGCGTCCCAAGTGACAGGGAAGAACAGGCAAGGGCACGTGATCCGATGCTGATCCGATCCTCCTAGGGATCCTCGAGGGTGCATGATCCATAAGGAAGAGATGGGCACAAGAATCGGGGCAAACAGGTATGGGATCCGTTCTGCAAAATATGGAGAAGTCGGGTATATGGAATGGGTCCGCGAAGAAGAGTCTGGAGGGGGAAGTTGACCGGGGGTCAACAATCCCCCGTGGACCAATCATAAAATTCAGAGTGAAAAATCTTTATAAATTAAATTAAAAGTAGAAAACTATTTTATTTAAAAATATTTACAAAATGAAAAATGTTTATTTAATTTCAAACTA
The DNA here is from genome assembly GCA_037367405.1 of Ottelia alismoides. NCBI lineage: Eukaryota > Viridiplantae > Streptophyta > Magnoliopsida > Alismatales > Hydrocharitaceae > Ottelia > Ottelia alismoides. Next base: position 88,209 of record JAZKJV010007369.1, on the reverse strand, counting down.
TTTTTTAGTGATTTTTGTTTATTTTTTTGAAAAAAAATAAATTATGCTATATACAATATAGTATATTATATACAGGTATAAAATACCAATGTATTTTATACTTTTATTTTTAATTTCTTATTTTTGTAAAAATACTCCAATTCTATATTTTATTTATTTACAACATAAAATTGAGATTATAAAGTAATTTTTATTTTATTTTTATTGTTTATTTACAAAGGTGAAATAAATAGGTATCTTTTTCATATATACATGGTGTATGTACAATGTGAATAGAGAGAATCTATTTTATTTTTGATTTGATTTTATTTTTCTCATTTTTATTTTATTTTTAGAAATATATACAGAATAAGAAAAACACATTTTTATTTAGTGAAAATAAAATATATACATAAGAAGGAATATAGGAAGGGTTGAATGGCCCTATCTCTCTCTACTTATTTTATTTGGCGATCAGGCTCATATCGGGCCCTCTCTTGGGTTCAGGTCACTCAATATTTATTCTAAATATTGCCTTCTTTTTCTTTATTTCTTTATTCTTTTATTTTTGCACAAAAAACGTGCTAATTATTGATATTTACACAAGCATGCCTAATTGATAACTTATTGTATTTACAGCTATCTACATGGTGTTTTGCAAAGATATTTTAGGTAAAATAAAAGAATAAAGAGTGATGAATGAGGATTCATCAACTGCTCGCTTTAATTGATAGAAATATTTAAATTAGTGGTCGTATTGATCAACTTTGATTGCCTGACCACAATGAAAATATAAACATTAATTCCACTAAATTAACGAGGGCATTTTGGGGTTATTCAAATGGCGTCGTTGCCGTGGAGGCACGACTTCAGTTGTTTTTAGAAAATCAAGTTTTTAGGTTTTCCACCCTTGGGTAGTCTAACCCCCGATTTTCTTGTATTTATTTATCTATTTATTTTCTCAGCATTTTTTCCTTCTTTTTATTTTGTATATTTTTCGGTGACTCTCTAATATTCAATCTTTTATTTTTGTGTGAGGTACTCGGTGGACTTAGAGCGGCTTTCTTGGAAGCTGACGCAACTCGAAGCGATCGGACGCACGAAGAATTTATTTTTGAAGAGAGAGTGTTTTCTATAATTTGCAATTAATTAATCATTTCCAATAGTTCCTGAATGGGTTCTCGTGTGTAAAAAGACTAGACTTCTTCTATGGTGTGTCAGACATGTTTCACTCTCTGGTGAGGGTGGAGCCCGACTTGAGCGGTTCATAGTCCTAGGTTTGCACCGCTGCTATTAGAGCTACTAGGATTTTTTGTGCTCGTAGGATTAGGACAACGCTGCACAAAATTATACGCACTAGATCGATTTTCATTTATGCAAACTAAATTACTCTATCACTCGCTAATAGTCATTTTTGTTCTAGGTGTGATTTCCCGTGCATGCATTAGACTTATTTTCTAGGGAAATTTCAATTCTATTTAACATATTTCATGAAGATTGTGAGGAAGCATTGTAAGTATCTCTGACTCATCATTCATCATCGTGTTTCCTGTTGCACGGCTTTTTCGATTCTCCCTTAGTTTTCATTCACATATGAATAAAGGAAATTGGAATCCCCACGTAGATGTGTATTGATCTCTACTTAAATTCAAAGTGATAACTGACGAACCGAAAAATCGGCCCTCTAATAATGTGTTTTTAGCACATGGAATCGTCATCGTAGTCGGGCCGATTCGGGTCGTCAAAACGATCACCTCATTAAGAGATATGCCATAATGAGTCGAAATGAGGTGATCGAAGATTTATTTTACTTGGCAAGATACCAAGGTCGAACTCAGGGACACGAGCCTCTCTCGTATTTATCGGACTTAAGTTTGTTTAATCAAGTGTTGAAATAAAAGTAAATAGGTCAAATCATGCAAAGACAAAATAAAACATGACATGACAAGACAATACATTAAAATAAATATGCATTTTTTAATCATTTTTTATCGTGCAAGTAACTGCAATGCAATGCAATGGAGATATGCCCTAGATAGAAAATAATGAGCAAAAGTAAATACGAGTCAATTTCGAGTTCCTTAAAAAAAAAGCAGACGTGATGAATAATATTGAGAAAGGCAACATATTGAGCTCAAATAGACACATCTCTATAAAATAATACATGACAAAATCATTGTGTCCAAAACAGTAATCAAGCATGCCATTAGAAAGAGCATCAAACTAGCTTTAAAACGAAACTGAAATCATCTCAATCGGATAAACATAGCTCAAGATATTCAATAAATAATGCAGGGGCATAATTGAAAGAAAACATGAAAAGATAACTACAAAAAGGTCCCTGGGAGGGACTAAAATGCAATAAAAATAAGGCGCGAGACCTTCCCTGTAATTTACCCAAAAGCGCGGGGACCTTTTTGCAAATATGGAGAAGTTCGAGGGCTCCTCCGCAAAATGCCCAGAAGGCACGCGCCAGGCACGCGCCTTCGAGGCTCGGAAGTCGGCTCGGAATCAGCGGAGGTTCGGACTAGCTTCGGCGAGGCTCGGACGATACGAAGCTCGGTGCAGGCTCGGTCGAGGCTCGGAGCAACCGAACCTGGAGGCTCGGCGACGGAGGCTTGGGCGTGCTCTGGTGAAGACGCGTGGCTGCATATGATGCCGTTGGATCAAGATGATCCAACGGTCGCTGGAGAGGCTGGCCTTGCGCGACGTGGCTGAATCTGAGCCGTTGGATCGAGATGATCCAACGGTCGCTGCTTCTCCGTCTTCATCCTTGACTGGTGGCGGCTTTGGAGCTCCGGCGAAGGAGCTCCTCCTCCGCCGCTCTCTCTCGAGCACCATAGACCTCCCCCGAGCTCGAAGAAGGATCGTCGAGGAAGCCCGGAGCTCAGGGAAGGTTCAGAAGCCTCTGGCGTAGCTCGTCGGAGCTCGGATGGCCACCGCGAAGTCGATGAAGATAGCTCCGGCAGAGCTCCGTCCATTGAACGCTCTTGATGACCTGCATGTTAGTAGATAGCCGAAGCAAGAGAAATGTGCGTGCGTGCAGCGTGAAGTGAGGTGGAGAGCTTCGAGGGATCGGAGAAGGTGGGAGCTCGGTGCTCCTCCGCCGCGGATGGCGGAGGAGGTGGGTCGGATGCGGAAAGATATGGAGGAAAGAGAAGGGGGCTGTCGGAATAGTGCGCGATGAAGGGGGGAGTGTGGTGAAGCTTCCCAGAGGTTCATCGGAGGGAGAGGGTGGCCGGAGAGACCTGATTAAATCGATGAAATCGAAGAAAAAATCAAAGGAGGTTCAGAGGATCTTACCTGGTCGGAGGCGAAGTGGAAGCTTGGGCTGGGGACTCGAGAGGATCCCCGGGTCTTCGCTGAACTCCGGCAGCGACTCGGAGCAGCTCGAGCGGACGCGGTTGCACCGCGATGACGCCGATGACGGCGGCGGGTCTCACCGGGGGAGACAGTCGTCTTCGCTCGATCCTACCGCCTCCCCCTGTCACAGGGAGGCGGAGGAGGGCTGGGCTGCTCCCCGCGTAAAGATGGACGGTTTGAAACAGTGGAAAGACCGGTGTATTTGAAAGGTCGACTCGGCGGAGATGAGAGTGGCCGACGTGGTCTCGAGGGGGAAATGGGGAGACTGGAAGGGAGTTTATGGATGACTTAGTCGCGGGCGAGGGTCGTGGTTGATGAAGGAATGACGTGGGGCTATTGGCGAGTGGAGGTGGTGGAAGGTGAAGACGGGAAAAATGGAAGGGGGAGCGAGGGCTGTGCGAGTGAAGATCGTGGGAGAGATGAAGTCGGGAGGTTGACGATGCAGCTTAACCGTTGGATCTGGAGATCCAACGGTTGAGGGCTAAGCGAGAGAGAGCGGTAGAGATTAGATCGGGGGATGGAGAGATCGATGGTCGATGGATGCGCCACGTGTCTGGCTGAGGTCGAGGCGCCCACGTGCGGTGCAGATGGAGAGTGGGAGTTGATCGAACGGCTGAGAATAATGAGTGGGTTGAGTGGCTAAGATGCGAGATCCAGGGCGCGATCGAAGGGCATCGGTGGCGACACGTGGCAGGCTAAGGGCAAGGCGGCAGCGAACGGCTTAGATGGGGTGCGGGGATGATCAGACGGCCGATGCCAAGGGGCGTACGTGGAGAGATCTGGACCGTTGGATCAGGAGCAGATCCAATGGCTCAGAACGCAGGCGGAAGGGGCAAGGGAAGCGGGCCACGTGGCTCGCCCAGATTGGGCCACGTGGCCCAATCAGGTTATTGCAAGAGTATTTTTGATTTTTGAGGGCTTATTTGGTTGAATTTGAGAAAACTCAAAACATGAAAGTTGTAGATCTTGACGAGATCTACAAGTTTCATGTTGACCAGAACTCGAAAAGAGATCAAACGAGGACCCGAAATATTTTTGAAGGTATTTTTAAGTCTAAAAATACCACGAATTTATGTTTTGCCATTTTTTGTGGTTTTTAATTTATTTAGGGCTCTGTTAATTATAGGGCATTAACAGGGTTTTATTGACAAACGTTTAAACAAGGGGGTTAATTATGGGAAATAAAGATGATGAAACTGAGGTTCATCACCCCCCTATACTTAAACTATGCTCGTCCTCGAGCATCAAAAAGAATGACTAAGTTGGAATAACCCCCTTGTGCATGTGAATACAGGATCCAATCTGATCAAGTCGACTCGGCTTCAGAGATCCAAAATTTTAGAGTTCAACCCAGCCTTAATCAAGAGGCTTCCAATTCCTCTACTTCTCTAGACTCTCTCTGATGTACATATAAACTAAAGGATATGAGTTTAGTGTTGACTGCAATTCTGAGAGTAGAGTCAATTCGTCACCCAAAATCTTGGTCCGAGAAAATCTCCTAAGGACCCAATCCTCAGCACTAGGGAATAAATCAAATCTTGCATTCAGTCTACCGTCTCTTTAGTTGTCAGACTTAGAAAATGTGGATGGCAGGCCAGAAAATGGAGGGCATGGGATTGTGTAAATTCTTCTCTCCCTCTCATTGGAACAAGGATTCTCTCTAGTGCCATTTTACGCAACACATTTTTTTGGTGTTGATCAGTGCGTCCGTCAAGAGAAATTGGAGCCGTCTACACTTGTTTTCCTGGGAGTACACCGGGGTGTGTCTCTTTTGAGTACCTATCGTACCTTCGACACCCAGACTTGTAGCATTTACGATGCAGAGCCCTTTTTTGGTGCAAGCCCGACTCCTGGTCCTAATAGCGGTGGTCCAAGTGGACACTTTGAAAAGTTTGGGAGCGCTCGCCTTTGGTGGAAGCTCTTTGACTTGGTGGAATGAGAGCTTTTCTTTGAATTTCATTGACTTGTAAAATTTGTGGCTAGCTCCTCTGCTTTTACCAAGAGTTGGCGCACACTGATCAACATTTTTTATTTTTCACACCCAGGCACTTAGGTTAAATGTCAAGAGATTAGTATAAGAATCAAGTTCTCATACTGGCTAATATTGCTGACACTCAGGTTTCCTGAAGCCTCCAAAGATTTTATCCCATCCTCGAGCATCATTAGATCAAATCCAAATTTGACTTCCTCATCCCAATCCCTCAGGTGAAAAATCAACTCATCTCATCGAGAACCGCAGTCGTGCATGTGATGTGCTGATCATATTCTTTATGTCTGAGACTAAGCATGGAATATAGCATGCAAATCTAGGAACCTAGGGGAATATGGATGATTAAGTCTAAGACCCTGATGACTAAGGCTGGTTAACCTAAAAATCTCAAAGACTTCTAAAAGCTAAGTCTTCTTGACCAAATCAGATCCCGGGTGAAAGTGAAAACGTAGAGGACTAATCCAACTTCTTCATTCAAAAACAAGACACTTTTTTTTTAACTTCAAGAGATATTAGAACTTCCTAAGCTCAATTGAGCATCCGCGGTTCAGCCAGTATGGATGTAAGTACAGGCCGAAGCCCGTTGCTTGAGGACGGGGCCTTGCGCGATGTCCTCTAAACCATCCAATCTGCTAAGGGCGAACCCTCACTGAACGCGGCTGACTTAATTGGGCTTAGTTAGTCATTAATAGCTCCTAAAGGTTTTTAGGGATTTTCTCATTTTTTATGGATTTTAATAAAAGAGTTAAAACACAAGTTAGACTCAACTTTCCTTGAAAAGAGATGGCGATTTTTCAAAACCAAGTCACACAAAATAAAAAAGTTTTCAAAACATTTTCAAAAATCAATTTCGAAAATATTTCTATAAAATAGTGTAACATAATATCGAAAAACCGCGAAAATCCTTTGAGTTTTCTTAGTCCAATGAATTTTTACCTTAGCCACAAAGTTTTTAATTTTTCAAAATTTTCAGATTTATAGCTAAAGTAAATATACAGTATATACGGTATACCCCCTATACTTAAACTTTGCTATGTCCTCATAGCACTAGATGTTACAAGTACATAGGTCCATTTAAATATAGAAGAATATACGGGAGCTAAGAGGGGCTCCCCCTATACTTAGGTTAGAAATAACCTAAGTATAAAGGCAAGAAAAGATGAGTAGAGAAATCACGGGGACTTGGGTCCCCCCTATACTTAGGCTGAGATTAGCCTAAGTATAAAGATGGAATTTGATGTCGGGAGGGACCCAAGGTGAACGAAGAAGGGGGATGGATATACAAGTGAGTGGTTTTGAATCTTGTAGATGAAATGGAGTGACTACGGTTTTGGGGGTGTGTGTCGTAAAATATACGGCTCAATCAAGCAAGCAAACCCTTATTTTCACCAACTCACACATGAAACCAACCTAAGTTGGTTTATTATCTTGTCTATTTTATTGGTGATAAAACCTTAGATATTTACGCAAAGAAAATGAAAATCAAGGCGTAGCGCGGGTGTTGCTCTCCCAAAACCGTATTTTACTCCATTTTAGGTTGACTTGCAATTAACAGTCCCAATTTTATTTAAATATTATCACTGAATTAAGGTTAACACATCAATCAGAAAATCATCGTCTACCGTTCATTCCATTTTCCATTTATCCTAGGTGATCAATCTAGAAAAAATGAAAGCCGAGGAAAACATGTATACGATGAAGAAAAACTCGATCTAGGCTAAGCGAGAAATCATGCAGTGATTTGACGATAAAAGCCGCGAAAAATCTGGGGCCGTTTTGAAAATCAAATCAAACATGTATGCAAGTCGAAAAAGCCGCACCTAATCATGCATCTATTAGCGGTGATTAATCTTCATGAATTTTAGCTAAGTGATACGAGATTATGTGCGTCTTCATTTAAAGTGTGTCCTAACCTACGATCAAGCACATAAGATATGAAAATTGAGCTCGGAGAGCCGTGTGCCTAAGTCCTAGGTCGACACTCAAGTGGGGACGATCCCCACACAACCACGATCGTTCGATTACATACGCGAGTCTTCGATCGAAGACCGCTGTAAAAGACGAATTATTAAAAATGCAACAAAAATGCGAGAATTTTTTTTCTTTTCTTCTTCCTTTGCTCCAAGCATGCTCCTGCGGCTCCTCGCAGCGGGGAACGTCCTGCTCCTCGCCTCCTTGATCCATCAAGGGCCCTGCCACAAAAGCAATGATTAGATATCATAAAGGAAAGAAAAAATTTTATATGCAAAATTTGCGGTTAATTGACCTATAAAAAAGAACACTAAATTAAACATACAAAAATCCAAAAAAAATAAAAGAAATGAGCCGTGTCCCCGGCAACGGCGCCATTTGACGAACCGCAAAATCGGCCCTCTAATAATGTGTTTTTAGCACATGGAATCGTCATCGTAGTCGGGCCGATTCGGGTCGTCAAAACGATCACCTCATTAAGAGATATGCCATAATGAGTCGAAATGAGGTGATCGAAGATTTATTTTACTTGGCAAGATACCAAGGTCGAACTCAGGGACACGAGCCTCTCTCGTATTTATCGGACTTAAGTTTGTTTAATCAAGTGTTGAAATAAAAGTAAATAGGTCAAATCATGCAAAGACAAAATAAAACATGACATGACAAGACAATACATTAAAATAAATATGCATTTTTTTAATCATTTTTTATCGTGCAAGTAACTGCAATGCAATGCAATGGAGATATGCCCTAGATAGAAAATAATGAGCAAAAGTAAATACGAGTCAATTTCGAGTTCCTTAAAAAAAAAGCAGACGTGATGAATAATATTGAGAAAGGCAACATATTGAGCTCAAATAGACACATCTCTATAAAATAATACATGACAAAATCATTGTGTCCAAAACAGTAATCAAGCATGCCATTAGAAAGAGCATCAAACTAGCTTTAAAACGAAACTGAAATCATCTCAATCGGATAAACATAGCTCAAGATATTCAATAAATAATGCAGGGGCATAATTGAAAGAAAACATGAAAAGATAACTACAAAAAGGTCCCTGGGAGGGACTAAAATGCAATAAAAATAAGGCGCGAGACCTTCCCTGTAATTTACCCAAAAGCGCGGGGACCTTTTTGCAAATATGGAGAAGTTCGAGGGCTCCTCCGCAAAATGCCCAGAAGGCACGCGCCAGGCACGCGCCTTCGAGGCTCGGAAGTCGGCTCGGAATCAGCGGAGGTTCGGACTAGCTTCGGCGAGGCTCGGACGATACGAAGCTCGGTGCAGGCTCGGTCGAGGCTCGGAGCAACCGAACCTAGAGGCTCGGCGACGGAGGCTTGGGCGTGCTCTGGTGAAGACGCGTGGCTGCATATGATGCCGTTGGATCAAGATGATCCAACGGTCGCTGGAGAGGCTGGCCTTGCGCGACGTGGCTGAATCTGAGCCGTTGGATCGAGATGATCCAACGGTCGCTGCTTCTCCGTCTTCATCCTTGACTGGTGGCGGCTTTGGAGCTCCGGCGAAGGAGCTCCTCCTCCGCCGCTCTCTCTCGAGCACCATAGACCTCCCCCGAGCTCGAAGAAGGATCGTCGAGGAAGCCCGGAGCTCAGGGAAGGTTCAGAAGCCTCTGGCGTAGCTCGTCGGAGCTCGGATGGCCACCGCGAAGTCGATGAAGATAGCTCCGGCAGAGCTCCGTCCATTGAACGCTCTTGATGACCTGCATGTTAGTAGATAGCCGAAGCAAGAGAAAGGTGCGTGCGTGCAGCGTGAAGTGAGGTGGAGAGCTTCGAGGGATCGGAGAAGGTGGGAGCTCGGTGCTCCTCCGCCGCGGATGGCGGAGGAGGTGGGTCGGATGCGGAAAGATATGGAGGAAAGAGAAGGGGGCTGTCGGAATAGTGCGCGATGAAGGGGGGAGTGTGGTGAAGCTTCCCGGAGGTTCATCGGAGGGAGAGGGTGGCCGGAGAGACCTGATTAAATCGATGAAATCGAAGAAAAAATCAAAGGAGGTTCAGAGGATCTTACCTGGTCGGAGGCGAAGTGGAAGCTTGGGCTGGGGACTCGAGAGGATCCCCGGGTCTTCGCTGAACTCCGGCAGCGACTCGGAGCAGCTCGAGCGGACGCGGTTGCGCCGCGACGACGCCGATGACGGCGGCGGGTCTCACCGGGGGAGACAGTCGTCTTCGCTCGATCCTACCGCCTCCCCCTGTCACAGGGAGGCGGAGGAGGGCTGGGCTGCTCCCCGCGTAAAGATGGACGGTTTGAAACAGTGGAAAGACCGGTGTATTTGAAAGGTCGACTCGGCGGAGATGAGAGTGGCCGACGTGGTTTCGAGGGGGAAATGGGGAGACTGGAAGGGAGTTTATGGATGACTTAGTCGCGGGCGAGGGTTGTGGTTGATGAAGGAATGACGTGGGGCTATTGGCGAGTGGAGGTGGTGGAAGGTGAAGACGGGAAAAATGGAAGGGGGAGCGAGGTCTGTGCGAGTGAAGATCGTGGGAGAGATGAAGTCGGGAGGTTGACGATGCAGCTTAACCGTTGGATCTGGAGATCCAACGGTTGAGGGCTAAGCGAGAGAGAGCGGTAGAGATTAGATCGGGGGATGGAGAGATCGATGGTCGATGGATGCGCCACGTGTCAGGCTGAGGTCGAGGCGCCCACGTGCGGTGCAGATGGAGAGTGGGAGTTGATCGAACGGCTGAGAATAATGAGTGGGTTGAGTGGCTAAGATGCGAGATCCAGGGCGCGATCGAAGGGCATCGGTGGCGACACGTGGCAGGCTAAGGGCAAGGCGGCAGCGAACGGCTTAGATGGGGTGCGGGGATGATCAGACGGCCGATGCCAAGGGGCGTACGTGGAGAGATCTGGACCGTTGGATCAGGAGCAGATCCAATGGCTCAGAACGCAGGCGGAAGGGGCAAGGGAAGCGGGCCACGTGGCTCGCCCAGATTAGGCCACGTGGCCCAATCAGGTTATTGCAAGAGTATTTTTGATTTTTGAGGGCTTATTTGGTTGAATTTGAGAAAACTCAAAACATGAAAGTTGTAGATCTTGACGAGATCTACAAGTTTCATGTTGACCAGAACTCGAAAAGGGATCAAACGAGGACCCGAAATATTTTTGAGGGTATTTTTAAGTCTAAAAATACCATGAATTTATGTTTTGCCATTTTTTTGTGGTTTTTAATTTATTTAGGGCTCTGTTAATTATAGGGCATTAACAGGGTTTTATTGACAAACGTTTAAACAAGGGGGTTAATTATGGGAAATAAAGATGATGAAACTGAGGTTCATCAATAACCAAATTAAAACAAGGGGAATGGTAACATTATTGACAAATTAAAACCATATAAAATTGCATATCATTGTTTATGGGAGATTAACCCCGTCATTATTTGAATTTGCTTGCAAGTGAGAGAGAGAGAGAGAGACGAACACTAGGATAGAGCCAATCCAGGATTTTCATATTGACTATTGATTCTCCAAAAATGATTAGCTACTTCTCCAAAAATGGTCCGAATTTCCTTAACAGAGTGGGCGGTTTAGAGGACACTGCATAAGGCTCCATCCTCAAGTACCGGGTAGCCGTTTTACGGTCGGTACTTACATCCATACTAGCCGAAAGTAGGTGCAACTAATCATATGAGTCGGTCCAGTCTTTATGGAAATACAAGCACTTAACAACTCGTTAACTCTTTCAAAGATTGAAATTATCACCAATTTAAATTTGAACAAATAATTGGCCGAACCATTGTGGCCTTCACTGTGTTGAGTTGGTGAATTTGGGGTTTGTATTTGCGTATTGAATTAAGTGACAGTTGATGAATATGTGATTCATCACTCTTAAAGTTGAAAATAGAGCCTTTTCCCGGGTAATTAGGAGCATATTTCCCCCAATATTGCATAATTAGCATTCAAGCATGCATTGATAACATCCGCATTTTAGCATCCACAATTGCACTAAATAAGAAGACAAATTCATCTGTAAAAATCACCTATATATATATTTTACACTAACTCTAAAACCCATAAATTCACTCTATGCTGTATATATTACTAAACAATAATACAAGAAAAGTACCAGAAAAATTCTAACTTGTAAAATTGACAAATAAATCCCCAAACCAAGTTGGAGACCATGGACCTTAGATTGCACATATCTCTCTCTCTCATACAACCTCTGATTAGGTCTACTCACTTCTAAAATAATATACATCCAGTCCTTCAAAATGAGACCAATTTCATTAAAATCGGAGCTTGTATGCAAAACTTGGGTTCTGGGCCCCCCATTGTATACAATATGTATGTATATTTGTACCCTTATATCTGATCTCTTTATTCGACCTCGTTTCCATTTTTAGTCAACATGAAACTTGTAGATCTCATCGAGATCTACAACTTTCATGTTTTGAGTTTTTCCAAATTCGGCCATTTTCTCCCTCTTATTTCATATTCTTCCTCAGCCACTCTGATTGGGCCACGTGGTGCCCTCTGGTTGCGCCATGCAGCCCTACTCATCACGCGCCACGCGCCTCTCTTTTTCCATCGTCCGATGGCACCTCCTTCCCCAGATCTTGGTCATCCATTCCGCCACTCATTTTAGCCATCTGATCTGGGCCAAGATCTCATCCACGCCGTTCGCCAGCGCCTTAACCTCAGAACGCCACGTGACCGCATCTTCACCACCCGATCATAGCCCCAATGATTCCATCTATGTCGTTCATTCCCGATCAAAACCCGACCCTTGGATCTTCATCCTAGATCTCATCCACGCCATTGGTTTCTGCCTCATTCTCAGCCCTCCATGTGGCCACATCTCCACCGCTGGATCTTTCCCAAAATGCCCCCATCACAGCCATTCATCTCCGCTGTGATTCCAGCCGTTCGATCCCCACATCAGATTCAATATCCATCATCCTTTAGAGACACGTCCCCAGTCCACCACGTGGCTCTCCTGCCGCCCTTCGATCGCATCACTTAAATCTGATCCAGACCCTTCCATGGCGCCTCACCCAGAGATGTTGGATCACTAGATCCAACGGTCGAGGCATCATCATCTACCTCCGCAAGCACCTCGCCCACGTCGCCCCACCTCACGATGCCTCCTCCCCCTTTCTATTTTTGGCACCACCATGACCACCATCTCCACCTACTGACACCTCCACGACGTATCCCTGACCTCCCCCATCCTCGCTAGCACCCATGATCCCAATGACGCACTTCCTCTTCGCTGCACACAACCCACGAACCCCATACCTCCATCGCCTGGACCTCCATCTCTTCCCTATAAATACTCCATCTCTGGCCAACTTCCACCCCATCCACCATAGCGAGAGGTTTCCTTGAGCTCCGAGCTACCCGTTGGTGACAGCAATTGAGTGTGAAAGCGAGCGACGACAGGTCTCAACCTCTGGCGAGATCCACGACGTACCCACACTATGCCACAGCTCCTCCGACGAGTTGCTTGAGCTCGGGCCCTCTATCGTCCCTCGAGCGACGACCGGGAGTATCCTTCGAGCTTCCAATCCCTAGGTAGAACCCTCCATTCCTCCTCCGATCTTCTTCTTGTTTTCAGTTGTTTTTCTCTTAATTTTTCCGCCTTCCTTGATTTAAACCGCTCTCCACCAACTTTCCACCGAGCTCCACCTTAGAGCTCTGATCTTCGTGTACCCCTTCATTCGTCCCCACAACACGTCGCACCCTCTCCGACCATAGCTCCGCCTTCACGGTGGAGGAAGATCACCGGTCACCTTTCGCTCCTCCCTCAGGCCTCACTCGTACACGCACGCACTCCTACGAGTACGAGCTCCTATTTTCTGGCCTGATCTAACCCTGCAGGCATGTTATCTTCACTAGTCGGACGTCTCACCGGAGCTCCTTCGAGCTTCATCGTCGCTGACCTTCGGACCGCCTCCGCTTCCTCCAGACATCCTTACGGCTTCCTGACACTTCCACGACCGATTCGAGCTAATCAGGAGCCACCAGCGAGCTTCACCGGCCATGGGGGAGGGCGGCGGAGCCGGGACCACTTCACCGGAGCCCCGCCAAGTCTGCCGCAGGAGGCGACGGACCAGAGGAGAAAGACAGGCATCAACCGTCCGATCGCCTTAATCAGACGGTCCCAATCGAGCCACGTCGCCCCGTGCCCACCACCGTTGGATCTGGAGGATCTAATGTTCCTTACACAACCACGTCGCCCCTTGCCAGCATCTCTAGCCTCCATTGGATACACCTTGATCCCACGGTCAGCATCGTGCCACGTCTCCTTCCCCCGCAGCCGTTGGAACTCTCCAGATCTAACGGTCCAGCACGCGCCACATATGCTCTCTGAGCCTCTTCCCCGACCGTAGGCTCGGAGTAACCGAAGCAGCACCCGAAGCACGGCCGAACCTCCAGAGCCTCCAAGCCTCTGTCCGAGCCTCCGAAGTCTCCCGAGCCTAGTACCTCACGTGTCTCTCACGTGAGGGCTAGGTAAATTTCACAGAGGTCCCTGCAACTTTCAATAATTGCAAATCAGTCCCTGCCAGGCACGTCAAGTGAGGAGCACATGTTCTAGTGGAAATTTTGCACGCATACCCCTAGTATTATAGGTATTTGCACTTTAGTCCCTGTACACATATTTTATTTTGAGCATTTTTAATTTTTGTCTTGCATTTTGGTCCATGTGTTTGCACGTATATTTAGGTATCCATTTATCATCATTTTTAAATTCCAAAAATTGCATGTTGTAGTTTAACTTATGCTTTATCTTTTGAGACACGTGTAATATTTTTGTGAGATTCATAAAATTTAATAATATTATTCTTGTAGAATTTGACATATTTTGCCTACTGTGTGCTTTAAATTAATTATTAAGTTATTTGTTTCTCCAGAAATCACCATAAAATCACATTATATTTTGTTTAAGTCGTCCTACATTGTGTCCAAAAATCATTGCATTTGCACACATTACGAGGCCTGAATAAATCAAATAGTATTTTTCCTAATTGATTTGTAATAGGTCCAATTTACATCATTTTTTAGCTTTCTCAATTTTTCTGGATTTCTCTCACATAGATATAACTAGTATAATTTTTATATCTGGAAATAATATGCCTTGATATTTGTTAAATTTAACTTTGCATAAATTACCCTGTATTCATATTAAATTCATTTTTAATTCAATTAGAGTCTAAAAATTCCGAAAAAATGCAGTAGCTTAGTCACCGCATATCATCTTCTTGCCAAGTTTCATTAATTTTGGACTTCATTTGACTATCTTTTGAGATTAAACAAGGAATTTGGCTTGAAATTGCATTGTATTTTCTATAATTTCATAAAAAACCAAAAATATTCTTCTAGAAATTCGACATCGGGATTAACTGAAAATTTACCTAAGGAGACAACTAACTCCCTGAGTTCGACCTTGGGCTCACCCAAGTAAAATAAATCTACCGCTTGGATTTAATTATACATTAAATTAGAGTGGTGTTTTTGACAAGTTCTCAATTACCTGACTGCAACGAACGACTAACTTAATTCGATTGTTAACTCGGTTGAATTAACAAGGGTAGATGAGGCCTAGTCAAAATGGCGTCGTTGCCGGGGAGGCATGGCTTAGGTTAATTTTTAGGAAATTTTTATTTTTGATTTTTCATCTTTAGGTAGTCTGATTCCCGACTTTTCTTGTGAATATTTTTCTGTCATTTTTATTTGCTTATTTTGTGTCATCCTTTATCTGACCTCCATTTATTTTTGTGCGAGGAATACGAGGAGTCGAAGGCGCTTCGCCAAGCGAGCCAAGGACCTGCATTAAAATAATTTGAGAGTTAGTGAGAGGACTTGTTATTTTTCTTTTCTTTATTTTGCATTTTTTCCAGCAGTTCCCGTTTGAATACTCGTGCGTGTAAGTATAGTAAAAACGTGTCCCTGTGTTCTGTGTGGATTGCTTTGCGTAGAATAGGACCTGCACTTGTGGCTCTTAGAGATACTTTAGGACCTGTTTGTGCTCGTAAAATTCTAGGACCACACTTCACATTTAAAAGACGCATTTAGATCGCAGATCTTAGCCAAATTCAATCTGTTCTTCACTTGCTAATAGAACTGCCTATCTAGGAGCAGCTTTTATTGCTTGCATTTCATGTAGCTTAAAAATTTTAATTCTATTTTGCATCTTGCATAAAAGCGAAAGGATCACTGTAAGTCTTCTCTACTTGGCATTCATCACTGTTTTCTCGTGCATCGGCTTTTCTGGACTCATTTCCCTTGGTTTTTCAAACTTAGGTCTAAAGGAAATTGGGACTAGATGATAGGCATGCTTTGTGGTTGGATTAATCAAGTAATCACGTAACTTAAAACCGGGACCGCTAAACAAAATTGACCAAAAAAATCAATAAAATCAGAGATTATGTTTGCGGGAGATTAACCCCGACCTTGTTATCAGGCTGAGTGAGGGTACTAGAGTGTGCACACCCTAAGGTAGAGATCCAAAATCCCCGCCTTCCATATCGCATACCCCGATCCGAGTAAATATCACAGGCTGAACTACGGGTTCAACTGACCAGTGCCATGTAGCCTCCACCTACTCCGGTAGGTAGATAGGTGTGAAATTGCGGTGCACCACGACAAGTTGCTAGTAGCCTCCGCCTGCTCCAGCAGGTAGATAAGGTCGAAGTTAAAGCCTTATCAGCCTCTGCCTACTATGTAGGTAGATAGGGGCAGGTCCTTGAACTTTCGGCTGGTGATAGGAGCGGAGAAAGGAAGGGCATTGGTATCTTAGGCAACAGGTTAAACAGGGGAGACGCATCCGGCTTTGAGCCGACTCCCTTATAGGTCGCGTAACCTTTGCTACTTGTCTGAAAATTCACACTTAAAATCAACCAGACGAATCGAACTCGATTTCAGGTCCTTCACTGTGTTGAGTGTGAAATCAAGGTTTGGATTCACTTGCTTGCTTCAGGTAGGAGTAAAATCCTATCTTACATTTTTCTCCCGATTCTTCTCCTCACCATCCAAGATGACTGACTGGGGGGATATCTACTCCTGATTCACAAAACTTTCCTTAAACCCCTCACGAAGTTCATCTTCATCGGCCCAAGCGCAACTTGGGTTAACCCGAGCTCATGAACCTCTTGAGTTTGGGAACCATCACTCTTAGGGTGGTTAACCTCAAACCAATCCTTTTCTCTCCTCTAATCTCATCGAGGAAAACCATCGCCTCGATGAGAATGTCTTCATTGATATGCCCTCTAACCTAGACCACTTTCTTTACCCAGGAGAAGAGGACAAGATGCCTCCGAAGAAGCCCCTGTAAGAAGAGGATGATCCTATGCACCGAGTATTCGCCCGATTGGCTAGAGCCGAGTAACTTAATGCAGAACTTATGGCTAGGATGGGACAAGTGATCGAGGCATAGGGAATTGACCGACCCATGGTAGATGCCTACAACCCAACAGAAAATGAGATGCATAGCTGGCTTGCACCTATGGTTCCCCCTGAAGTGTTCGAGCTGAAGCCCCACTTTCTGAGTCTGTTACCGAAGTTCAATGGAAAAACCAATGAAGAACCCTATGCTTTCATGAGAGACTTCGAGCTGGTTTGCAACAAACTTAGTCACCCTAGGGTTGGGCAAGACTACATAAGCTGAAGGCCACCCCGTTTGCCTTAGGAGATAAGGCTGCTCATTGGCTGAAAAATCTCGACGTAAGATGTACGACCTGGATGCAGTTCAAGGACCTATTCTTGAAGAAGTTCTACCCACTCAGTAGGACTAACCAGATGAGAACCAAGATCACGAGTTTTTCCCAGGGACCCAATTAACCATTCCATGAATCCTAAGACTGATTCAATGACTTAATGCAGAAATTCCCTTACCACAGCATTACAAAAGCGATCTTAGTCCAGACCTTGTTCTGTGGCATTTCCTCAGAGATGCATGGGTTAGTGAGTGCCGCATGTGGAGGAAGCTATCTGAACAAGAACAAAGATGTCGTATGGAAAATTCTAGAGAAGATGGCAGAACCAGGCAGATCTCAGACCACTAGGGCCTATCAGTTGTCTCCCTCCAGCCTATCCAACAAGATAACTAGGAGGATTGTAGCGGATCTGACGGATGATCTCATCCCCAGCATAGGGATAATAGCTGACGAGTTAACCATGGTCGAGCAGATTCACAAGAGGGTCAATGACCTTGAGGCACTTTCGTGATTGCCGAAACAAGTGGAGTTATTGACTGAGAAGGTAGCCAAGATACGGCTGCCTGCCTCTTCTACACCACCTGTACCTGTACATCGAGTCCATATTGTAAAGGATCAGGTACAGGGGCCTTAGGGTAGCTGGGTAGAGGAGCAGTAGTACACTCAACAGGAGCAGCACGCATCCCCACAAGTGGAGACGGGATACGAGGAGCCTCCATAGGTGTTCGAGATCAACGAGTTGTGGTACAACCATGACTTCGTCGGCAGACAGTCAGGGATGGGGAACAGTCAGTCACATCGACCTTCCCTAGATTACCAAGAAACCATCTCCGTCCCCACAACACGCTTCGTACAGTCCCGACCCGGACAAGGGTACCAGCCTCAACAGCACCAGCAACAGCGTATGTTCCACTCAGGCCAACAGGGCCCTCCACCACCTTTCCATCAGCAACAGTACCAGCATGGCCAGCATAGCCAATTTAGACACTCGTCCTCTAGTCAGTAGCAGCAAGTTCCGCCCACAAACGAATTGGAGTCCCTTACCTTGGCGATCCAGACCCTGACTGATAGGGTCCAACAGATGCAGAATGATTACATGGATATCCGAACTGATCTAAACCGTATTTCACACACCTAGGATCAGCAAATGGTGCCAAAGACCCAATTCCCGCCCAGGTTCAGGCCAACCCAAATAGCCCGAATCAGGGTTAGAACCGACGAAGAGATCATGTATACTATTCAGATAACTCTCTATCTGAACATGAGATCCTTTCGTACGATAATGTTAATCATATGTCCCTTACGAACGGAAGGATCATGATCGTACCTGATCGAGCACATGCATCGGAGGAAGACATCGCCAAAAGCTTTTACCTGAGGAGAACTTGGAGGCAGAGGAGCAGCAACACCACCACCACAGCAGAAGAAGAGGACTTTGAAGTCCTCAAAGAAGAAGGAGAATAGCACCGGCAGTGAGTCCGGTGAAAACGATGAGGAGCCCACACCTCCGTCTGAGGAGGATGTCCTAGCAGTCGCGGAAGATGCATCACTGATTTTGCAACAACAAGTTCCTTTTAGTCAGAGTCAGAGTTAAAGTCAATATCAGTGTCAGAGTCGTGTAAAGAACTCAGTTTCTCATTTCAATGAACATCTTTCAGTTTCGGAATTTGAGTTAGCATCAATAATCCCTTTCCCCTGAGCTCTTAAGGGTTGAAAGAAGAAAACTAAAAAAATACAAAAAGATGACCCTGAGATGGCAAACTTCTGCAATAAATACATCAAGGTCACAATCCCTTTTGATAAGTATGTGGACATGACACCTGCATTCTAGAAGTACCTTAAGGTGAGATGCACACCTACTAGGGTCAGCACGAAGACCAAAAGCTGTATTGAGAAGCATGTTCTGTCAGAAGCCACTACTTGCGTATTAAAGAATGTGTTTCCAAGGAAACGAAGGGACATGGGTGCCCATTATGTGGTGAGTCATGTCAATGACACTGCATTTGCACGCATTCTCCTTGACAACGGATCCTCAATTAACTTGATGCCTACAACCCTCTATGAGCGGCTTAATCTAGGACCTCTTAGGAAATCCAGAGCACTACTCCAGTTTGCAGATAAATCAATCAAGAGGTCCCAGGGAGAATTGAGGAACGTTATCATCAAAGTCAAGGGTCAGGAGTACATGGTGGACTTTACAGTCCTTGATATGGAGACCCCTCGAAATTGGAGAGATTCTCAGATCATATTAGGAAGGCCCTTCCTTAGAACAACAGGGACCCTATTTGATTACAAGATCGGGAAGATCCAGTTCCAAACTCCAGGCGGAGATGAGGAACTTGAGATGAAGCAGACCAGGTGGCAGAGGCCAGATTCAGAATCCAGCACCGAGTACTCTTCGTCCGAAGCAGATTGTATTCATGTAGACACCGTTGGGCCATGGAGACATAACCCAACTAGCACCGATGAGCCCCTCTCCTCTGGAAAAGATCTTGTGCATGAGTCAGTTTGTGAGACCCTTAGGAACGAGTACAACACAGAAAGTACATCCCCCTACATCTTCGATGACGTAGAGGTCTAGCTGGGCCTGTCAGTCCTTCCCTCTTTAGGACAATAAGAAGATGAGGATGATGAGTCAGACGTAGCTTTTGCCAATTGCTTGGAGACTTTTGATGATCCGACTCCAGAGTTGAATGAGTTGGTGGTAGTAACTTCACAAGTAGATCCAGCCACTACCAGCACCGAGCCAGATTCGATTGAGCTAGACTTCCTTGATGATCACACCTTACCTGAGCTCAAACCTTTACCCACAACACTTAAGTGCACCTTCCTTGCGGGACAAGAGAAAAAGTATCCGATCATTATCAGTTCGCTATTGACCGAGGAGTAGGAATCTCGCTTTCTATAGATCCTGGAGAAAAACCGCAAGGTGATAGGTTGAGAATCTCCGATCTCCACGGGATAAATCCTGCTCTGTGTTCGCACCATATCTACTTAGATAATGAGGCTAAATCCTCTCGTGAATTCCAACGTAGGTTGAATCCAAATTTACGAAAGGTCATGTAGAAGGAGATATAGAAATTGTGTGCACAGGTTTTACTTATCCCATCTCCGATTCCAAATGGGTGGCACCAATCCATGTTGTCCCGAAAAAGTCAGGAATTCAGACGACCACCAATGAGGATGGAGAGGAGATCGTGACACAAGTACCCATGTCGTGGCATGTCTGTGTGGATTACAGACGCCTGAATGCCATGACGAAGAAGGATCATTTTCCCCCTATCATTCATTGATCAGATCTTAGAGAGATTAGTGGGGAAAGAATTCTTCTGCTTTTTAGATGGGTTCTCGAGCTACAATCAAGTAGCCATTACTCCTGAGGACCAGGAGAAAACCACGTTCACATGCCCCTTTGCTACCTACGCTTTCAGGCACATGCCTTTTGGGTTATGCAATTCTCCTGGTACATTTCAAAGGTGCATGATTGCTGTATTTACCGAAATGGTCAGCAAGTTCCTGGAAGTCTTCATGGATGACTTCTCGATCCACGGTGATTCCTTCGATTCTTGTCTTAGGAATCTGGACCGAGTCCTCAAAAGATGTTGTGAGGTCAATCTGGTGCTCTCTTGGGAAAAAAGTCACTTCATGGTGACGACGGGCATTGTGTTGGGGCACGTCATCTCCAAGAGAGGAATGAAGGTTGACCCTACCAAGGTGGATGTGATCAGACGACTCCAACCACCAACGAATGTAAAATAACTGCGGTCATTCCTCGAGCATGTTGGATTTTATCGGAGATTTATCAAGGATTTTTCGAAGATTACCCGACAACTAACTGAGCTTTTAGGTAAAGACATGGAGTTTATTGTTGATCATAAATGTCTTGAGGCCTTTAAGCAATTGTAAGGGATGATCATGGATGCCCCGATCCTACAAGCCCCAGATTGGTCTCTTCCTTTTGAGATCATGATGGATGCCTCAGATTTTGTTGTTGGGGTTGTGTTAGGACAGAGGAGGGATGGCATCACGTTCGCCATACGCTACGCAAGTGAAGTGCTTGATACCGTTCAGCGTAACTATATAGTTACGGGAAAGGAGATGCTTGCGGTAGTGTTCGCCTTGGATAAGTTCAGAACACATTTAATTGGATCCAAGGTGATTGTGTTCACAGACCATACAACACAACGATATTTAATGGAAAAGTAGGACGTGAAGGCGTATCTTCTCAGGTGGATTCTACTTATCCAGGAATTTGATCTGGACATTAGAGATAAACCTGGAAAGAAGAACGTAGCAGCTGATCACCTCTCCCGTCTCAAAAATCTTGATGCGTATGAGGATTCACCTGTTCGAGACTCCTTCCCTGATGAGTCGTTTTTTTATTATCAACTCACTCCCATGGTACGCAAATATCGTGAATTATCTTATCTCCAAGAAAGTTCCCGAAGATTAGCCCAAGAGCCACATAGATCAACTTAAGTCAGATTCAAGACATTACCATAGGGAGGATCCGATCCTTTTCTTTGAAGGACCGGATTGTGTCTGGAGACGGTGTATTCCTCAGGAGGAATATCAGAGTATCCTTACTTTATGCCACAGTCTGGAGGCAGGAGGACACCACTCCAAGAAGAGGACCACATGGAAGGTACTTCAATGTGGCTTATACTGGCCAACTTTATTTCATGATGCGCTCACCTTTGCTAAGTCGTGCCCAGTATGCCAGCAAATGGGAGGAACCGTTGGTTCCAAGGATGAGATGTCGATGCAGCCTGTCATCATTTATGATGTCTTTGACGCCTGGGGCATCGACTTCATCGGCCCATTCTCGGTCAGCTACGGATTCGAATACATCCTTCTTACGGTAGACTATCTGTCAAGGTGGGTGGAGGCTATCCCAACCCGAGCTGCAGACAGCAGGGTTGTCTGTAAATTCATTAGAGATCATATCATCTCTAGGTTCGGGATCCCCAAAGTGTTGATATCTGATGGGGGTAGCCACTTCGTAAACAGAGATGTGAAGAAACTCTTGAAGGATTATGACATCGAACACCGTGTCGCTAGTCCTTACCACCCACAAACCAATGGCATGCTGAGGTGTCGAATAGGGAGGTGAAAACTATATTGCAAAAGCTTGTCCGCCCAGATAGGAAGGACTGGTCTCAGATCTTGGATCAAGTCCTGTGGGCTTATAGGACAACTTACAAGACACCATTAGAAACCTCCCCATTCAGGATGGTATTTGGGAAACCGTACCATTTTCCCGCTGAATTAGTGCATAAATATGAATGGGCAATCAAGAAGGTCAACTAGAACACACACCTAGGGCATAGACAAAGAGAGATGGATCTGAACGAGCTTGTGGAAGTCAGAAACCGAGCATAAGACAACAGTTTGATGTACAAGGACAAGTTAAAGCGTTGGCAAGATAGATATATCGGAAGAAAGACCTTTGTTCCTAGACAGAAGGTATGGTTGTTTAATGCAAGGCTGAAAGTCTTCCAAGGAAAGCTGAAATCCAAGTGGATGGTTTAAAGAGACGCTTGCGAGCGCGGGGATGAATCGCGTGCTTCTCGTAATCCATGTTGATGATCCAAGCGTCGGATCTCCTGATCTCGACACACAAGATATGACGTCTTCTTCACGAGCGAGACACACCGAAGTAGACGGAGATCCACGAGCAGACGATCGGGCATCATAACGACGACGCTGTGGCGATGGAGACTCTCTCGGGCATCGATGGTGGACGGCCATGAGAGGGAGAAAGAGTAGACCTTTAGAGAGAAAGAGAGAGAAAGAGATGTGCTACAATAGTATTTATGTGTAAAGAGAGAGCATGGTATGCCTCTCTATTTATAGGGTTTTGGGATCCATGGATCTCAATCCATGGGACATATAAAATCAATGGATGAGATTGATTTATGTCAATCCAATGGTCAAGATTGTTGTTGGTAAAAGCCAACAACTTGTGATTTAATTTAGATCAAATATATTTGATAAATCAAATATACATCAATCCTAAAATTAAATCAATCAAATAAGGGAGAGTTCCAACATGGAGATTGCCTCCATATGCAACATGGTGGACGACCACCAATTTCCATATTGGTTATGGTGGCCGTCCACTTGATTACAAGTGGGAGGGCAATCTCATGAGATTTCATGAGATTGCATATCTCCATGGTAATCTCCTTTATTAAACCAACAACTTTTTTTGAGTTTTATTCTCCAAAAATAATTCATAATTAATTTTGAGAATATTGCATTCTTGCCATTGGAAAATTGTGAATCACATTCACAACCCAAAATAAAATATAATTTACATTTTCAATTAATTAATCAATGTGTATCCAATACACATTAATAATTAATCAACAAATATAAATTATAATTAGCTCTCTCTAATACATTATAAATCATATTTATAATATATTATGAATAATTGGATATTACTATTCACATTATTCTTATCCACAATAATTAAATCACATATAATTATATTGGATAACTTATTCTCATGTGCCCAAATAATATGAATCACATTCACATTATTCACATCTTTGATAAGCAAATCACATCTAATTATCTAAGATAACTCTCCTTATAATATGAATCAAATTCATATTATTCATGATAATTAAATCACATTTAATTATCCATTTTCTCAATGCTCGGATACATAATATCAACAATGAAATTATCCTGAACCCTTTCAAGGATAATGCGCTTTCTCCACGAATACTTGGAGATAAGGACAGGGCGATTGCATTGTTCCACGTATAGTGACTTGGATATTGAGATCATATCTCAAATCCAGATCGCGGGCCTCCCATAGATGCTTGATTAAATCAAGACTGCAAATCTAATATTCTCATTGCATCTGAATCACATTCAGATTAATGTCCAATATTTGGACCAAGATCAGATCACTTCTCTACTGAGAGGAGTCACTAAAATCCAGACCCGTTTCATCACTCCCTAGGAATGGAAGCGTCATGGTTATACAATTGTTTATGATCACATCACCCTCAGGAATTCCCAATACCTGTACATCCTACATACTGGAAGACTCAGATTAAACCCAAAGTATTAAATCAACTTTATACTGTCTACTTCATGGTTTTATCAGTATGTTTCTCATTCGATCATTGGGAGTCGGTATCGATCATATACTTTCCAAAAGCATATATCATACATAGGTCTTTATCATATACTTTCCAAAGTATATATGAAACCAACAAATTCAGTCAAGCTTCCAAAGCGAGATGACCGTGCGCACGAAATTTGATTCTTCCCAATATCTCATGAGTGAGCTCATGTCTTCCGGTTCAGTAACTGAACCTGTATGATCCCTTTGAGAGATCGTATTACTCATATGCCCTTATATGCACACCAGCGCACTGGTGTATAGACCTTAGTTAGGTCATCAACCTATTGATCTGCCAAATGTACATACTTAGACATATAGTAACACATCTGTCTCCGGTCAGAGATTGTGTGCATGTATCGTGACAGTATACGATATATGACTTTGGTTATCTCGATCTCATTAAGTCAACTCTTTGACCAAACTAATCTGACACCTCCGAATCTCTATTCCTATGCAGATGACCTGCATCAAGAGGTCGGTCAGATATCAGCCTTTAGAGATAAGGATTGCCATCTCCTACTCAGGCTGGAGATCATCTCTTAACGATCATTTGATGGTGCTTGATGAGTCCTCAATCTAACTCTTTAGATATTCATCCAAGCACCAATCTTTATGATTCAACAGTTGAATCAACAACTGTATGATCATCAAGATGATCATGGTACATAACCCTAATTGTACTAAGGGACCTATTATGAAAATTATTCATTCTTCATTTCAGATCAGGGAATGATATTTGCAATAACATTTATTGCATAATGGCTTGCCGTGGGCTCGCATGTCCAACAATCTCCCACTAGCCCAAAGAGCCATTAATGGGCTAATCATTTAAACCCGCACTCATGTGACAATCATAGGCTATTTAGAAAATTGCTAGGTAAGCTGATCAGTCACTCTGTTCCCACGAGACTAAGCCAAGTCCTTTTACAGCACTTGCATATCCCCAGTAATAGTGCTCGCATCTAATTCAAATGTTGCATCTTATGCAACCAATACTCAATTTTGTTAGTTGCAGTGTCCTTGACACTACAGCTTAACAATTATCATATCCAGTATTTCCATAATCCTTATCAAAATACCCATATTCATGGAGATCACTCTCTCTTAAGGTATCCACAGTTAAGACCTTTTAGATCTCTATCTATAAAGTCTTAAGTTTTTGAAGATAAGACTTTGAGATCACTATCTCAAAAATCTTGTCCTCTATGAAGATATTGTTATTACTGCAATCAAGTGTTTTCTCTCCATAGTAGGATTAGCAACACTTTTCTACTCCCACTTCATGGCAGATATCTGGCTTTTGTATACATCTAGCATACACTCAGCTTCTCATAACTTATGCACAAGTGCAAGTAGTTCTAGCATTCACTTCCTCAACTCTTTGAGGTGCTATCCCTTTAGATAGGTCACTACCACATCTTAAGGGAAGGAAGCTTTTTCTTGGAATTTTCCAGAAAAATGGAATAAGTCCAAGGTGTACTACTAATGCGACAGTCCCAATACCCTCTTCTCTTTGCTTCTGAACGACTTCAGAATTAAGATCTAAGAGGTATCCTTGAGATCGTATCTCAAGGTATGGAACAACCACATTATAAAACACTTATTATTATTCTTATATCATTCTAAATGATCTACATTTAGCACGATGAACACAATGGCACTCCCACTAAGCTTCACATGGTTCATTAAGATTTTATCTGAAATCATAACATTTATAATTTCATCAAATCTTATGTTCCAACTATAGGAAGCTTATTTGAGTCCAAAGATGGAGTTCTTTAGCTTGCACACCTTGCTTTCCTCAACCTTGAAGCCCTAGGGCTACTTCATATGAATATCCTCATAGAGGTATTCATAGAGGAATGCAATCTTGACTCACATCATGAAGATGTCATAGTCAAGTTGTGTAGCTATAGTTAGCAATATTCTGATGGGTTAAAGCAAGGTCACTGGAGAGCAAGTCTCATCGCAAGCGATGTCTTCTCTTCGGTGTGTAGCTTATGGTTACGAACCGTGCTTTGCAGGTCTCTACCTTCTCATCAGGTTCCCTCTTTCTCTTGAAGATCCATTTACACCTTAATGGGTCTAACCCTTATAGGTGGATCCTCGAGGGTCCATATACAACACTTGTATATGAAGTCTACATTAGACTTTTATTGCTAACATCCATCTTTCCATGTCATGATCTTAAGAAGCTTCATCATATGAAGTTAGATCATTGTCATATTCAATTGACACATGGAATCCATCTTCAAACTTATATGAAGAGGTATTAGTGTTTCATTTTTAATTGTCTTTTTAGTTTCCGATTCCAGGAGCCTCATTATCATCTCAAGATTAAATGAGTTCCTTTACTTCATTTTCATCTTGATTCTCAAGAGAGTCATCCTCTAAGAATCACATTCTCAGAGATGAGATCCTTAAGAATCTCAAGGTCATAAAGTAGGTATCCAATACCATCCTTTATTTTCCTAATGAAGTAGCACTCTCTAGTGCTAGATTCCAGCTTACATGCATAGAACCTTATTAAGTATATAATCTAGCCTCTACCACATATACATATACCTGAAAACTAAGAGATAATTATGCTAAGATTAATCATTGATCAAATCATGTCACACATGATCAATTGTATCTCCCTACAACTCTATTGAGTTAAGGTTCATTAGGAGGGGTGAGATAGAAATGATACTCATATCTCTATAAGGTATTATATGAATTCATCTAATAGGTACTGACTACCTAGATTAGATCAAATTCATTTAATCTTCCTTCAAATTTTGGTTCTAAACCAAAATTGTGAAATCTTTGAACATTTCAAAGGTTTCTAAGTGAAGAGAAGAAGTCTCATATCACAAATAATCATCAACAGATATCACATATCCATAATGTTTACTATGATATAGATGATTCACATACATCAATATGTATGAGATCCTGAATACCTTGACATCTTACATCTTTCCCAAAGAAGGGTGTATTGAACATTTTACTTTGTATACAATATTCATAAGTATGCAAGTTTTGAAATTTTAGACATTCGAAAGTTTCATCTCTTATTTGTCCATTGATCTCATCAATAGACATATGTCCAAAACATGATGCCAGATCATTGTCAAATGATCTTTATCCTCCTATTGATCTTTAAAGGTTTAATTTTCAGTATTAGAAATCTTAATGAACCATTCATTAATTTTCTAATTTAGTGAAGTCCACTAGATGTTAGATTACTATCTGAAATATATCCATCATAACTCTTTATGATAGGTCTATTCCATAATTCATGCTTATTCCCAACATTTAGAAATAAAATGAGTGTATTCTAATACCCATGTCTTAAGATCAAATTTCTAATATTCTAATACATATGCAACCAATTGCAAGTGTCATTTAGAAAATTGAGATACAATTATTAGACTTTATCTTATCAAATAAGTAAGTCAATTTCAATGATTATATGTAGATTAATTTGATGTACTATCCGATTCCTTCTCTAAGGATTTTAGATAGATTTTATAGTCATACTATCAACACATCAACTTATTGCAGTATTGGCATTCATCCAACTCTTTGGATGTCATATGGAAGTCACAGAAGTACAATCAACTCTTTGACTTTCCTTCCTTCTTGGGTCCAACCCATGCTTCCACTGCGCTCCCTTTATCTATAAGCAACCATTGCTCAAGACAAAGGATCTCTTATGTTAAAATCAAAAATTTCACTATAAGAGTACATGCTTCATTCAATTCATACAATATGAATATTATGAAGCTTCATGAATGACTAGAGTATAGATAGTAGAATGATAACATTCATTGTTTCTACATCCATTTAAACTCTTAAAACTTAGGTTCAGGTAGGTACTCAAACAATTTGAATACATCATCTCCTATAGAGCCACCATTCTGCATAATGCACAGAACCATGTCATTCATGATTATATGTAGAGAGCACATATGTATGCCAGAACATCTTCTTAGATTGTTATAAGGATTATTTGATAATTACGATCATTATCGACATGTTACTTCAAAAGTAGATTCGATGAGATCAAGACTTATAGAGACATAGAAACCCTAGGGTTTTAGTCCTATTGTCTTATTTAATCATCATTCCTCATTATTATGAGGAAACTTGCACATTGCAACCACATACATTATGTGTCCAATTGCAAGTACAATATCTGGATCATAGGTCCAATCCATGATATTTTATTGGTTATTATTGAGTATAATATTGAGTGGGTTTAATGAAGGATTATCTGAAATAAGAAATTTGCATAAACATATATAAATATATAATTTACTTTGATTTAGGAATTTTTATATCAAAGTTGTCTTGCCTTGTCAACATTGAAAGTTCATTCCCTTAATCACTTTCAATATAAGAGATATACTTACCATTATATCTCAGCAAGATTAGGGATCTCCTTCCTTATCTTTGTTACATCCCAATAATATAAGAATCTGCAACTCAGATAAAAAGAAGCGGGAACACATTCCACCTTGCAAGTCCAACTTGCATTCCCAATTCGATCTTTAACACCCGGGCCCACCACCCCTAAGGTGATGTTGACCCGTCGTTAATTGAACCAACCGACATCAGGAATAGAACTCGCTATGCGCAATCCAATATCGCCCCAATAATATGAGGATCCGATATTGGGGTCACTACGCATACGACCTTACTCTTTCGGGAAGCAAAGAGCCCGATCCAGATGCGCTTGCATATAGGAGCTGTCACTTCGGACAAGCGTCTCCTACATACAATCCCTGGCGACGAAACCCTTCGCCTTGACAGGAGACCATGGATGTCACTTATGTGATCCTCCATATCATATTCAAATTCTAATTAATTATCATGAATCATATTCACATAATTAATTCTTCCAAGGGAAATAACGCATCTATTATAATAGAGTGATATTAATTGGATATAATTAACTTAATCATATTAAATTAATTATCTATCCAATTTGATCAACAAACTTGATTTTACTTGAATATATGGCATTATCTCAAAATACGTATTAATTCGAATTTTAATAATTAGAAAATACATCATCATCTTTCAGGCATCATTCGTTCCCTACCCACTGTCATGGCTAGTACCGGTGGGAGTGGGACGGACCGCATACGTTGCAACCTGCTACCCCAGCGATCCCCGACTAGACACCATATCCACCTCGGGAAAAAATAATGCCGAGTCAATCACTTTGTACTTGAGATGATCAACGGTTCTTCAACTGAAATTATAGCATATAGTAATAATCAAAATATTTTTTGATTATAAGGAAATTTTCTAGACAAATTTCCAATCCTATTCAAGCAAGGAGTTTGTTGATTAAGTTTCCAATTATGATCTAGATATAATCTAATCAATTATTGATTGAGGCCAAGTCAATTAAGAAAATAATCATCATCCAATATTTCTCAAATATTTTCCATAATTATTTCATGAAATTAACAATTAATTTCATTAATTGACAATCACATGGTTCTTGATTAGGAAAGTAATTTCAGCAGTGACCCCTACTTACTAAAATTAGCATATCTCAATCAATTTAAATCCAAATTAAGCAAAGTAAGTTTCCATAATTTGATAATTTGATTTACAACAGAACTTATGTGATTTGCACGCATTTAGAGGCGATTCTAAACAGTAATTAACTCCTTAATTATGTTAAGATTCACAGTTCCCGTAACAGTGAATACATGTTCATTAAAACAACCATATCTCGAGCAAACAGAATCCAAATTACGTAAACTCAGATCCTATGGTTTCCTTATTTAATAGGAAACAAAATCCAATTATTATTTTCGTGTTAAAAAATTTAAACAAGGCCGAAATTAATCACCAAACAGAGATGCGAAAATGAAATGCGATAAAACTTTCGCAACCCTAACGAACCCAAGTCGCCTTCGGTTTATGGATCGTATCCAAAACCTTCAACCTGGATCTGATACCACTTTAAGGATATGGTTAAATCCTCAAACGCATCATGGAAGCGTGAGCGTCGCATCGAATACGACGAGGAGCGACTAGTCGCACTAGTTGCTCGATGCAGCGTAATTTAAAAAATTTTCATGCGATGAAACCACATGATCCAAAAACACTTCTTGGATCGTTTCGTCTAAACCATAAATAAGTAATAGAATTACCTCTTGAAGCATGGTTGTGATCGAGTCTCTAAACAAAGAGACCTCCTGTCTCAAGTCCGATCCGACGGAGGAGACGCTTGCGAGCGCGGGGATGAATTGCGTGCTTCTCGCAATCCATGTTGATGATCCAAGCGCCGGATCTCCTGATCTCGACACACGAGATACAAAGTCTTTTTCACGAGTGAGATGCATCGAAGTAGACGGAGATCCACGAGCATACGATCGGGCAACATAATGAAGACGCTGCGGCGATGGAGACTCTCTCGGGCATCCATGGTGGACGGCCATGTGAGGGAGAAAGAGTAGACGTGTAGAGAGAAAGAGAGAGAGAGAGATGTGCTACAATAGCATGTATGTGTAAAGAGAGAACATGGTATGCCTCCCTATTTATAGGGTTTTGGGATCCATGGATCTCAATCCATGGGACATATAAAATCAATGGATGAGATTGATTTACATCAATCCAATGGTCAAGATTGTTGTTGGTAAAAGCCAACAACTTGTGATTTAATTTAGATCAAATATATTTGATAAATCAAATATACATCAATCCTAAAATTAAATCAATCAAATAAGGGAGATTACCAACTTGGAGATTGCCTCCATATGCAACATGGTGGACGACCACAAATTTTCATATCGGTTATGGTGGCCGTCCACTTGATTACAAGTGGGAGGGCAATCTCATGAGATTTAATGAGATTGCATATCTCCATGGTAATCTCCTTTATTAAACCAACAACTTTTGTTGAGTTTTATTCTCCAAAAATAATTCATAATTAATTTTGAGAATATTGCATTCTTGCCATTGGAAAATTGTGAATCACATTCACAACCCAAAACAAAATATAATTTACATTTTCAATTAATTAATCAATGTGTATCCAATACACATTAATAATTAATCAACAAATATAAATTATAATTAGCTCTCTCTAATACATTATAAATCATATTTATAATATATTATGAATGATTAGATATTACTATCCACATTATTCTTATCCACAATAATTAAATCACATTTAATTATATTGGATAACTTATTCTCATGTGCCCAAATAATATGAATCACATTCACATTATTCACATCTTTGATAATCAAATCACATTTAATTATCTAAGATAACTCTCCTTATAATATGAATTAAATTCATATTATTCATGATAATTAAATCACATTTAATTATCCATTTTCTCAATGCTCGGATACATAATATCAACAATGAAATTATCCTGAACCCTTTCAAGGATAATGCGCTTTCTCTGCGAATACTTGGAGATAAGGACAGGACGATTGTATTGTTCCACGTATAGTGACTTGGATATTGAGATCATATCTCAAATCCAGATCGCGGGCCTCCCATAGATGCTTGATTAAATCAAGACCACAAATCTAATCTTCTCATTGCATCTGAATCACATTCAGATTAATGTCCAACATTTTGACCAAGTTCAGATCACTTCTCTACTGAGAGGAGTCACTAAAATCCAGACCCGTTTCATCACTCCATAGGAATAGAAGTGTCATGGTTATACAATCGTTTATGATCACATCACCCTCAGGTATTCTCAATATCTGTACATCCTGCATACTGGAAGACTCAGATTAAACACGAAGTATTGGATCAACTTTATAATGTCTACTTCATGGTTTTATCAGTAAGTTTCTCATTCAATCATTGGGAGTCGGTATCGATCATATACTTTCCAAAAGCATATATCATACCTAGGTCTTGATCATATACTTTCCAAAAGTATATATCAAACCAACAAATTCAGTTAAGCTTCCAAAGCGAGACGACCGTGCGCATGGAATTTGATTCTTCCCAATATCTCATGAGTGAGCTCATGTCTTCCGATTCAGTAACTGAACCTGTATGATCCCTTTGAGAGATCGTATTACTCATATGCCCTTATATGCACACCAACGCGCCGGTGTATAGACCTTGGTTAGGTCATCAACTTATTGGTCTGCCAAATGTACATACTTAGACATATAGTAACACAACTTTCTCCGGTCAGAGGATGCGTGCCTGTATCATGACAGCATACGATATAGGACTTTAGTTATCTCGATCTCATTAAGTCAACTCTTTGACCAAACTAATCTGACACCTCCGAATCTCTATTCCTATGTAGAGGACCTGCATCAAGAGGTCGGTCAGATATCAGCCTTTAGAGATAAGGATTGCCATCTCCTACTCAGGCTGGAGATCATCTCTTAACGATCATTTGATGGTGCTTGATGAGTCCTCAATCTAACTCTTTAGATATTCATCCAAGCACCAGCCTATATTATTCAACAGTTGAATCAACAGCTATATGATCATCAAGATGGCCATGGTACATAACCCTAATTGTACTAAGGGACCTATTATGCAAATTATTCATTCTTCATTTCAGATCAGGGAATTATATTTGCAATAACATTTATTGCATAATGGCTCGCCGTGGGCTCGCATGTCCAACAGACAGGTCCATTCATAGTCTGTGCTATGCATGATAGTGGATGCGTAGAGATATCAGATCTCACAGATGGAGCACATACATCCCTAGTCAACGGACAACTGCTGAAGCACTTCGTCGAACCCAATGAATAGTTAGTCCATATTGAGGAGATTGTATTCATACATGAGACAGACTCAGTAGATACACATAGTGTCGTGCATGAGACCTTCCAGCATTGAGCTCTCGCCATCAGTAGCATCTAGAAGATTTAGATCGCGATCCCTGTATATACTCACCATTCCTGTATATTCTCCCCCCCGCGACTTTAGTCACTCTCCTTGGCTCCATATCTTTTCATGACTATACTTAGGATGAGTATGGGGGGGGGGAGAGTGTTCGAGTCTATTCACTATTCATTGTACATCCTCCAGACCACATTGATCCTCATACTCACTCTTGTCCTGTACTTTGGCTGACCAGCGCCTAAGTATAGGGGGGACCGGTGCCCATCATGTATATACTCATCCATCTCCCCTCTTGACCTCGTCCGCCCCGTTTTTGATCTTCTTCTACACTTAGGCTGCCAGAGCCTAAGTATAGGGGGGCAGGACGACTTCTATACATTTTTGCTGATTTTGTTCTCCTATGCTTAGCACGAGCTATGTCTTCTTCCTCGCTTTTCTTGCTCTGAGGATATAGCACACGCTAAGTATGGGGGGCGTGTATATATTACATATATACTTTACCCATAGCTCGTACTTTCGCATATTTTTGTATATACTATACAATAATTACAAGATGGGTAAAAATTTGAAAAAAAATCAAAATCAAAGGCTTCTTGCATATCATTTCTGCATTTAAAAGGAAAGAAAAAGAGTCTTGCATTTCATTCATCTACATAGCATGTCATCTACATCTCATCTGCATATCTTGCATATGCAAAGTGAAAAGTTAGTGGGTTTTGAACCAAGTTATGAATAGGTGTTGAGGAGGGACTTGATTTGACCTTAATCCACCTAATTTCAGAGGAACCTTATAGGAACTGGAGTTAAGATTTCTCAGGTCAAGTGACTTAATTCTTTGAGTCCGCAAGTCTATGTTCAAATATCATCTTGATTAGTATAAGTAGAATATCTCGTACACATGCATGATTCTTTTAGATTATGACCTAACTTGGACAAGCACTATGCACGTGGCTCTTCATTGATGAGGTGGTGAGGAGGTAGAATCCTTTAGCTTGGAGTAATATATGGGTGGAAACATCCGTCCTCCTCTAGGGAGGGTAGTGCATCTCAACCTAGTCTGGTGGTGTTGACATCTAAGAACGGGATGCTGTGGATTGCAATAATGCTTCAAAAGAGGGATAGTCTACTGGCTCAAGAGGAAAAACTCCTGATGTACATGCTGCACCATGTATATAGTTCGAAAAAAAAGCAAGAAACTCCAAAAAATAAGACAGGCCTGAGTAAAAATAAAATACCTATAGGAGTATGTATATTAGCAAGAAATCTGCAGCTGGGTGACTTGGCAACATTGGTTAGGCATCCTGGGATAGGTAGCTACGCTAGATACTGTCCATTCTTTTCTCCACCCCTCCTCCTGAGCTGGTCGCACTTGAACTTAGAAGGGAATACCCCGCTCCTTGAGGAAAGAGTTACTGGACCGGGGAATTAGAGTTACCTTGCTAGAGGAGGCTAGTTCTTAGCCATTTCTGATGTGGAGAGCTATTTTACACTTACACAGTACAAGTAAGAATCATAGTCATCAGAAATTTGGGTTTGAGGATTTGTTCTGACCTAACAATTAAGGCATCTTGAATAGAAGACTTGTGGAACTTAAAGTATGTTAGGTCTTAAGTTCAGATCCCAATAAGGTTCTGCCACACAATTAATCCAAAGGTCGAGTCAAGCTCCATTTTCAACTTTTGTTCATGACCTTGGTATGGAACCAAAATCATTTCACTCTTGCATTTCATATTAGTTTCTCGGGGACGAGCAAGGTTTAAGTATAGGGGGTTTATGAATATGTGATTCATCACCCTTAAAGTTGAAAATAGATCCTTGTTCTCAAGTAATTAGGAGCATATTTCCCCCAATATTGCATAATTAGCATTCATGCATGCATTGATAACATCCGCATTTTAGCATCAACAATTGCACTAAATAAGAAGCCAAATTCATCTGTAAAAATCACCTATCTATATATATATTTCACACTAACTCTAAAACCCATAAATTCACTCTATATTGTATATATTACTAAACAATAATACAAGAAAAATACCAGAAAAATGCTAACTTGTAAAACTGACAAATAAACCCCAAACCAAGTTGGAGACCTTGGACCTTAGAATGCACATATCTCTCTCATACAACCTCCGATTTAGGTCTACTCACTTTTAAAATAATATACATTCAGAGACCTTCAAAATGAGACCAATTTCATTAAAATCAGAGCTCCTATGCAAAACTTGGGTTCTGGGCCCCCATTGTATACTATATATATGTATATTTGTACCTATCACTTTATTCGACCTCGTTTCCATTTTTGGTCAATATAAAACTTATCTCATCGAGATCTACAACTTTCATGTTTTGAGTTTTTCTAAATTCGGCCATTTTCTCCCTCTTATTTCATATTCTTCCCCAGCCACTCTGATTGGGCCACGTGATGCCCTCTGGTCGTGCCATGTGACCCTACTCATCACGCGCCACGTGGCTTTCTTTTTCCACCATCCGATGGCACCTCCTTCCCCTAGATCCTGACCATCCATTCCGCCACTCCTTTCAGCCGTCTGATCTGGGCCAAGATCTCATCCACATCGTTCGCCAGCACCTTAACCTCAGAACGCCACGTGGCTGCATCTTCACCACCCGATCATAGCCCCGATGATTCCATCTACATTGTTCATTCCCGATCAAAATGCGACCCTTGGATCTTCATCCTAGATCTCATCCACACCATTGGTTTCCGCCTCATTCTCAGCCCTCTACATGGCCACATCTCCACCGTTAGATCTTTCCCAAGACGCCCCCATCTCAGCCATTCATCTCCGTTGTGATTCCAGCCGTTCTATCCCCACTTCAGATTCAATCTCCATCGTCCTTTAGCATCGCGTCCCCAGTCCTCCACGTGGCTCGCCTGTCGCCCTTCGATCGCATCACTTGGATCTGATCCAGACCCTTCCCTGGCGCCTCTCTCAGAGCTGTTGGATCACTAGATCCAACGGTCGAGGCGTCGTCGTCTACCTCTGCAAGCACCTCTCCCACGTCGCCCCACCTCGTGATGCCTCCTCCCCCTTTCTATTTTAGGAACCACCATGACCACCATCTCCACCCACTGACACCTCCACGACATAGCCCCGACCTCCACCATCCTTGCCGGCACCCATGATCCCAATGACGCCCTTCCTCTTCACTCCACACACCCTACGAACCCCACACCTCCATCACTTGGACCTCCATCTCTTCCCTTAAAATACTCCATCTTCGGCCAATTCCACTTCATCTGCCATAGCGAGAGGTGTCCTAGAGCTCCGAGCTACCCATTGGTGACAGCAACTGAGTGTGAAAGTGAGCGACAACAAGTCTTCACTTCTGGCGAGATCCACGACGTACCCATGCTGTGCCGCAGCTCCTCCGACGAGCTGCTTGAGCTCAAGCCCTCTGCCGTCCCTTGAGCGACGACTGGGAGCATCCTTCAAGCTTCCAATCCCCAGGTAGACCCCTCCATTCTTCCTACGATCTTCTTCTTGTTTTTAGTTGTTTTTTTCTTAATTTTTCCGCCTTCCTCGATTGACACCGCTCTCTACCAACTTTCCACCGAGCTCTGCCTTGGAACTCTGATCTTCGTGCACTCCTTCATTCATCCCCAGGACACTTTGCACCCTCTCCGACCATAGCTCTATCTTCACGGTGGAGGAAGATCAACGATCACCTTTCACTCCGCCCCCAGGCCTCACTCGTACAAGCACACACTCCCACGAGCACAAGCTCCTATTTTCTGGCACGATCTAACCCTACGAGCACATTATCTTCACTGGTCGGACGTCTCGCCGGAGCTCCTTCGAGCTTCATTGCCGCTGGCCTCCAGACCTCCTCCGCTTTCTCCAAACATCCCTACGGCTTCCTGACACTTCCACGGCTGATTCGAGCTAACCAGGAGCCACGGGAGAGCTTTACTGACCATGGGGGAGGGCGGCGGAGCCAGGATCACTTCACCGTAGCCCCGCCAAGTATGCAGGAGGCGGCAGATCTGAGGAGCAAGACAAGCAGCTACCGTCTGATCCCCTTGATCGGATGGTCCCAATCAATCCACGTCGCTCCGCGCCCGCCACCGTTGGATCAGGAGGATCTAATGGTCCTTACACAGCCACGTCGCCCCTCGCCAACAACTCCAGCCTCTATTAGATACATCTTGATCCCACGGCCAACATCACACCACGTCTCCATCCCCCGCAGCCGTTGGATCTCTCCAGATCAAATGGTCTAGCACGCGCCACATACGCTCTCCGAGCCTCTTCCCCGACCCTAGGCTCGGAGTAACCGAAGCAGCACTCGAGGCACGGCCGAACTTCTAGAGCCTCCAAGCCTCCGTCTGAGCCTCCGAAGTCTCCCAAGCCTAGTACCTCACGTGTTTCTCACGTGAGGGCTGGGTAAATTTCATAGAGGCCCCTGCAACTTTCAATAATAGCAAATCAGTCCCTGCCAGGCACGTCATGTGAGGAGCACGCGTTCTAGTGGAAATTTTGCACGCGTACCCCTGACATTATAGGTATTTGCACATTAGTCCCTGTACGCACATTTTATTTTAAGCATTTTTAATTTCTGTCTTGCATTTTGGTCCTTGTGTTTGCACGCATATTTAGGTGTCCATTTATCATCATTTTTAAATTTCAAATATTGCATGTTGTAGTTTAACATGTGCTTTATCTTTTGAGACACGTTTCATATTTTTGTGAGCTTCATAGAATTTAATAATATTATTCTTGTGGAATTTGACATATTTTGCCATTGTATGCTTTAAATTAATTATTAAATTATTTGTTGCTCCAAAAATCACCATAAAATCACATTAGGTTTATTTAAGTTTTCCTACACTGTGCCCAAAAATCATTGCATTTGCACGTATCACGAGGCCTGAATAAACCAAATAGTATTTTGCCTAACTGATTTGTAATAGGTCCAATTTACATCATTTTTTTAGGTTTATCAATTTTCCTGGATTCCTCTCACATAGATATATCTAGGATAATTTTTATATCTGGAAATAATGTGCCATGATATTTATTAAAATTAATTTTGCAAAAACTACCCTGCATCTATATTAAATTCATTTTTAATTCAATTAGAGTCTAAAAATTCCAAAAAAAATTGCAGTAGCTTAGTCTCACCGCATATCATCTTTTGGCCAAGTTTCATTAATTTTGGACTTCATTTGACTATCTTTTGAGATTAAACTTAGAATTTGGCTTGAAATTGCATTGTATTTTCTTTAATTGCATAAAAAAACCAAAAATATTCTTCTGGAAATCTAACATCAGGATTAACTGAAAATTTACCTAAGAGACAGTTGCCTCCCTGAGTTCAACCTTGGGCTCTCCCAAGTAAAATAAATCTGCCGCTTGGATTTAATTATAAATTAAATTGGAGTGGTGTTTTTGACAAGTTCTCGATTACCTGACTGCAACGAACGACTAACTTAATCCGATTGTTAACTTGGTTGAATTAACAAGGGTAGATGATGCCTAGTCAACAGTGCACTTGCACATAGTTTTGCAAATTAATTTTTACCATTCTCTTTGAAGATGTCAGAATGTTGGCATTCATATCCAGACTCTGTGGGTCGTGCTTACATGACAAATTCCCAATCTTCGTATCCACTTTCTTTTCAGAGGAACCCTCTCTTTGAGGTAGTTCCTCCCAAGCCATCATTCTTTTCACCCACCCACCCACCCTCCCTTGGCTGAAACTTCAAGATATGAACTCAAAGAAGCAAACAAGTATTATATGGAGCGAGCGAATTCGAGATGACTACAAGCGTAATCGACTTCAATAGAGGAACACGATTCCCGGTTACATATGATAATTCACTATTCGAACCATCCTCCACACGGGATGACTCACAACCCGAGTATGATCACTTTTTCTTTGGCCATACAAATGACACCCAAAGTCAAGAAAATAGGACTCATGACCAGACCCTGATAACAGAGACTGACTACTTCTCAGTTAAGGAGAAAATGCTAATGTCATGGCATACCAAGCATAGTCACTCAAATCTAAGTCATGAGATGACAATGGATGACATAGCTCAGATCAATAAGAGAAAAGAGGTTTTGACAGAATAATTTGATAATGTCATCCAAATAGTAAAGGACATTATATCCAATCAAGAGGAATAAAAAAGATCACAGAGTGAACCTGAAACACATAATGTGTTTGATTCCCTCATACAAACACCACATACACCTGACCAGTCCACTGACCATCTTACTGACTCTAATGAAAATTCCAAAAAATAATAAAAAACCAGAAAATTTGAAAATTTCGGACAACATCAATATGGAAGAATTTTGTAAAAGTCTGATCTTAGAACTTCCATTAATCAAGGCCATAGAGTATGTATCTGATCTTCATAGATTTGTAAAGAGTCGATTGTCACCTAAGAAGACAGGAAAGAAAATATCTTGAAATGAATATCATCTAATTACTATAGCCAGTTCAATGGTGCTGACTCATACAAGCAAGACCCACAAAGTCAAATGGTTGACCAAGTGACTTGTGAAATGGAGAATATGAGTTTAATAATGTTCGGATTGACGACGATTCTACCCTGAACATCCTCCCAAACTCTGTATTTGATCGACTCGAACTCAACCGCTTAGAAAGATCCAGGTGATTGTTCAATTTCCCGAGCGATCCATAAAAAGATTGAGAGGAATTTTTTCTGTCATTGTTACTTTCCAAGGTGTCGTACATATAGCGGACTTCATTGTCCTGGACATTGAACACCAAGGAGATTTATGTGAGACTCCCATTATTTTGGGGAAGACGTTTTTAGCTTATACTAGAGCAACTATTGATTGCGAGACTCAAGACATTATATTCCTGAACCCAAACCAAACCAATCAAATTCTCAAGGACACACTGAACAATCGAAGCTATTATTGAGTCGAACACGACTTTTGCTGATTATCTTGACCATGATCCAACACATGTGACTACTAATGCTAAACCAACTGAGAGCACCAATACCTACTTGGGTCGTGGGCTTACCTTACAAGAATATTACAATTTATATGGAGACTCATCTGATACAGAACCTATGGTCAGTACCTCACATAGAATACCCCCCGAACAGACTAAAATTGTCACCTTCAACATTCTGAAAAAGGAATCTTCTAAGTATTCCTCATCAAGTTTAGAGAAGGTGATCATTACGAGTGAGATCAGTTCAGCAGTTCAAAAGCCTGATAGGAACAAGCAGTCGTATGTCGACCCAAATTGGACTTTCCTCGACACTCACTATTATTTTTCTAGGGCCGACTCCCCTGGTCCCATTCAATACATCGAAACAATTTGTTATAAACAGACAGATACTTGTTTATCTAAATATTTTGAGGAAGAACATATTGACCCAAAAACTAAGTGAATTCTAAGGAAAGAATTCAAGAATAAGAATAGTTAGAGTGACATGACCTTTAAGTATTATTCTAACGACAGCTCCAACAATGGCTGGGAATCTTCTAATTCATCTTCTTTCTATCAATATTCCCTTCCACCAAATTCTTTGAAAAAGATCAGCCATAAATGATGAGAGTCTGGTCGATCAAGGTTAAGTATCAAGAAATAAACAAGGTAATTGTGACCCCAACCAATCAAATGGAATCAACAAGAAGAAATAACCACTCAGAAATAAATAAAAAACAATCAACACATGTGTAAGCGGTTCGCTATTTTATTTATCCTGTATAGCAACCACAGTCGAATATAAGGAGCACGAAAACCTACGAAGTAGTCAAATATCTTAAAATAACAAAAAAATTTTAGTGTTTTTTAATTTTGCAAATTTTTAATTTTTAATAAGAAAACAAAATCAACCAAAAGTAAGAAAAAGGAACACAACTATCGTTTTTGTATTTTTTAAGGCTAAAAATACTCAGAAAATTAGGATAAAAATATTTTTGGATTTTTGACATTTTGAAATGTTTTTGTAATTTTCTAGGATTTTTCTAGTGTTTTTTATGGTTTTCTAAAAATCAAAGAAAGCACAAAAATGCAAACAATGCACAACTAGGACTAAATTGCAAGCTAAAAATATCTAAAATTCCCTAAAGTCATAAAATATGAAGAAAAACCTACAAATAGGAACTGAAAATAGATTTGTATATGATTTTATATTGTTTTTATAAGTTTTTAGATCTTAGAATGAATTTCCAAACAAAATTAATATTGTAGATAAAACACACAAAAAGACACTAATAGGAATTTTTTGGAATTTTTAAAACGTTTTTTGAATTTTGATAAAATTTTCTATG
The DNA here is from genome assembly GCA_037367405.1 of Ottelia alismoides. Classification (NCBI taxonomy): domain Eukaryota; kingdom Viridiplantae; phylum Streptophyta; class Magnoliopsida; order Alismatales; family Hydrocharitaceae; genus Ottelia; species Ottelia alismoides. Next base: position 46,938 of record JAZKJV010007369.1, on the reverse strand, counting down.
CCAAATAGGGACATTTTTAAGGATTTTTTATTTTACAAAAATATTAAATGCAAAGAAATTAATCTAAGAAAATCACAATAATAGTACACACCAACATGAATTAATGATAATTTTTAGATGATTTTTTGAATTAATTAGCTATTTATTAAGTACAAAATACCAAGTTTAAGTAGGCACAGTTTATATGGACCATTTTGCAAACAAAATAAGTTTTTGAGCCAAACAATAACACCCTTTAAAATTCCTGGGCCGTATATGCAAAAAGTACAATCAAGCACACATGACGCACATGATCCATACTAACATGGGTATATCAGCAAATATTAAAATCATGGCATTCAATTCAAATGAGATAAAAAGTGCATGACATACAGTGCAAATAACCCAAAAGTCACGTGGGCATACATGTGCCACAAACTGAGAGAGACTAAAATGCAAATAGCTAAAAACACAAGGTCCAAACTACAAAATGTCTTAACTACATTATTTATTTAGTGATCTAATATGAAATAACTAAACATGTGAGGGTAAAGAGGAGATATACCCTTGTAGGACATGTGGCGCGCGTGAAGGAAGTCGTTGGCGTACAGCTCTGATCGCCCGGCTGCTGCAGATCTGATGGCTCAGGATATGGCCGAGAACGTGCGGGCAGATACGTCAAGGGGAGTCAGATCTAATGGCCTCAAAAGCTACTACGTTTGGCATCTCAGATGCGATCTGGCAGAAGAGTGGGGCCCATCCGACTGTGGAGAAGGGTTCTAGAAGAACAAACCCCAAGCGACCTTCAATCGAGCGAGAAAGGGAATCCATCGTCCCAATGAAGGATCTGAAGGGTTAGGTGATCTCAGGGATGCTTTGCGCGTCAGGTGGGCTACTCCGATGAAGATGGTGACAGCCGGATCAGCTTGGCGGTGGGGGCTCGTCTGAAGGTGCTCCGCCTGAGCAGTTGGGGGATCGAATGAGGTTCCAGGTGCGTGTGAGTGCCTGCAAAGGATAGAAGGACTTGGGGCGGAGCTCTGGTAGAAAACCGTTGAGGCTACTGAGATGAGAGATTTGATTGATACATGCATCACTGGAGATGTTGGATCTGCGAAAAGACATCGATCTTTCGAATCTCTGGAGCAGACTGTCGTCATTCAAGGATCATATTAGATAATGATAAAAGATGTTTTATCCGAGGACCATCATGAAAGGGTTGTCTCTTATATATGCAACTGGGCACAAAAATCGGTGATCCCTTTCAACGCATTGACCACGAAACAATTCAAGCAGGTGGTGGAGGCAACTGGGATGTATGGTCCAGGTCTCAAGACTCCTATGAGGTATGAGATTAGCGGTCCATTTTTTAAGAAGGCAATCAAGAAAATATATGATGACTTACAATGTCATCGAATTACATGGAAGAAGACATGATGCTCTATAATGACCAGTGCATGGACGGACATGAGAGGACGAAGCATCATGAACTTATGAGTCAATTGCTCCTTGGGGACTTCATTTTTTAAGTTCGTAGATGATTTTGACAAGACACACATGCCGAGTACATAATTCAGCTCATGGATGAGTGCATAACTAAAGTTGGTGTGGAGAATATTGTTCAAGTTGTTACGGATAATGCTTCGACAAATGTAGCATCAGGAAGATTGTTGCTCACAAAATATCCACATATATGGTAGACTTCATGTGTTGCTCATTCCATTGATCTTGCTTTGGAGGAAATAAGCAAAGATTTAAAAGTAAAAAACGTAATAAAAAGGTGATGGCACTCACGATTTTTATTTATACTCTCACTAAAACATTGAGCTTGATGTGGAAGTCCACAAAAAAGAGAGACATTGCTAGACTAGGGAAAATGAGGTTTGCTACTACTTTTCTCACTCTTGAAAGAATTCTAGAGAAAAAAGACAAGATCGGGTTGATGTTTTCGTCAGATGAGTGGAGGACCTGTAAATGGTACAAGACAAAAAATGGAGAACAAGCGATGTCCGTAGTTTTCAGCGCTACTTTTTGGAATAACACCGCATTTGCAATCAAAATTTTCACACCTTTGGTTCATCTATTGTGTGCGGTTGATGCAGATCGTCGCCCATCCACGGGCTTCGTTTATGGAGGGCTTTAAGAGGCAAAGAGAGATTTAATTATAGCTTTGAACAACGCAGAGTCATCTATAATTTTTTGTGGATGCTATTATCTCAAAGACCAAGGGCATGCTTGATACTCCATTGCATCTAGCTGCTTACTGTTTGAAGCCATACTTCTTTTACATGAAGTGTGGTGGTGATGCAGATATTGTGGAGAAGAGAGGTTTTATGGAATATATGGAAAGAATTTATCCAGATTAGAATATACAAGATGCTATCACCACAAAGAAGCTTCTTGGTTACATACATGGTCACAGGGCATCTGAGAAGCCATTAGCCATGAGGTATATGATGAGAAATGATGAAAATTTCGATCAAAGTATTCCAAGAATTATTTTTCAATTAATGCCATTTGGATCATATTTGATTTCATTGACTTAACCAAATATCTATTTTATTAGCTAATTGGATGTACAAATCAATGTCCAATAAAGCGACCGAGTAAACCACATACTCGGTCTCATACTCATACTCGGTAGCCTTGCCGCTCTGAGTATGGTGAAACGACCATGTATGCGGGTTGAACGGCATACTCGGTCGAGTATACCCCCTATGCAGTCGCCTACTCAGCTGCTTTTCTAATAAAGATTTTTTATTATCTGCATAATAACATAAAATCGCATACTCCCCGCATATAACTACATACTCTTATGCATAAAATCACATATTCCCGGCATACTCTCCCAACTGAGTATATTAACATAATATTAAAATTTTATTTATATTGTTAATAATAAAATTACCAAACCGCATAAAATCGCATACTCCCCACATATTGTATATTCTCTATGTAGTGACCCCTCCGACTGAATACCGCATAGCGCCTTCATGAACATTGGTACAAATATGGAAATGACACACCACATTTGAAAGACATGGCCATTAAGATCGTGAGATTGACTTCTGCATCCTTTGGATGTGGGCGCAACTGGAGTACGTTTGACTCGGTAGTGACTCCAATGACCCATCTAACAGAAATACTGGAAGTAAATTAATAATTGATAGTCATTAATCACAGTTTTTGCAATGTTGCTTACAGATCCATACCAAGAAGAGAGGTAGGTTGGATACAAAGAGGCTAAATGATCTTATGTATGTTTATTTCAATTCCAACCTGATGGAACGCCATCTTGAGAAAGGAAAAGATCCTCTTTCCTCTCGTGATCGTGCACATTTAAGTGAATGGATTGGAGAGGTCAATGTACAAGTTCAAGATAAGGAGGTCTTTCCAGGTTCCGGATTGACATGGGGTGCAATGACTCATGCAAGTGGTGTTGAAGAGAATTTGGAGTTGAGAAGAAGCCAAAGAGGCGAATGCGACAAGGGAGCTTCATCTTCGAGCTCAAATGTTGCACCTATATCCTCGAATACCTAAAATAGAAATGATCATCGAAAATGTCAAATATTTCTGGGTATCCGTTTCGGAAGAAGTGGAGGAATTTCTACCCGAAGACATAGACGATGGTGAAGAAGAAGAAGATATTGATTTGGATGATGACCTTGATGAAGATGTTTGACTTTTTACTTGTTGCTTGAATTATTTTTATTTTGACATGTTGTATCTATTTGTAAACATTAGCTAATGTTATGTAGCCAACATTTGTTCTTAACTTGCTACTTTTTTCCTTCAATTGCTTTTTCTATCTTTTGTAAAATTGAAAATTGCTAAATCTATGCAAATTTATGATTGAGTATATGTATAAAGTATAATTTATATACTCAAAGTCGATAATATTCGACTAAATCCGATTAGTCGCCAGACTGCTGACTAATTCTTAGCCAATGACTCGGCCGACCGAGTACCGACTGCCGACTTCTGCAACCATGGCGATGGCAGTGACGTGAGCGATCGTCCATCTGCAATGCGACGCTATAGCATGGAGGTCATAACGAGGTATGGCCACATAGTGTGTGGTAGTTCCGTCGCACAAGGGTTTCATCACGGAACACGATAGTGGGTGGTCATGCAACAGTGGTGTGCGATGATGACAGTGGTCCACGGTGTTGTTGACGGCGCGATGGTTTTAGTGGTAACGGCAACAGTAATGCGTTGGTGGGAACAACATGTGGAGAGGAAGGAGAATGTTAGTGGTGGTGCCATGTTGTTGTGATAGGTGGGAAGGACCTACGATTAAATGAACTAATAATACATCAAGTCTCCAAAGATGTACCAATAAAATGATTTATTAATATGAAAAATATCAGAAAACCTACCATCAAGCTCATGGCAGACATGCCATCAAACTCATGTCCTATGACAGGTCTCCAAAAATCTATCATCAAAGTAATGACAGTTCTAAAATACATGTCATCAAACTCATCAAAGGTCCTCCAAATACATGTCATCAAACGCATGACAGGCCTGCCATCAAACATATGACAGTCCCAGTACCATGAAACTCATGGCAAACAAGTTATCAAACTCATGACAGCCTCGCAATTCTAGCAATTAAACTCATTGCTGATTCTTAGAAGATGCCACTTATCATGCGTAGACATGGAAAAAATTTCCACGCATCAACCATCCAACAAGCAACATCAATCACATGCAGTTACTGATGTGTTATGCCATACGGGAACCATTTTTCATCTAAATAAATCTGTGTTAGCATCAGATTTGATTTGTTTTTTACTCAAAATATTAATAAAATCAAAGCATTGTCAAAAGATCAAAATGACTTATGAATCCAATAAATATAAAAGATCTTCGAACATAGTTGTTGAAGGAGACAAGCTAAGGTTTCTTTACTTCTTTGGCTAATAGTGATAGAACGTGTATAAGTTACTTCTTTCTGTTTAATTTTTTTGACACACACATAAATATATGATATTTATGTATGTGCACATATGTAAGCTTTAATGAATAAAAAGTTACGGGTTTTTGTTTTGAGGAATGATGATATTATCACCCAGATGGTCCACTTTTCGTATGGCTAAATATGTTACTATTCCATTCACATTCTCCTCCCCTTTATCCTCAAGAAGAATACAAAGAATGAAACAACCAATACAATGGAAAGATCACCCTCTTTGTCTCCCTTCCAAGGATTTTATGATGTGCTTCTCTTCCTCATTGTGTCTGTATCCCTTCTACTCATTTGTATGTTCCCCTTTATTTATTTATTTATTTTGAATGATGTTGCACTCCCTTGATATGTATCTCGTATTTTTCTTCAACCATTGTTGGTCCACGACCACAATATCCACCAAGCTAGGATTCTGTTGCAAATGCCTCCATGTTCCCAATCATGTACCATACTATTGTTGTTGTTGTTGTTATGTTTTATATGTGCGATCTTGTTAAGCATATGCTGTTTATTTGCTTTTTTTTACCACAAACTAGTCTCTATTTCCATTATTTATTTTCATGTTAATAACTTTTTAATGTAACTAGAAACTATACTTCAGCCATCAATGTATAATTCCATGTCCTTTTTATTACGTACAATAGGCTAAATCATTTAAACATACCTACAAATAACCCAAGTGGGGCATTGTTGAACGAGAGATTTCGATAGGGTCTAAAAAATGATCCTCACTAGAAGAGTAGCGAAGATGGAATGTCGCTGAGGCAGCCTTTCCCAAAAGTCTCCCATTCAAACAACAATTAACCCACATATGAATAAATCAATGAAAAAGCATAATGTGGAGTTAAAATTTATTATAACTCTATAATAAAGGTATATAGTGTGTAAGCATGTGTAGAGGTCGAAATCATGGAGCAAATGGTAGATTGTGCAAGTAAATGCAAAACTTGTTCTTTTCTCTTGTCTGTGTATTGTGTTTTTGTATGGGTTTTAATATATATATATATATAGGATTCTAATTTTTATATTCTCTTTTTTTAAAAATGGTTTTTTATTTAATATATTTTTTATTTTCTTTTTATTCTAATTTTCTATTTTTTCCTTTTTAAATAGTATAAGCTTATACAAGGATATATGCACAATATTGGCTACTATAATTATGAATGCTAATAAAAATAAACAAAATACACAAAAAATGTTTGTGGGTTTTATATAATTTTCTTTGTGATTTTCTCTGGAATTTTTGCATATTTTTATATATTTTTAAAATAAAAATACCCAAAATTAGGCAATAAATAAATAAGCAGAATTAATTTGAAGATTAAAAATAGCAAGTAAAGTCCAAAATTCTCCAAATCAATTCTAATATATATATTAATATACAAAAAATCAGAGACAAAGAAATTTCGGGGGGATTTTTTTGGGAATTTTATTTCATTTTTACTAGATTTTGGAGATTTTTATTTTCTTACTTTTCCTTTTTCTATTTTAAGGGTTTTTAGTCTGGAGTTAGAAAACAAAATAATAAACAACATATAATTTTTTTTGGAATTTTTCAAAAAGGTGTTTTTGGGTAATTTTTAAGTCAAACCAGGGAAAAAATGTGCCCATTTAATTTCTAATAAATAGGTAAAATTCCTAAAATGCAAATCCGAAAAATGTGGAGTGAAAATACATGCTAGCATGCATCTAACCCTATTTTTGCATAATTTTTGAAGCATGAATACTATTTTTAATAAGTGAATTTCAAGTACAAAAATACATGTACTGATGAGGGCATATTTTCAATTAAAATTAAGATAAGTGGTTCATGTGAAAATTTCCCAAAAATATACAAATAATATTTTAATTTTATATACTATTTTACATTTTACAAAAACATCAGGACAGATATGCAATTTATCTAGCTCACATGGGAAGACACATGAGCTGAGCTGAAGTAGACCCATTTGCAATATCAATAAACATCATGGGCCTCTATGCAAAATCCCTAATTTTATTTACACTACAAAAAATATCTACTAGATTAATCAATAAAGATAAAAAGGTGGGGGCTAAATATGCAAATTACCTCCACAAAGATGCGGCGAATGATTGAAATGGCTTGACTTATCCACGTGTCATGCCAACATCGCACAATAAACTTTCAAGCTTGGACATATGGGATTAGATCCCATATCTGAGATCTACGACTGATGGTGCTCCTCATATGACGTCCAATGGATCATGTGAAGAACATGGCACGATCCGACGGTTTTGAAGGTGTCTGCAAGAACATCTGAAGAACTCATGGTGGAGAGCTTCAATCTGTGATATCGTCCTCCTTCGGCGTCGTCTAGGCCCAAGGAATGGTTCTACAGGTCCTTGGAAGGTATGCGCATATCCTAGTGGTTGAAGGTGGTCTAGAGTCCACTGATAGGGTTGTGGCGATGACGTGAAGACTGGGGCACCTGAAGGTCCCTTCCTTCCTTGGGTCGAGGGCAAACTGCCTCGACCCGATTAGGCATGGAATGGACGAGGTGTTGGTGTGGGCAGAGAGGTTTGGCGGGATGATGGAGGATGGACCTAGATTCTCAGATCTATGGTAGATCTTAGGGACTGGAGCATGAGAAATAGTGAAGAAATGAGAGGGGAAGATAAGGGGGTGGGAAGCTGCACTCGGCGATGAGGTTTTACGGTAGAACAGAGCGGCCAGAGCTCTAGAAAGAGCTGCACGTACCTAGGAATGATAAATGCACAGCTCGAACTTGGCCAGGACGACCAAGGAGCAGGACGGGTCAGAGCTCCATCATGGGTGCACCTTCCTCCTCCTTCGTCGTTGCCAACACCTCAAAGGGCCACCCCCTATCACCAGGATGCTCGCTTGGCTGAGGTGGCTGGATTTAGGGTTTGGAAACTTACAAACAGCAAAAGGAAGAAAAAAGTTGTTATTTATAAATAAGGTGGTCACCCTTATTGACCTAGGGTTTGGGGCAAATCCAAATTATATACAACGGATCTGAAGTTTTGGCGTGGATCTAGATTGATTGAAGTAGAGGATAGTGTAGAGAATCGAAGAAAACTGGTGATGGATCATGCGAGAAAAATGAAGGAAATTGGGGATGAGACGCTTCTGACAAGCCGGAGATGTCAAGGAAGGCATTTGACTTGGGTCAACGTTCCTCGCAATGCGATTGGTTCACATATGACAAAGTCACGATAAAATAGGGTATTTATTCAGGAATAAATGAATTAAAAATAGTAAATAATTTTATTAAATTTTAGTTATTAAAAAATGTTTATTATTTATGTAGAAATTTAATATGATTTTTATTTATTTTTATGAGTCAATTTATTACAAGTTACTTTTTGTAAGTGTATTTATAAGTATATTAACCTATGTTCTGTGGTTTTATTTTTATTTCGTATTTTTAATTTTTTTATTCTCATATTTTATATATTTATAAATCATTTTTATTTACACAAATATATTTTTGTTTTATTTTCTGATATAATATGTATACTTAAATAAATAAGGGTACATTATATATATAAATATATGTATTTCATCTATATATTTTTGTAGACTATTTTATTTTTGTGTTTTCTTTATGATTTTATTCTATTCTAAATATACATATATATTATATAATATATTTACAAAAATATAAAAATATAAAATTGTAAAAATAACAAAAGAATAAATAAAAATTATTTTATTCAAGTATGTTGTACAATAGGAGTCCAAAACCTAACTTTCACACCTTAACTCCAAATTAAATGAAGATGCCTTCATTAAATAGCTTATTAAAAGTTACATACAACTAAAGGTGATTTTGATACATTTTGAGTTTTTATTGAGGAGATATGGGTCTAGGAAGTTTGAGTTTTAGCTTTTTTTATTCTGAGTATAACCATCGTATATTATTTTTGTGCAAACTCAATTTTATATTTTTTATATATTATTATCTACAACTTTCATGTACAACGTTTCTTGATTTGAGGTATAGAAATAGAAAATAAAATAGGTCCCAAAAATAAAATAATGATGAATAAAAGAATAGGATTTTTATTATCTTTTTGGCCCTTATCTCCCCCTACTTTATTCCTTGTTGACCAAATCAATTCTTGACTTGGTCTCAGGGTTTAGGGTCATAAAATGCCTTTGGCATTTTATTCTTTTTCTTTTCTTTTCTTTATTCTATAATTTTGACATTAAAAACATTATTTTATACAATAAATAGAATAAGTAATGAATGTTAATTTGTACAAAATAATGCTATTTACATGTATTAGCTAGGGTTTCTAAGGCCAAAATGATAGAATAAAGGTGATGAGATGGAGATTCATCATCCCCTATACTCACCTTTGTTAGCCCGTAGAAACACTTATGCAATGAGTGCAGAAAATAAAAAGAAAGAAAATAAAAAGAAAGAACTTGGATTGATTTTATTTCTCAAACTTTCTTCATAAAATCAAAGTTTGGAACTTAAGTCAAACCTTTGGAATTTTAGGTGGAGCTGGAACCTTACAAGGAATCGAATTTGAAACAGAACATCCTTCAAGAATCCCAAAACTCTACTCAAGTCTCCTCAATAGCCAGGTCAGAATACTTCAACTCATATGCAAACCCTTATGACTATGAATCTATCTCGGACAATATATGTGATATGTAGCTCTCCTCGGCTGAAGCGGTAAAAGTCAGTTTTTCCAACATGGTGACCTAATTCCCCAATCCAACAACTCTTTCCTCGAGAAGCGGGATATCCCTTCTAAGTTTAAGTGACAACCAGTTCAAGAAGAAGAGGTGGAGAGAAGAATGAACGGTAGCTAGTGTAGCTACCTATCTTAGGATGCTTGACTAATGTAGCCAAGTCATTCAGTTACAGGCTCACAAACATATGACTTTGAAGCACAAGCTATCTTATTGACTAAACAGATATACATACTCTGGTTTTGTTTCAATCAGGACTATCCACTTTTTTGGATTTTTTGAATTTTTTGAATACTATATACGACATCATTTACATATGGACTTTTTTCTCTTGAACCAGTAGACTATCCCTTTTTTGAAGCTTTATTGCAACCCACAACTTATGTCTTTAAACCTCATATGTATTAAATTGGGTTGGGGTACAACACCCACAAATGTGTGACTTCCGATGTTACTATTGGCTTGTGTCTCATGCCGAAAAATACAACCCTCTACAACTTCAGCTCAGTTGAGGAAAGTGCAAGGTGTAGGTGTACAAGCTAGGTCATTATCAACAAGAGTCGTGCGTGTGCTCCAAAATACTACTTAGGAAATTAATACTACATTGAACCAATCCTTTCTATCTCAAAGAATTAAGTCAACTAGACCTGAAGCACCTCAATTCCAGTTCCTGTAAAGTTCATGTGATTAGGTAGATTTAAGGTCCAACCAACTCCAAGCTTCGGATTTTACTTAGACTTGTTCAATCATCAAACTCAATCTGAAAAATGCAAAAGCTATGTACAATGCAAAAAATACTTTTTATGATGCAATTTTCAAATTTTGAACTTTTTATAGATTTTTGAATAGGTTTTACAAAAGTTTATGCAATTTTTCAAAAAGATTTCGCAAATGTTTTTACGATTTTTCAAAACAAAAGTTTTTGGAATAAAATATAGGTACAAATATTTTACACGGGAGTGCATCAATTATTTACAAGAATTAGGGTTTTGAAGGATTTACACAAGGGATATGTTCTTATTTTAGAGATATATACAATTAGTTAATAATATTTACTTATTTGGATGATGTATATATTCCTCAAACTTATTTGAAATAATTTTACAAATAATTTTGAAAACAGTAGTCCAAAATATTTTTAGCAAATAATCTTTACAAACATTTTACAAATATTTGAAAACCATTTCGTAAAGGTTTTCAAATAGTATATATGGACTTTTAAAATATTTTTTCAACCATTTTCAAAACCATTGGCAAATAGGTTTTCAAAACATTTTATTTCAAACAAAGAAAATAAATTTTTACAAACAAAATAATTTTACAAAGGTTAAAAATGATTTACAAAAATTTTTTCAAACAGTTTTCCAAAGATTTTTTCAAATAGATTTCCAAACTATTTTTCAAATATTTTACAAAACATTTTTACCTAATTTATTAATCAGTATATATAAAAAGAATTTGAGGAATAATATGCATCTTTTATTAGTTGGTTTAATGAATTGTATCAGTATGTATATATATTGTATTTTAACCATATTATTCAAAAATACGAAGTACGAGTTATGACTGAAGTATATACAAAAGTATATATGACCACCCTATACTTAGTACTCATAGATCAAAAAGAAAAGAGAAGACATAACTTGTACTAAGTATAGAAAAGCCTAAAAGACAATGACCGAATAAGGAATGAAAGAATGAAGAAATAAATGAATGAGAAGTCGACCGTCCCCATATACTTCGGATGAAAGAATCCTAAGTATAGCAGGTTGTATTTACATGTAGGGAGGGTCGAGGGTGGGAATAAACAAGTCATAGCTCGGTATGTTTCCCCCAATACTTAGGGTAAGATATCCCAAAGTACAGACCAAAATATCAACAAAAGAGGAGGCAACATAGGTTATCAATAAAAGAATCGAAAAAAGATAAAATCATTGTAGGAATGCACACATCACTCCCCTTATACTTAGGGTAAAAGAGACCTAAGTATAGGCAACAACAAGATTGATGAAATGGAATGAAGAAGTAATAAACATAATGGGTGCACCTGCTATACTTAGGAGAAGGTACGTCCTGAGTATAGACACACAGATATGGCGAATGATCTGGGACACACATGACATATGGGAGAAAGAAGGAATGAAAATACAATATATATATATATATATACACAAGCAGTAAAGAATAGTGAAGTGCATGACGATATATGATAGTCAGATATCGTACTTTCGTCACCGTCTCCCTGTGAGAATGGTGACACAGTCAGACAGAGAAGAACACCCTAATATGCAATCAAGTGGGCGTCAACTACCAAGAAAAATAGGTCTAAAACTAAGCCAGGAACCGATAGCGGGAAGAAGAACGTCAGCTCGTAAGAAAGGAGTAAAAGATCAAAGTCGATATCATAAGGCATAGAGAGAAAGGATCAGTACAGATTCCTCCATGTCATTCATAGTCTCAGGAATATACAAAAACTAGAGAGCAGGAGACTATTTAAACAGCTCGATATCCGGTGGATATAAGGTCGAAGATCAAGAGCACACCAAATATTACATGATACGGCTCAACCTTGCGATTCTCGTCAAGGTGAGTAGACTATAACGAGTCAGAGATCTCAGAATAACTAGAAGACTTAGTCCCGTGGTCCACCAAATAGGATACACAACTAGAGATGAGACCAAGTACATAAATCAGAAGACCCAGCTCCATGCTCCACCAGATAGGATACACCAGAAGTGAAACCAAGTACCCGCAAAATGATGTATCCTCCCGCAGATAACCCTTGGGGAGTAATATATACTAAGCAGTGTATAATCAGAACATAACTCATCCTTATGAGGGTCGTCAAGGAGAGTAGAGACAAAGGAGTTGGATCCATCAGATGGATCAACAAAAGCGGTCTCCATAGATGACAGTCGGTTACCCAACAGAAGAGATCGAAAGAACTCGAGGATGTCACAGTCTGTCATGACCCCGATTGTGGGTCGTCGGATCCTCCCATAACCGGATCTAGTTACTCAACAATAATTTATTCAGTAATCACAACTAACATTCAGAAACAGACTGCAATTAAAAATACTCAGAAGAAAGTATTTCGATACTTTTTCATTCACTTAATAAAGTTCACATGATACATTGTCCCACTATAACCATTTACATGCACATCAGCTCGAAAGGAAATACACCAAAAAGATTACTAACTACCTTGCAGAGTAAAGCTACTGTGGTCGGATGGATTATTAAAGTCCTTGTGATGGCTCACCAACACCTGTTGGGTTTTCCATAAATCATAGGATAACAATTAGTGAGTGCTAAGTAACGAAGAAGAGAAAAGCAAACAAATGGCATAATTTTTCAAAACTTGTTATCATAAAAAGTTTCATCCCTTCTCATTAATTTAAGTCCTATTCCTTTCTATTCCACATCAGGGATTAGTCCAGGGAATTACCTCACCACTATATGGACTCTGAAGCTGTGGACATTTCGAGATTGGAGATTGCGTTGATCTGGTAAGCTTATGCCGCCGCACGTCGCCTCGACCAATCCTTCAATACTACCCTGACAATTTCTTTTTCTTTTATTAATCAGGGTCTCAGACCCTCAACCTGACAAACAAAGGGGCACACCGTCCTCGAGGATATGGTTGCTTAAAACCTCAAGCTAACCTTTAATCACATAACCTAGCAGCTTTAAATACATGTTATCTTAACCCAGTGGCTATTGAACCACCCGTGCCTCCACATTGCACGACCACATCTTCCTTCGTTCGACCCGAATATATTGGCTCCCGGTACCATGCGTTGCAAATCATTCATTTCATGCACACTTATCATAACAGGGCAACCTTGTACCACCTAGGTAGGGCAACGCCAATACGGGTTCCTTCCGACAAACATACAGGTTGCATGTCCGACCTATAGTTCTGCTCCTAGGCATTCTTAACGTAAGACACAATCCTTTTTAGGATCCAACTCAAAACACATCAATTCTCATGATGTAATTCCTCTATTAAGCCTTAGATTTGTAAGAACATAACAATTGAGTATAGACTTACACATATATTAATTCATATAGTTATATTTGTGCTTATTTTAGCTTCCAAACCCTAACTTTCCAAACCACTGCATCCATTCGATGCTTAGACCTTATTTTAGTTGAAATCACAAAGAAACCTTTCATACTTTCTCAAAAATAACCAAATCGAGTTTCTTCTAGCAAGGATCATAAATACAGAAATCGTAACGATCTCATATGAAAATCCAGCGGTAAAAGTAAGGATTTCATTACTAAATCGATCTCTCTCTCATGTATGTAGTGCTTTATCGTGATTATTTTTCAAAAAAGATGATTTATAGCTCCTGAAATGATTAAATTTCATTTTCATATAAAAAATGCCAAGAACGTACATAGAACACGAAGAACGAACGAAGAACACAAAGAATGTGAAGAACACACAGAGAACATGAAGAACATATTTTCTCTTGAAATTTCAGCAGAGCTTCCCCTTATATGGGGTGATATTTGTAGGAAAATTTCAGTAGAGTTTCCCCTTATATCAGGATATATTTCTATAAAGATTTCAGCAGAGTTTACCCTTATATAGGGACATATTTCTATAAAAATTTCGGTAGAGTTTCCCCATATATCAGAACTTATTAAAAAATGGAAAGAATTTCCTCTATAAAATCACCTAGAGGGAAACAACAACGAATATGAAAGAATATAATCAAACTGCTAGAGATGAAGAATCGGTAGACACCACACATCTAAGGTGAGTGAAGGTGTGATGAATCACAGGGTTCACTAACGTGCATAAGCGTCGGCACTTAAGTCGGGTATTACACAGATTTCTCAATCAAAATAACTCTAAAAGCGAAAAAAGAAAGAATAGAACAGTAAGTAATGGAGAATCGGTAGACACCACACATCTTTAGTGAGTGAAAGTGTGACGAATTATAGGGTTCACTGACATGCATAGCCGTCCGCACCTAAGTAGGGTGTTACATAGATTTCTCCTTGAACCATAATAGAAAATGAATCGGAAAGAAGGATGAATCGAAGACAAATCTAGAAAAAGAATATGAATCGAAAACCTAGCTCAAGTTCGAGTATACTTACAAAACCAACTAGGAGAGGATCGTACCTTCCTCCTCCTCGTTCTCCCGGCAGCGCTTCGCTAGCGCTCCTTCCTCGCCTCCCACTCCTCCTCCCGACCTCTCGACCCTATCCCTTGGGGTGGTGGTGGTAGTGGAAGTCGTAGAGAATGAATGGGTAGGGGGGGTTTATTTATATGCTCTAGAAAATCTCTAACCATGGTTAGAAAACTGGTTTAGACCTTAACCGCAGTTAGCTGCCCATAGTTTTGGCACATAGTTTTGACCAAAACTTATCCCAAACTCAGGGCTTAAGTTAGAACTATCCAGAATACTCTAGATTCACTAATGACACTTAATTAGCACTAATCATGATTAAATTTTACTAATCATGATTTAACCTTTGCGGCTTACACTTAACTTTTGCTAACTATTGATTAGTATTTGCTAATGGTTTTTAACGATCCTCAATCCTTCATTAGTTTCTTTAATTGTATTTAATTAGTCTTAGTGGCAGTCATTAAGAGTTAATGATGTCTTAAACCTCCTTACTTCTCTTCTTCCAAAAATCATAACAAATCAAAACGAATTCTGATTCACATGAAACAAATTTCGTTGGTTTCTTCTTGATGAGCCAGATTTTATGATATAGGATTCAAGAGATGATCAAGTTCAAGTCTTTACAGTTATAACAAAGGAAGTCTCATCCTCGAGACTAGAAATGTAGGCATAACAACCTTAAAGAGGATTGAAAGCATAACAACCTTAAAGAGAATGAACGTCATTTCATTTATAATAAAGATATACACAGTACATAGTGTTACCATTGAAACAAGTACGGATATTTTTCTCTAATTTCTACCTCTGGTTCCCATGTGGCTTCGTCAAACTCTTGGTTTCGCCACAACACTTTAACTAGAGATACTTCTTTGTTCCTCAACTTCTTGATATCCCTGTCAAGCATTCGCACATGTATTTCTAGGTATGCCAAGTCTGGCTCAACATGCAGATTATCATAGCTTATCTTATGCTCAGGACCCTTGATATACTTTCTCAGATTTGATACATGAAAACCATAATGTATTGCCGAAAGATGTGGAGGAAGTGCAAGTCTAAACATGACTTTCTCAGTCTGCTGAATAATTTCAAAGGGACTGATGAACTTGGGTGTCAACTTCCCACGCAAGCCAAACCTCTGAACTTCTTTACATGTGATACTTTTAGGAATATAAAGTCACCTACCTCAAACTCAAGGTCTCTTCGCCTGGTATCACTATAGCTTTTCTGGCGACTCTGAGCAATTATTAGTTCTTTTCAAGCAAGCTCTACAGCTTTCTGTGTCTCATAAAGTCTATCTAAATCGTAAAGGTTCTTTATCCGGACCTCTTGCCAACAAAAGGAGTAGTACACCTTCTCCCATATAGTGCTTCAAACGGTGCCGTGCTAATACTTGCATGATAACTATTGTTGTAGGTGAATTCTACAAGAGGCAAATGTTTCACCCATGATCCTTTCCATTCTAAGGCACATGCTCGCAGCATATCCTCTAGCGTCTGAATCGTACGTTCTGATTGACCATCTGTTTATGGATGATATGCTGTGCTCAAGCATTACTGTGTTCCTAAGGTTTTCATGAAGTTCTCCCAATAGTACGAGGTGAATCATGAATCTCGATTGGAAACTACCTCCTTTTGGATACCATGGAGGCAGATCACATGCGTAATATATAACTCAACAAGCTGATATGGAGTGGAATATAAGATTATTGGAATACAGTGTGCTACTTTGGTCAAACTATCTATTATAACCCATATACTATCTTAACCACCAATTGTCTGAGGTAAGCCAGTAACAGAGTCCATGGAAATGCTTTCCCATTTCCACTCAGGTATAGGTAGTAGTTGCAACAATCCTAGTAACTTTTAGGTGAAGCCTTTACCTGCTGGCAGGTAAAACATGAATTCACAAACTCATCATTATCTTCCTTCATTCCTGGCCACCAAATGTTTGAACGAAGATCCTTATACATCTTCGTAATTCCTGGATGAATAGATAATCTAGATCAATGTGCTTCACGTAAGATGTCTTTCCTCAGTTCAGATGTGTTTGGTACAAAAAATCTACGATGGTTATATAGTAACCCATCTAGTATCTGGAATCCCTCTATCTCATTCTTCTCAAGTTTTTGTCTCAAGTCTTTAAGAACATGATCATCCTCTTGTCCTTTCTTTATTCTATCCCAGATCTCTGGTTTGTATTAGCAAAGAATAGTTATAGTATCGGCACTACTATCAAATGGTTTCCATTCACTTAACATTGATAGTACACCCCAGAAGTGGATAGCACTCACCAACCCATGTGAATAAGTTCTTCTACTAAGGGAATCTACTACGATGTTCCCCTTATTGGGGTGGTAGGAGATGGTGCAATCATAGTCCTTAAATAGCTCTAGCCACCGTCTCTATCTCATATTGAGCTCCTTCTGATCAAACAGATATTTCAAGCTTTTATAATCAGTGAAGATTTCAAAAGTAATACCGTAGAGGTAGTGTCTCCATATCTTTAAAGCGAAAACTTCGACAGCTAATTCAAGGTCATGTGTCGGATAGTTCTTCTCATGTATCCTGAGCTATCGCAATGCATACGCAACTACCTTAACATGTTGCATAAGAACTGTCCCAAGTCCTTCTTTAGATGCGTTAGTGTACAATGTAAACCCTTCACTCCCAGAGGGTAGAGTAAGGATAGGTGCAGATGTTAGGAATTCTTTCAGTGTCTGAAAACTAGCTTCGCATGCGTCAAACCATATGAATGGAACTTCCTTCTCAGTAATCTAGTCATTGGCAATGCTATTCGTGAAAAGTCCTTCACAAATCTTCTATAATACCCAGCTAAACCCAGAAAAGATCGTATTTTTGTGACGGTCTTCGGGGTTTCCAAACTCATCACCGCACTAACCTTTATAGGGTCAACTGATATACCTTCCCCAGAAATAACATGGCGTAAGAAGGATACTTCGGACAACCAGAAGTCACATTTGCTATATTTAGCATGCAATTTGTTCTTCCTTAGTATTTCAAGTGCATGTCGGTGATGGTGTTCATGCTGATACTTATCCTTGGAGTAGATAAGCACATCATTAATAAAGACTACTACAAAATGATCTAGGAACTCCTTGAATACTCTATTTATGAGATCCATGAAGGCTGCTGGGGCATTTGTTAGTCCAAAAAGCATAACTAAGAATTCATAATGTCCATATCTAGTTCGAAAGGTTGTCTTGGAGATATCCGCATCTTTAATCTTAAACTGATGGTATGCAGATCTTAAGTCAATCTTGGAATACACAGTTGAAACCTGTAACTGATCAAAGAGACCATCTATTCTTGGCAGATGATACTTGTTCTTTAATGTCTTCTTGTTTAACTATCTATAGTCAATGCATAATCACATTGACCCATCCTTATTCCTTACAAACAAGGTAGGTGCACCCCATGGTGAAGTACTAGGACAAATGAATCCTTTATCTAATAGTTCTTGTAATTGTACCTTTAACTCCCTTAACTCAGCCAGTGCCATCTTATATGGAGGGATAGAGATAGGCTGAGTATCAGGCGTGAGAGAGATTTCAAATTCAATCTCTCGCTCAGGTGGTAATCCAGGTAGTTCCTATGGAAATACATCAGGAAACTCGCACACTATAGGTACATCTTCCATCATTCTACCTAACCCTGATGTAGTGGTTACATAGGCTAAATAACCTTGGTGCACTCTCTCTAACAACTATTGCACCTTCAGAGTCGAGATGTATTTGACATTATCATTGGAATTTTTTCTAATGAACTGGAACTCTATCGAGTAAGGAAGGTGAAAAGTTACTATCTTCTGGAAATAGTCAAGGCATGCATGATGCCTTTCTAGCCAATCCATCATCAGGATGAGATCAAAATTATTCATATTTCAATAAGTAGTAGAGAAGCTAGTAAATGATGTCCTACAATCAATATCACGTAGTCATATAAGATCTCCTGGATTATAAATACTTTACCTCCTTGTCCTTTAATCAAATAATGGTTTAGTACTTCTACCAAATCTTATATTTATGGTAGGATTCAAGCAATGTTTTTGCCTAAGGAGGGCCTCCTACATGGATCCTTCGATGGAAGTAGGGGTCTACTCCATGGAGTCACGTAACTAGATTCTTCCTTAGAAAGGTGGACAAAACCCTCAACTCTAGCATCCACAGGTCTGGATGCCTCAGGTCTCTCCGCTTGTGCATTGAGCCTCTCCTCTAATGCTTGCTGCATTGTCATCATAGCCGCTAATTGCATAGACAGGTCTTGGTCTGCCATGATCTTGGGATGAATCACAGCCAAAGGTTAGGTCCTATACTTTTCAGCATGATGTATATAAGGGACAGTGACTTGTGAATGATACTGCAGTCACTTATTAATATCAAAGGATCTTAATACCACCTTAGTTTCTGAATACCACTCATAATTACCAATTACTGAATAAATTAATGGAGTAACCGGGCTCTGATACCAAACTGTCATGATCCTGATTCCGAGTCATCGGATCCTCCCATAACCGGATCTGGTTACTCAACAATAATTTATTCAGCAATCACAACTAACATTCAGAAATAAACTGTAATTAAAAATACTGACATAAAGTATTTCGATACTTTTCCATTCACTTAATAAAGTTCACATGATACATTGTCCCACTATAACTTTTTACATGTGCATCAGCTCGAAATGAATACACCAAAGAGATTACTAACTACCTTACAGAGTAAAGCTATTGTGGCTGGATGGATTATTAAAGTCCTTGTGATGGCTCATCAACACTTGTTGGGTTTTCCATAAATTATAGGATAACAAATAGCGAGTGCTAAGTAACGAAGAAGAGAAAGGCAAACAAATGGTGTAATTTTCAAAACTTGTTATCACAAAAAAGTTTGATCCCTTCTCATTAATTTAAGTCCTATTCCTTTCTATTCCATGTTAGGGATTAGTCCAGGGAATTACCTCACCACTATATGGACTCCGAAGCTGTGGACACTTTCGGATTGGAGATTGCGTTGATCTGGTAGGCTTATGCTGCCGCATGTCGCCTCAACCAATCCTTCAATACTATCGTGACAATTTTTTTCTTTTATTATTCAGGGTCTTAAACCCTCGGCCTGGCAAACAAAGAGGCACACCATCCTCGAGGATCCAGTTGCTTAAAACCTTAGGCTAACCTTTAATCACATAACCTAGCGGCTTTAAATACATGTTATCATGACCCAGACGCTATTGAACCACCCGTGCCTTCACATGGCATGACCACATCTTCTGTCGTTCAACCCGAATATATTGGCTCCCGGTACCACGCTTTCCAAATCATTCATTTCGTGTGTACTTATCATAATAGGACAACCATGTACCACCAAGGTAGGGAAACACCAACACGGGTTCCTTCGGACAAACCTACAGGTCGCATGTCTGACCTGTAGTTCTACTCCCAGTCATTCTTAATGTAAGGCACAATCCTTTTTAGGATCCAGCTCAAAACACATCAATTCCCATGATGTAATTCCTCCGTTAAGCCTTAGATTTGCATAAACATAAGCATTGAGTATAGACTTATACATATATTAATTCATATATTTTTATACTCATATTTATGCTTATTTTAACTTACAAACCCTAACTTTCAAAACCACTGCATCCATTCGATGCTTAGACCTTATTTTAATTGGAATCACAAAGAACCTTTCACACTTTCTCAAAAATTACCAAATTGGGGTTCTTCTAGCAAGGATCATAAATACAAATATCTCAACGATCTCATATCAAAATCCAACAGCAAAAGGAAGGATTTCGTTTCCTAATCGATCTCTCTCTCTCTCACGTATGCAGTGCTTTATTGTGATTCTTTTCCAAAGGGATGATTTATAGCTCCTGAAATGATTGAATTTCATTTTCGTATGAAACGCAAAGAACGTGCCTAGAATACGAAGAACGAATGAAGAACGTGAAGAACACAAGAAAAACATGAAGAACATATTTTTCTCTTGAAATTTCAGCAGAGCTTCCCCTTATATGGGGTGATATTTCTAGGAAAATTTTGGTAGAGTTTCCCCTTATATCGGGACATATTTTTATAAAAATTTCAGCAGAGTTTCCCCTTATATCGGGACATATTTCTATAAAAATTTCGGCAAGGTTTCCCCATATATCGGGACATATTTAAAAAAACCGGAAAAAATTTCCTCTATAAAATCACCGAGATGGAAACAACAGGGAATATGAAAGAATATGATCAAACTACAAGAGATGAAGAATCGGCAGACACGATACATCTTAGGTGAGTGAAGGTGTGTCGAATGACAAGGTTTACTGGCGTGCATAACCGCCCGCACCTAAGTAGGGTATTACACAGATTTCTCCATCAAAATAACTATAAAAGCGGAAAAGAAAGAATAGAACAATAAGCAATGGAGAATCAGTAGACACCACACATCTTAGGTGAGTGAAAGTGTGACGAATCACAGGGTTCGCTGACGTGCATAGCCGCACACACCTAAGTAGGGTGTTACACAGATTTCACCTCGAACCACAACAAAAAATGAAACGGAAAGAAGGATGAATAGAAAACAAATCTAGAAAAAGAAGATGAATCGAAAACCCTAGCTCAAGTTCGAGCATACTTACAAAACCAACTAGGAGAGGATCATACCTTCCTGCTCCTCGTTCTCCCGGCAGCGCTTCGCTAGCGCTCCTTCCTCACCTCCCACTCCTCCTCCCGACCTCTCGACTCTCGCCCTTGGGGTGGTGGTGGTAGTGGAAATCATAGAGAATGAATGGCTAGGGGGCCTATTTATAGGCTCCATAAAACCGCTAACCGTGGTTAGAAATCCACGGTTTAGACCTTAACCGCAGTTAGTTGCTGATAAATCTCATATTCATCACTCTAAAAGTCATTAGTTAAGCTCAAATCCCTAAAAATCATTGGCATTTCTTCATTTATTCTGCATAATTAGCATTCATGCCTGTTTTGATAAGAACTGCATTTTATCACTTATTGTTGCACAAAATAAGAAGACAAAATGGCCTGTAAAATAGCCTAACTTCCCTGATTTTTTTAACTATTTCATGCTAACTCCAATTGACCTGAAATCACCTCCACTGTGTACATATCGCTGACAAGAATAATTGAAAAATACAAAAAAAAAATCGCTAACCTAAATAAGTGGACCAAAACCCAAACCCTAGTTCTAGGATTTTCAGACTAAAACCTTGATATCTCCCTCATCCAATGTCTATTTTGATCCTACTCAATTTTGAACTATGTACATTCAAATACCTTCAAAATGAGTCCAAGTTCAATTGAATCAGAGCTCATATGTGAAAGTTGGGTTTTGGAGCTCTTTTGGACATTTTGTATTGTAGCGGTTTTTGTCTTATTATTTTATGTACATAATTAATCCATTTTATTTTATTTTTCACTTGTCTTCTTTGATAAGAGTTTTATTAAAATGTGCAAAAATCCAAATCCTAACTGAGCTTGAAATCAAAGAAACTAACTGAGTCTGAGTCCTCACTAACAGTCTGTACAAAAATTATCTTTTTCGTATTTTATTTTATTTCTTTATTTCCTTAATTAATAAAAATAAAAAAAGATTAATGTGTAAATATTTATCTTTGATTTTATCATATTTTTCTGGATTTTCATCTGGTCTAAAAATGGCAAAAAAATTTATAAAACCCAAAAATCAATGTATTTTATGTACATGGGATAACCCAAAAATATCACTTAGTGCAGATGATATATTTTTATTTTGTTCATGAAAGTTGTAGATCTCATCGAGATGAGCAATTTTCATGAAGAAACTTTTTCGATCCGAGGTCATTTACTATTTTTTACGTATTTTTCTTTGTATTTATTTTTGATTTTTGTGGGGCTGACACGTGGCAGCTCCTGGAGCCGCCATGTGTCACCCATTTTGACCTTTTTTATATTTTTTAATGTCATTTTTATAAAAAAATTAAAACGCCTCACATGCAGCGCACATGCATCCTAAGCACGTGCCCTACATGTGCTCGGCACACCCGCCCCCTTGCTGCCACGTAGACGCATCAGGGGCGTCCAATCTCGACCGATCGGACGGCCCCTGTACTTCGTTCTCAATAACCCCCTCCTTTCCCTTTCAGGCTGCGCCACCGCCCCCCAAATCTCATCGACCGTCACCTATTGCCCCGCAATCGAATCCCATCTCCGGTCTTCAATCCCCATCACGATCATCACGATCTTCCCGATCAAGCAAAGAATCGCGATCACATCCAATCTCCGGCCACCTTCTACCATCGCCTCGCCTCTTATTTAACTCCCCTTGACCCCCGTCCTTGAGACCCATACATCGATCACCAGCAACAGAAAAAGTCCATTCGGTGGTGACAACTCGACGTCTACTTCCTCCAGCGGGGAGATCCGAGGCTTCGTTGGCCTCGTCGCAACAGCTCGTTCATCGGGCAGCTGCTCCGCTCCAGCTTCATTCATCGAGCCGTCCCTTCCAGGTACTCCATCCCTGCTTCTCCTCCCCCCTTCTCATCTCTATCACCTCAATCATCTTGTTGTTCCTCCACGGTCATTCTGCCTTCATCACCACCGTGCTTTTTTACATCACTGTGTACCTCCATCATACACCACCACCTTAGCCACCTGCTCCATCTCAATGATTTGTCCGCTTCGACTTTACTGCATCGACAACATCACCGATAGACCACACATCATCTTTGACTTGAGCCCAGGAGCAACACATCTCCTCCGCCCTTACTCTATTGACAACCACAACACCACCGCTCCAATCGTTGGTGCCTCCAAGTTGAAGCCCCAACCTCTCATCTGCCTCGGCATGTGCTACCGACGCCAATGACATTTCCACAGCCTATCGAGACCCGCGTCGTCTAGCCACCTTCATCGACACTAGACCACATCACCGTCTCCAGCAGCTATTCCACTGCCCTCGCTTCCCCGATGACTGCCGATCGTTTGCCGGCTACAGGAGCTATGCCTCTTCAGTCACTCCCAACACCGTCGAGCCCTTGATGCTTCAGCTCCGCATTCCTTTGATGCCTTACATTGCCACCAGCCAAAGAGCATGTCATCGGGCTTCACCCCCTCCAGGCGCTTCATCGACAACTCATCGACTACTCCAGCATCATCACCTTGGAGGATCCATCCCGAGGAGCTCCACCTCCAGAAGTGGGGAACCAACGTCCATAGAGAATATCCCCATATCAGCCATCTTCCTTGGCTGCTTTATTGACATCAAAGAAGCTCTTGCTGGAACACAGCCCCCGCCCGCGAGCCACGACGCCTGCCGGAGCACCTCCCACTAGCAGCTCGAACACGTGTCTCCATCGCTCCGCCTTCGACGGCCGGGTACAGAACCCGAGACCCTCCCACGTGCTGAGCACGTGTGAGAGGGGACATTTTGCAGCAACACCCTCAGCGTTAGATTGATTTACACCGAAGCCCAGCCCAGAGGTCATGTGCCTCACATGTGACCTAGTGGGCAATTTGCAGAAGCCGCCTAGAAAGATTGCTAAATTACAATCCGCCCCCGCCGCTCAAGGGTTACATGCTTGGCATGTGATCGCTTGAGATTTTTGCAGAAATACCTCTAGCGGTATATGTATTTACACATCCGTCCCTCTATGCATATTTTTATTTAGTATAATTGTAGTGATACCCTTGTGATCCCCCTCCACTTTGAACTGCTTTGTCGTATCATTTTTTATAAAAATAACACTTTGTTCTTCAACTAATTATCTACATCTTGGCATATGTTTGACATTTTTGTGATCTGTGGTTAATTATTAATTAATTGTTTTTTGGAAAATTGAATATTTTACCCATTTTATGCTCTGAAATTCATAAGTGATTAACCATATCTCTAAAAATTACCAAAAAATCACAGATTGAAGATTTAACAATATACATTGTTCCCAAAAAGAATTGCAGTTGCATGCATAATTTGCCTTATAAAAATCATTTTGCATATTTCGGTATTTAATTTTTAATAGGTATTAATCTTGTTTTTTGAGCTTTAGGATTTTTCTGAGATCCATCACCTAATGGTAGATCTTGGATAATTTTATCCCTTGAAAATAATTAGGTTTAATAATTATTATAATTAATTATTGAAATTCACTTTGTTTGCATTCATGAATTCATAAAATATTTATCTTGCATCCAAAAATTCCAAAAAAATTATAGTGCATTCATTTCATCATAATTGTCATCTTGGCCAAGTTTCATATTTTTTGGACATCGTTTGATTGATATTCATTTTCTAGTCCTTAAAATTGTCCAAAGTTGCATTTTGCATCCCAAACTTGCATTAGAAATACAAAAAAAAGACCGCCTCAAAAATCGTGCACGAACTTTGATAGATAAATTTCTAGGTTGTTCCTTTACCTCCTTGAGTTCGACCTTGGGACTTGCTCAAGTAAAATAAACAGAAGAACCACATGATTGAAAATTGAATTAATTTAATTGTGGTTATTTTTTGACTGATTCCGATTGCCTGCCTATAATGAAACGACACTATAATTGAAGCGCTCGATAATTCATGACATTTAACATCAGCTATCTCGGATTTGTCAACGACCCATAGTTTTGGCCCCATGGTTTTGGCCAAAACTTATCCGAAACTTAGGGCTTAAGTTACAACTATCCAGAAGACTCTAGATTCGCTAATGATGCTTAATTAGTGATAATCATGATTAACTTTTACAATCATGATTTAACTTTTGCGGCTTACGCTTAACTTTTGCTAAACATTGATTAGTGTTTGCTAATGGTCATTAACGATCCTCAATCCATCATTAGTTTCTTTAATCGTATTTAATTAGTCTTAATGATGGTCACTAAGAGTTAATGATGTATTCAACCTCCTTAATTCTCTTTCTTCCGAAAATCATAACAAATCCAACTGAAGTCTCACACAAACCAAATTCCGTTGGTTTCCTCTTGACGAGCCGGATCTTATAATATAATCCAATAGACGACCATTTTCAAGGCTTTACACAGTACCCCACAGATAACCCTCGGAGAGTATTGCGAACTAGGCAGGGAATAATCAGAAGAATGATGCTCATACATGCGAGGACCGTCAAGGAGAGAAGTCTCAAAGGATTCTAGACAAACGGTCTCGTGTTCTAACATATCAGACATACAATCAGACAAGGAGACCGACAACTCATATCAGGGGACTTGGTTTCGTGCTCCAACAAATCAAAGACACAAGTCGTGAGTGAAATCGATCGTAAAGAAAATGTTGCATTCTCCTACGGATCGTCCTCGGGGAGTAATGCAAACTAAGTCAAGCAAATCAGGGAAGTGATGGCATAAAGTCTCAGGTCCTCAGAATCAATCAATCAATCATCAGTAGGAGGGCATAAGGCTATGGGAGGGATAAGAGATCATCAGGGAAATCGTAGTGCAGTCCCTCATATAAATCAAATCAACTGAGATGGATCAATATCTTAGAAAAAGATCCTCTAAATGCTAAATGGGGATGGAAGAGTCAGGAGATGGAGGATGGATCAGTTAAGAAGATGAGTGAAATCATGTGGGTTCCTAGTATTGTCCATTTGAAACACATATATAGATAGTACATAAAGCATCTGAATCAAGACGAGCGGAACCTAATAAGAGACCATACAGTCATAGATCAAGGAATCATCATCAAATCATCGAGAAATCATCACATCCTCAATCCGATGTGCGAGATCAAAAATACTCAATAAAGAATAACACATGTAATCGCGCCACAATCAGAGCTCTCAATAAAGAATCTATGCACATATCAGATCCATATCCACCAAAAATAGCACACCAATCTCAGCATCCTCAAATCTTCTTGTCTTTCTCAAATAACTCCTAAAATCAAAATCTCAATGTGAGCCTTGTATAATAACACATCACTCTCGGGTGAAAGAATGGATGATACAGAAGGGAAAGAGGAGGGCGGGCGAGAATGGCGAAACAAAGACAAAATTATGGTCCAAGAAGAGAGACTTCTTGAACCGGACCAGAAATCCGGCTACTAAAGTGCAGATCAAGACCCAATATCACAACTCAATAAAGAAAATAATATGGACAAAGAAAAGGAGAGTACTCAATAAAACAAAGACCTCAAAAACTCATGGATTTACCAATTCAAAGAGTGATGAACCTGAATGGATCCAAAAATCACAATCAATGTACAAAGCAACCTCCTAATAACCGAAAAATATCATTGGTCATACGCTTTCACAAGGAGAAACCGCAATCGACGCATTGACCATTCTATAAATCTCGATTAATCAGCAATTAACCCACAATATAAGTCAAGCGATGAATATAAAAAATGTGGAGTTAAAATTTATTATAGCTCTACCGCAAACGTTTATAGGTGTAAGTATGTGTAGAGGTCGAACTCAGGGAGCAAACGGTAGATCAGGGCAATTAAGCAAAAAAACTTGTCCTTTTCTCTTGTCCATTTTTATTATGTTTGTGGTTTTTAATTTATGTATTTTTTTATTTTTAAATTTTACATATTTTTTGTTGTTTTTTATTTTACACTTTTTATTTTCTTTTTATAATTTTTATTTTTAAATTTTCTTTTCTTTTTAAATACATAATAGAATATATAAGGCTATATATACAATATAGATTAATATAATTACAAAGCCTAGTATAAATAAATAAAATACAATAAATAAATTATTTTTGGATTTTACATATTTTTATAATGTTTTTGTGATTTTCCTATAACTTTTGCAGATTTTTATGCATTTTTGAAGTAAAAAATATCCCAGATCAGGGATTAAATAATAGGCTGAAATTGAAAAGAAGATTAAAACAACAAAATAAGTCAAAAATTCTTCAAATCAATTTTTATAGGTAGATAATAATATAAATAAAATTCAAAAATAGACTAACATATTTTTGGATTTTTAATGACTTTTATTTTTTTTGTTGGATTTTGGAGATTTTTAATTTTTACCTCTTTTCTATTTTTAGGGATTTTTTATCTAGAGTTAAAATATGCTAAAATAGATAACATATAATTTTTTTGGAATTTTCAAAATGTTTTTCTATTTTTTGGTATTTTATAATACAAATAGGGATAAAATATGCTCATTTCATTTTTAATAAATAGTTAGAATGCCAAAAATGTTTAAATAAAAATAGGGTGTGAAAATACATGTTAGCATTCATCTAACCCTATTTTTGCATGATTGTAGGAGCACAAGTGTTGTTTTTAATAAATGAAAACCAAGTACCAAAAATACATGTACTGGAAAGCGCATTTTTGCAAATATATTAAACATCAGGAATATACATGCAATTTTCCTTGAAATTTACATTGTACTCTAAATTTTATTGGATTAAATATAAATACAAAAAGTTGTAAAGGCATCCTTGCAATTTTCCCAACTCACGTGGGACTAGACATGAGCTGAGTTGGACAGGATCCACATGCAATATACAGTAAATACAAG
This sequence comes from Ottelia alismoides, assembly GCA_037367405.1. Lineage (NCBI taxonomy): Eukaryota > Viridiplantae > Streptophyta > Magnoliopsida > Alismatales > Hydrocharitaceae > Ottelia > Ottelia alismoides. The sequence continues at coordinate 18,657 of JAZKJV010007369.1, read as the reverse complement.
GGCCTATGATGCAAAATGTCCATTTTATTTACACTGCCTACTTTATTTACAAGATTATGAATAAATATAAAATGCGGGGCTAATATAGCAATTTACCCCATCCTTGCACGGGAACAGACGATTGAATGTCAACCACTTGCCACGCATCCGCTCCACATTTGCTGATGATGCTTCACACGAACGACGGAGATTAGTTCTCTGAATAATTTTGATTTGAAGTCTGAGGTGATGCGCATCCAATGGTGGGGGAAGAATCTGGCGGCGGGGCTCGATCCAATGGCCTTGGATCCCCCTGCAAGAACATGGAAGAATAAGGCGAATGCTGATCTTTGTCTGGCGATGCAGGCTCGCTTCGAACACCTGTCGACAATCCAAGATACGCAAAATGTTCCCCGACCTCCTCCACGTCTGCTGGTAGCATCAGAAAGAATCCTAGAGCCCTGGTGACAACCAACGAGCTCAGGGAAAGGGAGGGGTTCAAGGTACCTCTGGCATCTGCAAACTCAATCCCCCAAGGGGTCTTATGCTTCCAGGACTTGAAGAAGAGTACACACAAGCAAAAGGGGTTCCGGAGGATGTTATTGGGTGGAGACGGTAGGAGTGTAATGGGGATGGTGAAGTCCGGCGGAGGCAAAAGAATGGGACTTTGAATTGCAGATCCACGAATGATCTGGTTGGTTAGATGGATTACATAGGTAGAGAAGGCGAAGAGGATGTGAAATGGGGAGTAAGGAGGTCGAAAATACAGTTAGGGACAGTGAAACACGGTCGGAGCTCTAGAGCTCCAGCAAGGGTGTTAAACTAATCTAGGTTAATCCAACCATTAAAATGCTAAATAAAATGCTAGAAATGAAAGGTGTAAATGAAATCTACCTAATAAAGATAAGTGCGTAGCTCATACCAACCGACGAAGGCAGGGAGCAAGGTGGCCGGTGAGGTTCGCCATGAGTGCACCTCCTTCCTCCCTCAATCGCTCTCAGACCCTCTCGGGGTCGCCAGCTGTCACCTGGCGACTCTCTTGGCCAGAGGAGGAGACTCAAGGACTCGAAACATGACCAAAATGAGGAAGGAGGGGGAGGTAGTTATTTATGAACATTGGTTGACACCCTTATTAAACGTCTAATGGGAAAGAATCTAGGCTATGTACAAGAGATCTAACGCTTGGGCATGGATCTAGGTTGATTGAAGGTGATCTTTGCATAAAGATCTGACGAAAAGAATTGAAGAATCGAGCAGGAAATATGTAGGAAAAGAGGGTATGCGACACTGTCAGACGTTAGAGTGCCTGGAGATTGAGTTGACCAGGGGTCAACAAATCCCGTGATGGGATTGGTCCACGTAGAGCACTAAAGGACAAAACAACCCTCTTTTATTCAAAAATAATTAATTAAAAATATCTAATGATTTTATTAATTTTCTAGTATAAAATAAAAGTGTTTTTTTATTTAGTATTTTAATAGGATTTTTGTTTATTTTTTGGTGTTATTTATTACAAGTTAATTTTTAAGGGTGTATTTATAGGAGTATTCATCTATGTTTTGTACATTTTATTTTTATTTATATTTTTATTTTATTATTTTATTCTCTTATTTTATATATTTATAACTTATTTTTAGGTATATAAATATATATATTTATTATATTTTTATGATGTTATTTGTATACTTAAATAAATAGGGATATAAACTATATAGTATAAGTATAGACATTTCATCTATGTATTTTTGTATATTGTTTTATCTTGTGTTTTTATTTATGGTATTATTCTATTCTAAATATACACATATACTATAAATAATATTTACAGAATTATAAAAATATAAAATTGTAAAAAATAATTAATAATAAATAAAATGAATATTTTATTCAAGTATATAGTACAATAGGGGTCTAAAACGTAGCTTTCACATATTAACTCCAAAAAATATGAACCACCATCATTAAATAGCTTGTTAAAAGTTATATACAATTAAAGGTGATTTTAATACATTTTAAGTTTTTATTTGAGAGATATGGGACTGTGAAGTTTGTATTTTGGGATTTTACTCAGATCATGAAATGTACATTATATATTACTATTGCATGAAATCAATTTTGCATTTTTATATGTATTTTTATCTACAACTTTAATGTAAAAAGACTCTTTATTTGAGGTATAAATAATAAAGAATAAAATAGGTCCCAATATTGATTTATGAATGAATAAAAGAATTGGGTTTTTATTGTATTATTGGCCCTTATCTCCCCCTACTTTATTCCTTGTCGACCAATTCAATTCTTGACTTGGTCTCAGGGTTTAGGGTAATAAAATACCTTTGGTATTTTATTATTTTTCTTTTCTTCACTTTATTCTATAATTTTGACATTACAAACAATGCTTTATATAAAAAAATAGAACAAATATGAACGTTAATATGTACAAAATAATCCTATTTACATGCATTGGCTAGGGTTTTTAAGGCCAAAATGATAGAATAAAGGTGATGAAATGGAGATTCATCACCTCCAAGTTCACCTACTCAACACAATAAAGATCGAATATGATGGTCTTTTATCTTTTCTATTTTAGTGTTAGGTGAGTTTCAAAACAATTGTACAAGCACATAGGTAGGTCTGGGATTTGGGCACTAATCCTTAGTGTGTATGTATCACATTGAAAGTACAGAATACATTGAGGGGGTTGCTCTCCCTAAGATAATTAATTCATTACGTTTATTTTAAAACTCAGATAGAGTTAGCAGTCCCAATTTTATTTTGGTTATCATTTTTTGATATTTTTCACTACAATCGTCTAGCGATTTTCCAATTTTATTACCATCCTAAGTGATCAAAATCAGAGGGAGAAGGTCAGAAGAGTAATGCAAGTCGGGAATCAATGATGCATGCACAATTAGAAGACTTACAGTGCTTCCCAACTCTCTCCACGAGGGATGCATAACCGAATAGAACGCTACGCTATATGAGATGCAAGCCGATGAAATTGCCCTAAAATAGCAATTCCTATAACACGAAGCACCATGTGCTAATTATCTAGATGTGAAACCTAAGGTCTGGTCTTGGAGACTCCTCGGTGCCCGCCACAACGGATCCTGTAAGAGCTGTGTGGAGCCTCTCGTGATGTGCGATTTCAAGTCTAAATAATCAACATTTAGATTTGACTAAGTCCCAAAAGAGAATCTATAGGTACATGCAAATATATTAGGGCTTTGGACCTTAATCTATCATAAAGAAATTCTTTATCTAGGGATCAATCATACAAAATAAATAAAAATAAAGTCAAAAAACAAAGGAGAAGAAAGCGATGAAAACACATCAAAAACTAACGAGGCCCCAAGTGAACAATCACCCGGGCAATGGACTTCGTGAAGCAGCAGTGTCCATGAGAGTCCAAATTATTACAATTAAGTGTTATCTATCTCTCACATCAAATTACAAAATAAAAATAAAATAAAATACAAGTGAAGAGTCTGTCTTCCAAACTTCCTCAAAGTCCTTATTTGATGCTCTCTCATGCTAGCTAAGTCAGAAGGTGGCTCCACCCTGCTTGGGAGCACATGTCCGCCTAAGAAGTCCTCCCTCACGTAGCGGTCCCTCACAACAAATTCAAACAAGGAGAGGGGTCAGATAGATCATAAATAATATCACATAAAATTAAGCATAAATAAATGACAAATCTAGACAAGAGAGAAGGAACAAATAAGTGAATGCAATCTATGCGGCTTTGCTCCCCGACAACAGTGCCATTTTTTGAAGGAGAAAAATCTTCTTGCGGGTCTAAAAGAATGATACACACTAGAAGAGTGGTGAGGAAAAAAATGTCGCTGCATCGACCAACAAGAAAATCCCTCGTTCAAATAACAATCAACCCACAAATGAATAAATCAATGAAAAAGCAAAATGTGGAGTTAAATTTTTTTATAACTCTACAACAAAGGTGTATAGTATGTAAGCATGTATAGAGGTCGAACTCAGGGAGCAAATATTAGATTGTGCAAGTAAATGCAAAACTTGTTCTTTTCTCTTATTCATTTATTGTGCTTTTGTGTGGGTTTTAATATATATATATATATTTGGATTTTATTTTTTATATTCTCTTTTCCAAAATGATTTTTAATTTTAATTTTATATTTTCTTTTCATATTTTCTGATTTTTATTTTTTTCTTTTAAATATATAGTATAAGCTTATATAAGGATATATGTATATATTGGCTATTATAATTATGAAAGCTAATAAAAATAAACAAGATATAAAAAATAAAATAGTGTTCGATTTTATATAATTTTCAAATGTTTTTGTAATTTTTTGGATTTTTCTACATATTTATATGTATTTTAAAAATAAAAGTTTCCAAATCAGGGAATAAATAAATAAGCAGAATTATTTGGAGATAAAAAATAGCAAATAAAGTCCACAATCCTCTAGATAAATTTTAATATATAAATATTAATATACAGAAAATTCAGTGATAAAAAGAAATATTTTCGAAACTTTGGGAATTTTATATTTTTACTGGATTTTGGAGCTTTTTATTTTTATGCTTTTTCTTCTTTATTTATAGGGGTTTTGGTTAGGATTAGAAAATACAATAATAAACATTATTTTTCAAAAATTTTTCAAAAAAAGGTTTTTATTTATTTTTATTTTTAAGTCAAACATGGGCAAAAACATGCTCATTTGATTTAAGAAATATGTAAAATGCCTAAAACGTAAATCCAAAAATGTGGTGTGAAAATACATGCTAGCAAGTATCTATCCCTATTTTTGCATATTTTTGGAGCATAGATACTATTTTTAATATTTGAATTTCAAGAACAAAAATACATGTACTAGCGAGGGCATATTTGCAATTAAAGTTAAAGTAAGTTTCTCTCATGTGCAAATTTCCCCAAAATATACAACTAATATTTGAATTTTATACCCTATTTTATGATTTACAAAAGCGTCAAGATAGATATGCAGTTTACCCATCCCACGTGGGATGAAAAGTGAGCTGATCTGGAACGGACCTGTTTGCAATATCAATAAACATTAGGGGCCTTTATGCAAAAGGGATTTTTACACCCATAACCCTGAGTAATTTCGCAATAACATTCATAACCCTGCATAATCGTGAATTACACGAGGAACCCCGAGTAATGCTTAACTCTTACATGGCATAACCATGTGTTATAATCTGTTTGGAATACACGTTGTATTTGACGATTTCTATTTACAAAGATAAAATTGCCCCTAAAGGTTATTATTATTTACAAAACATGCCATTATCCCCCCTCCTCCCCCAAGGAGCTCCTCCCTCCTCCCCCGAGCCGCTTCTCCCTCACCGCTCGCCGCCGCCGAGCAGCTCCCCCCCACCCCCCTGCACCGACTCTCGAAGCCCCCTCCACGACCAACCCCTCCTTCCCTCCTTTCTTGCCTTACGAACTCGTCTCCCTGGGGCTATCGCTCCCTGGGTCACCTTCTTGCCCTTGTCTAATTTGGTTTCCTCGCTAGAAGCTCTATCGTGCAAACGGAAGTTTGGTGCGTCCAAGAGGGTACCTAGCTCATCCTCTTTCCTTCCCGTTGAAAGTCCCTCTTGATATATAAGCCCTTACGGAGGCGTCAAGCTCTCAAGTTGGATCCCGACAACGTTGAAGATAGGGGCTCTGACCAGGGCTACTACTCGTGCCATGATGGTGTTGGGACTGTCATCGGAATGCCCGAGGGGGTTCTTCCTGACTCTGCCGTAATAGAAGGAGTTGGTGCTTGTTCCCTGTAGGTGCGTACAACCATGGAGCGTGGGTGGGGGAGGAATGCCGCACCGCACCGTCGCTCGGAGCTCGAGTTCTGCAGCACCACCTGGAGCAATTCGTTGTCCGCCCGCAGAAGTTCCCACTCCAACTCCATCGACATGCGTAAACATCGCCTCCATGAGGTTCATCCACGCCGCGCCATCCCAGCCGTTGCAGCAACCCTCGTCAACTCTAGCCAGCCACCGCATGAAGCCTCCTGCGCGGGCTGATCTCCACCCGTCTGCCATTTGAGGCCCCTCTGCTCCATCTCGCCACCACGCATCCTGCGTGGGCCGAAGCCCTCCGCATGAGGCCCAGCACCATCGCTCTACATGCTACCTCCTACGGAGACAGCTCCCCCCTGTCGCGTTGACTCTCTAGAGCCCCCCCTCCCCGTGCAGCACCTCCCTCCCTCCTCATCGTCGTGGCAAACCGCTCCCCCCGAGCAGCCCCTAGCCGCCGTGAAAAAGCACCCCTTGCCTCGAATCCCCCCTCGAAGCCGCTCCTGCCGCCCTGCTCAAAGCCCTCGACCCCTCACAGCCGATGGAGCCTCGCATCCCGCGTGCGTCCAGATTCTCCTCCCCCTACTTGAGCTCCCCCTCGTGGATGCTCTCGTCGTGAAAGCATCGTTCCCGCCACCCTGCTTGAGCTCCCCCTCATGGATTCTCTCGTCAGGAAAGCACCTATCTACCGTCGAGCTTCCTTTCTTCTCCTGGAAGCACACACAACCGATGAACATAGCAACTTTTTTCTTTTTTTATTTGGATGAATCTGAACCTTCAGATGGTAGATTGGTTAGATTAACTCACCCTTATGGTTGAGTTAATGTATTAAATTAACGGAAGGTTATGGGTGTGCGATGGAGTGACTTTTCGAGGTTTCTTGTGTAATTCACGATTATGCAGTGTTATGAATGTTATTGCGAAATTACTCAGGGTAATGGGTGTAAAAATCCCTATGCAAAACCCCTAATTTTATTTAAACTTAAAAAATTATTTACGGGATTAAAAAATAAATACATAAAGGTGGGGGGTAATTTTGCAAACTACCCCCACAAAGGCACGCGCGAACGATTGAGATGGGTTGACTTATCCATGTGTTGCGCCCACGTTGTGAGATAGCCCTTCAAGCTTGGGCGTTTGGGATTCGATCCTTAACCTGAGATCTACGACTGATGGCACTCTTGATCAGACGTCCACTGCTACACCTTGGCCATCTTGGCCAAGTTCGAGCTGCGTATTTATCATTCCTAGGTACATGTAGCTCTTAGGTTTCGTTTTATGCCAATTACTTAATGTTTTGATTATTGTTTTTGCATAGATTAAGAAAGTTACATCGCTAGAACTCTAGAGATCTGGCTGCTCCGTTCCACCTTAAAACCTCGTCGCCGACCGTAGCTGTCCACCCCCTTATATTCCCCTCCCATTCTTCACTATTTCCCACATTTCAGTCACTCAGATATGCCTTAGATCCGAGCATCAAGGTCCATCCTCCATCACCCCACCGAACCTCTCTACACACACCCACACCTCGTCCATTCCATGCCTAATCGGGTCGAGGCAGTTTGCCCTCGACCCGTGTCTTTCTCTTTAAAGAGCCTTATCTAGAAGCTAAATCAAGGAAGGAAGGCACCTCCAGGTGCCCCAGTCTTCACATCGTCGCCAGGGCCCTATCAGTGGGCTCTAGACCACCTTCAAACACTAAGAGGTGCACATATCTTCCAGGGACCTATAGAACCCTTCCTTGCATACTCCTTCAACACCGTGGGATCGGGAAGGGTGCACCTTCCTCCTCCTTCTGTCACGCCAACACCTCAGGGGACCTCCCCTGTCACTGGGATGCTCGCTTAGCCGATGGTGGCTAGATTTAGGGTTTGGAAAATGACCAAAAAGTGAAGGGAAGAAGAAGGTTGTTATTTATAAAACAAGGCGGGCACCCTTATTGACCTAGGGTTTGGGGCGAATCCAAATTATGTACAACGGATCTGGAGTTTCGGCGTGGATCTAGATTGATTGAAGTAGAGAATGGCATAGAGAATCGAAGAAAACTAACGATGGATCATGCATGAAAAATGGAGGAAATCGAGGATGAGATGGTTTTGACAAGTTAGAGACGTCGAGGGAGGTAATTGACTTGGGTCCTCGCAATGTGATTGTCTCACGTAGGGACCAAGTCAAAATAAGGTATTTATTCATAATTAAATGAATTAACAATAATATATTATTTTTATTAAATTTTGGTTTTAAAAAAATGTTTATTATTTTATGTAGTATTTTAATATGATTTTTATTTATTTTTATGAGTCAATTTATTACAAGTTACTTTTTGTAAGTGTATTTATAAGTATATTGACCTATGTTTTGTAGATTTTATTTTTTTTGTTTTTTATTTTATTATTTTATTTTCATATTTTATATATTTATAGCTCATTTATATATATATGCAAATATATTTTTATTTTATTTTTCTGATATAATACACATACTTAAGTAAATAGGGGTATATATTATAGATATAAGTATAGGCATTTCATCTATGTATTTTTGTAGCCTATTTTATTTTTGTATATTCATTAAAATTTTATTATATTCTAAGTATGTACTTATATTATAGAAAATTACAAAAATATAAAAATATAAAATTGTAAAAATAATAAATAATAAATAATAAATAAAATGAATATTTTATTCGGGTATGTCGTACAATAGGGGTCTAAAACCTAACTTTCACACCTTAACTCGAAATTAAATGAAACCACCTTAGTTAAATAGCTTATTAAAAGTTATATACAATTAACTTTGATTTTGAAACATTTTGAGTTTTTTTTGAGGAGATATGGGTCTGGGAATTTTGGGTTTTGACTTTTTTATTTTGAATATAACTTGTAAACTGTATATTATTTTTGTGCAAACTCAATTTTGTATCTTTTTATATTACTATCTCCAATTTTCATGTACAAAGTTTATTGATTTGGGGTATAGAAAATATAAAATAAAATAGATCCCAAAATGCAATAATGATGGATAAAAGAATAGGGTTTTTATTATCTTTTTGGCCCTTATCTCCCCCTACTTCATTCATTGTCGACCAAATCAATTATTGACTTGGTCTTGGGGTTTAGGGTCATAAAATGCCTTTGGCATTTTACTCTTTTTCTTTTATTTTCTTTATTCTATAATTTTGGCATTAAAAATTGTATTTATATACAATAAATAGAATAAATAATGAATGTTAATTTGTATAAAATATTGCTATTTACATGCATTAGCTAGGGTTTTTAAGGCCAAAATGATAGAATAAAGGTGATGAAATGGAGATTCATCATGCATGCGCCTCTCCTAATTCTCATGTCACCCAAAGTTATTGCCTTGTATATCCATATACAAAGCTATAAAATTCACGCGAGTCCCATTATTAAAGCAATATACCCTCACCTTCTTCGACCGTTTCATGTCCATGGCTAAAACCCATTTATGGCTCTTCCTTACGCACCTTCTCTTCGACTTGGTTTTGATCAACAAGTCCCTATTCACCCTCTCATAAATGTAGTAACCTCCATGAGGAGCTTGCTCTCGTGCCACAAGAACTAGAGTTTGGAGTGCGTTAATGGAATATTCTGCAGATACATGTGTTTGGATGTGTGCTTGTATTCTCATGGTAGAAGGAGTGGCTCCCACTCCAAAGAACATGGTTCAACCCTCTCGTCCCCCTTAACTTGTAAAAAATACGAATGGATAGATAATGTCTATGGAATTATATCTTTATTTATCGATATTTTAAAAATGGGAATTTGTATAATCAAGTTTTATTGGTTTTTCTATTGGACAATCTTCCAATTTTAAAACTTCTTAAGAAGACCATCAAAAAAATCATTGTTTAATTATAAGATTCAAACTAACTAATAGTTTTTAATATATACGATAATAATTTTTGTTATCTATAATTATTTTAGTAATTATGAAATTTTCCACCTTTTTAAAGGTGGTCAAATTATTGAAGTAGAAGGATAATTTAATAAAAATTTCACTATGAGTATAGCTCTTTATGTTATTTAGTTTCTTTCCACAACTGATTAAGATGTGAGAGTTGTTTTTTTGTAGTTTAAATATTTGATTCGGAATGTACAAAGTAAAGTATAAGCAAAATTCCTTTACCTATAATTTGATAATATTCATGTGATAACATTATTTTTGTTAGCCACAATCTCTTACCATGAGTTGTATTGATAACATAATTGAAAACTTGTGAATTTGCGACCATTAGATGATTACGTGTTGCATTTAACAAGAGTTTCTAAGATGTGCATATTTTTGTTATTTTTACATTTCCCCATTAGCTGATCGCAACAATTCTAACACCGTTAAAATTTGACAGTCTGGATGGAGGGTATACATGTCTTTGTTTCTGATGAATTTGAAATGACATAATATAAGGATATAGTGATGAGAATATATGCTGGTATTTTCAAAAAAATAGTGGCCGAACAATGGGGCGGGGGCAGCTTGTTGGTTGCCCCCAGGGAGCAACCCCATCTCTCTCTCTCTATACATGTATGTGTGTGTGGTCCTTCCATGTCAACGGAATCCAACGTTTGTTATTAAAGTCATATTAATATCATTATTTAATTAATTAAAAACCTATTTCGGTAATTATTCATTATGTAAATATAACATGTAATCACCTAAAAAATCTTTGTAATTAAGATCTCCTATTTTTTTTGTTCAAATTTTAGAAGCCTCACACACATAGAAAGCCAACTCAATTTATGGAGGATGACAATGACATGCAGGCGAAGGAGACGATGTGCTTGCATTGGTGGTGCATGGAGGGCCGAACCACATCAATGGTTATGCGCGAGTTATGTTGGTGGTCCTTGCATTGGATATATGTGATGCATAGATGATCAAGGGTGGTTGTGGTGGTACATATCATGATCACAATAGTGGCGAGTGGTGGGGCGATGATGGCAAGTTGTAGATCGGGATGATGGATTCGAGTATGTTGATTGCATGTCATGGCAAGAAACGATTAACCATGAAACCGTGCAGGTTCGTTGGCGATGATATCACGCTGGCTGAGGCAAATACTCGTGGGTTTGTTAGTGACGGTGACCATGAAATTCAGCGACTGCGCTCGAATGATTAACCTGAAATTACCCTAGTTAATCGTTGAAAATTAACAAATGTATATGTGTTGTAGTCGAGCAATAGGGATCAATCAATAAATTAAACCACATACAATGATGAATTAATTAAGTGATACATTTCTATGTTTATTTAACATGGACAAGTCCCAGGGTCAACGAAAGGATGCAAAGGAACAAACAAGGTTAAGTCTATCAAATTCAACGAACTGTTTTCAGAGAAAAGAAGATGATTATTTTTGGTATTTTTATCCTTTTCAGCTTTTTTATGGGTTTTAATTTAAAAGAGATATAATTAATCAATCAAGGAAATATGATGCATGGCTTTTCAAAAAAATTTTAATGCCAAGAAAAAATGATGCTGTGCTATGCGGTGATAAATAAATAAATGCACTATTTTTGTGATTTTTAAATGATGATGTGAATTGATGCAAAATGGTGAATGTGGTGATGATAAAGGAACAGTTAAACCAAGTCAAGCTACAAGTGATTAGCACATACCCCAATGATCATAATAATTAGTTATCCAATTAAGCACTGATTAATTTCCCGAGAAATAAATCCACCAATTCAATGCACAAATTATTTAACAATCAAAACAACGAACGAGAATAATGGTGCTCAAATTTAAAAATAGATCCTCAATTATGTCTCAAAAATAGATTCTCAATGTTATATATTATAGGAAATGTTATGAGGATCAAAACGACACCAATGACAAGAAACTCGATATTGTATGCTCAAGTTATGAATAAATGAAGTTCATGGACTAAAATGTAAATAAAATAAATAAAATGTTTGCAGATATACCCTTGGAGGGGATGATGTGTAATTATCCAAAGCTGACTAGGGTTTCTATGCAATTTAACCCGATGGGGGTCCTTCTGCAGTATCCTGGATATGAGAGGGCTCTTCTGCAAAATTTCTAGGCAAACGTGTATGTATCATGTGACTTCAATTGGTAGGGGGATCCTTTGGAATTTGATGAAAGCTACAGGGGGCTGCTATTTTCCCGCAAGCACGTGCGGCGCACGTGGTGGCCGCATGCTCGGGTAATGGCTCGAGTGAACCCTCCACGAGTTGGCTTCTAGCAACTTTGGTATTATCTGGATCACGGGCCTGGAGTGTGGTTAGGTTTTGATCAGAAGCATCTGATGTTGCTTGATCCAGCGGTTGAGGATTGGGGTGCTTCAACGGCTACGATCGTTTTATTTCTAGATCCTACAAAGCCCGGAGGTCGTGGCTAGAACTGGGGCAGCGATGCTCTTGGCGGCCAACACACGGCCATGGCTCGTTGGGGCAGAAGCATGTTGCGATTGTGGTCGATGGAAATGCAGCTGGGTGACCCTGGTAGAGGAGGCTCGCCTGTGAAGGGAGAAGGACCCCTTAGTCAGTCGACACACGATTGACCCAAGGGGAGGTGCAGTGGTTGGAGCTCAAAGCGTCCAAGGCAGGATGGTGGGAAACACGAGGCGTTCCTCGATGCGGGCTGAGGGGTTACGGGTGAAGCACGATCGCTAACGTCAATGAGGTAGCGGAAGTCTAAGGCATGAAGATGGAGGCGGTCCCGATGGTGATGGCGAGGGTGGTTGATAGAGGAGTGGCGGATGATGATGTTGTGGGAAGATGGAAGAAAGGTGGAAGAAAAAGAACGTGGTAAGAGAAAGAAAGAAACATAAAGAGGAGGAAGAAGAAGAAGAGGTAGAGATAGGGAGACTACCTGAGATTCGCCTGAAAGTGTTGGAGGTATACAGAGTGCCATCATCTTCGCTCGTCAGCCGGTGTAGCTAGAGCTCTAGCAGCTGCGGTAGGTGGCTATGGTAGGAGGTGGACCTCTTGGATCCTTCCTAGCTAGAATGGGGTTGTCATCGCTTGATAAGGGTACATGACGTTGTCACCTACCAAAGCTGGGCTTCTACTCTCTTCGCAAGATGGCAGTGGGTTTAAATAGTTTGAAGGAGGGGAGGTGTTAGGAGATGGGTGAGAGATGGTCGAGGTGAGGTTCACGGAGGATTTGGTTGATGAGGATAATGGAAGAGGTCGGTGGTGGTTGCATTTGCTTAGAGAGGATAGGGGGGATCCGGGGACGATCGATGACAGAGTGGTCGACCGTTGGGGCCTATGGGCATGCAGAGTTGCATTAGATAGAATAAGTTGGAGAGAATGGTGGAGGTGGTTAACGGTCAGATGGATGAGATAGGGAGAGGCAGAGGAGCCTGGTGGTCAACACGAGGTGAGCCGAGAGACACAGGATTGAGGTGCTTCGACCGGTGAGATGGGGAGAGAGGGAGTCGACGGCCGACGGTTGCGAGGGTTGTGTAGAGAGTAGGGGCTCGGGTCGCACGCCGCATAAGGGAGAGAGGAAAGGGGGTGCCACGTGGCATGTGGAGTGCGACCACTTTGCAGGGATAAATAATAAAATTAAGTAAAACTAAAAAATAAAAATAAAAAATAAAAACAAAATAAAGTAAAAAGAAAGAAAGGAATAAATAATAAAAAGAAATAATAAATAAATAAAGTAAAAATATAAATAAATAAATAAATAAAAGGGAGTTACACATGGAGAATCCAGGAGGTGCCATGTGTTGCTCCTAGAAAATCAAAAATCAATTCAAAAGAAAAATAAAAAAGATATAACAAATGAGGTCAAATCAAAAAGTAGTCAACCCGAAAGTTGCTCGTCTAGATGGGATATACAGAAGGTTTAAAAATCAAAAGAAATCATCTGTATGAAAAGCATTTTTGGTGGTATCCTATAGATATAAAGTAACACATTTTGTGTTTTACAATTTTTTCTCATTTTTAAATAAGATAAAAATAAAAAAAATCATATAAAATAAAAGAAAAATATTTACACATTAATCTAATTTTCTTCGATTTTTTAATAATTAAAAAATGAATGAAAAAAATAAAGAGGACTTATGTACAATATAGAATAGGGGCTCAAAACCCAAGTTTCACATGCGAACTCCGATTCTTTTGATTTTGGTCTTGTTTTGAAGATAATTGAACATACATTAATTCAAAAATGAGTAGGGGTCCATAAGAGACTGCATGAGAGAGATATCATCATTTTGATCTAACTTTTCTGAAATTAGGGTTTAGGTTATTTCACATATATACAAGTTAGCATTATTTTATGATTTTCATGGATTAAGGTTAGTAATATGTACACAATGGAGTTGGTTTTATGTCAGTTAGAGTTACCATGCATTAACTAAAATTGTGTAAAGTTTAGTACAAATGTGAAGATGATTATGAATGCAGACATGAATGCTAATTTATGCATATTAATTATGAATACATGCCAGTTAATTTTATGAAATCAACATGTAAATGATCCTAAATTTCTTGAGACAAAGCTCTATTTTCAGCTAAATATAGTGATGAATCACTGATTCACCAACCTCATATACTTAAACTGTGCTCATCCCTGAGCAACTAGAGAATGGATCAACCCCTGACTATGCATGTAGAATACTCAATCTATTGAAAGACTTTAGATTTTAATGATCTCAAAATTCTGAGCTGAACCATTAGTAGAAAGGTATCCTACTTTTCTAGTTCCATGACTCTCTTTGTTTACATATGTAGTAAGGATATGATATTTATCTGTGGACTGCAGTTACAAGAGTAGAGTCAAAATGTCACCTAATGTTCCAGTCCCTCCTAAGAACCCAATCCTCAACAATCTGTTGTCTCTTTAGTTGTTAGTCTTAAAAGTGTAGATGGAAGGCTAATTGATGGAGGGCATAGGTATATGTCATTTTATTCTCTACATCTCATTGGAACAATGATCCTCATGAGTGCCTTATTAAATCAACACATGTATTTTAGATTGTTTTACCAATGCGCCCGTCAAAAGAGTTCGGAGTCATTACACTTGTTTTCTGGGAGTACACTGGGGTGCATCTTTTTTGAATACCTATTGTACCTTCGACACCCAGACTTGTATCAATATAAGATGCAGAGCCCTTTTTGGTGCTAGCCAGACTCTTGGTCCTAATAGCTTTGGTCCAAGTGGATACTTTGAAAAGGTTGGGAGTGCTCGTCTTTGGTGGAAGCTCTTTGAATTTGAATTTGTACTAAGAGAGTTTTTCTTTGTATTTGAATGAGAAAACTTCTCTCGAAATTTATTACATTGATGGTTGGCTAGCTCCACTGCTTTTACCAAGTTGGCAAACACCAATCAATAATTTATTTAGTTTCATCACACCATGGCACATAGGTTTATATCAATAGATTAGTACAAGAACCTTGTTCTCATAGTGGTTGAAGGTGCTGACTCTCAGATTTCATGAAGCCTTCATCAATTTTATCCCATCCTCGAGCATCATAAAATCATGTCCAAACTCAAATCCCTCATCCCAGTTCCTCAAGTGAAATCCCAACTCATCTCATCATAACTGCAGTCTTGCAAGTGAAGTGCTGGTCATATTCTTTAAGGTAGAGTCTATGTATGCAATATAGAATACACATCTTTCAGACTAGGGAAGTGTGAATAATTAAGTCATAGAACCTAATGACTAAGGCTGGTGTACTCTAAATCTTAAAACCTCATAAATCAAGTGTCGTTGAACTTCTCAGGTCTTATGTGAGTGTGTAAGTGTCACAGATACATGCAACTAAAGAATGCATGGATAAATGAGACGTTGAATGAAGTGTAAGAGTGCAAAATATTTTTTAGAGATTTTTTAAAATACTTAATCGTTAGAGAAAAAATGACCGACCCAAGCACATATGAATAGTTGCATCCACTTTCAGCCAATATGGGTGTAAGTACGGACCGTTAGACGACTACCTGTGTTACTTCAGGACTGTGCTAGATATGTTGTCTTTTAACCACCCACTCTGCTAAAGGATACCGTAGTTCCCTCATTGAAAAGTAGCTAGTCATTTTTAAGCTTAGCAGTCAGAATTTCTACCAAAGAAAAGATTTTAATTTGATTTAATTAATTTTTTACAAGATTGTTACCCACCTCGTAAATGAGATATAGACTTACGTATAAGTACAAGCTATGGGTAAAATTTGTACACACACCCCCTATACTTAGCGAGTGCTATGTCCTCAAAGCACAAGAAGCGTATAGAAGTCGTAGCTCAGGCTAAGCGTAAGAGAGTGAAAAAGAAAATAAAATAAAAGTCGGCTCACCCCCCTATATTTAGGTTGTGAATAGTTTAAGTGTAGAAAAGGAGCGAGAATGGGGTGGACAAGAGAAGAAGTGGATGAGAAGGGTTTATTCAACGGGCATAGAGTCCCCCTGTACTTAAGCTCTATTCAGCCTAAGTATTGGAAGAAGGGCGGGGGTCCAATGAGTTCAAGAGAATGTACAAATGAATGTGTGAAGAATTAAGATGAATTTGTAGAGCTTGGGTGTGGCTGCTTCTCTTCAGGAAGAGTGTGATTTGTCTCCATTGTGCTCACTCTATATGAAATTGATGAACTCGACTTGGACTAATTGCTTCTTAGAATCGACATAATGCTTCAACAATTGTCCATCAATTGAAAATTTTTGCGTACTATCTCAAAGATCAACAATGTCAACACTGCCATTGTTGTGCAGATCTATGACAATGTAGGGACCGTCCATTTAGATTTTAGTTTCCCATGAAACATCTTCAACATGGCGTTAAATAACCATACATTCTTTCGAGGGGCAAAGGTCTTATGCATTATGTGTCAATCATGCCATATCTTGACCTTGTCCTTATAGATAACACTATTGTCATATGCTTAGTTTCGGATTGACACTAGCTCGTTTAGATTCAAGTCCCAACAAATCCTCCCCTAGTGACAACTCCAATTAATCTTCTTGATCGCCCGTTTTGATTTGTGAATTAACTCTGTGCAAAAATGGCATGGCTTGCCATAAATCATCCTAAAAGATGAAGTACCGAGTGGAGTCTTGTAGGTTGTCCTATAGGCCCACGGAACTTGGTCCAACAGCTGCAACAATTCTTCCTCTCGGGACGAACCAATTCTGAAGAATACTCTTCACCTCTCTATTAGAAACATCTGCCATACCATTAGACTGTGGATGGTAAGGATTGGCTATTCTATGCTCGAATTTATAGTCCTTAGTCAATGATCTCATTTCTTTGTTCACAAAGTGGCTACCCCTATCAGATATCAAAACCTTTGGAACCCCAAACCTCACAATGATATGATCCTTGACAAAATTAAAGGCAATCTTGTTATATGTGGTTCGGATTAGGATATTCTCCACCCACCTTGATAAATAATCAACATCCAACAACATGTACTCATGTCTAATGTTGTTGGGAAAGGGACCCTCTATATCCAACAGTCCCTTCCATTCTCTGACAAATTGGGCACAACAGTACAAAATCAATGGCATATCTAAACAAGGTCGACTAGTAAAAACCACATTGGATTACCTTGTACGCGGTTCTCTTTCCCAAATGGTGTCCTCCAGCCTCAAGAGTATGCCAATGTGTGTTGACACTCTGGTATTCCTCCTGAGGAATGCACCTTCACCAAACGCAATCTGATCCTTCATAGAAAAGGAACAGATCGTCCCAGTGGCATCTCCTAGTCAAACCGTGGGGAACCTGCTTGGAGACAAGATAGTTCACCATGTTGGCATACCATGGGAGTGAGTCAATAGCGCAAACTGACTTGTCTGGGAAAGTTTCTTAGATCCGTTCACTATCATGATTATCTTTTTGCATGATTTGGGAAAGGTGATCAATCACAACATTCTTCACTCCAGGTTTATCCTTAATTTTCAAATCAAATTCTTGGATTAACAAGATCCACCCTAAGAAGATGCGCCTTTGCATCCTTCTATTCCATTGAGTACTTGATTGCTGTCTAATCAGTGAAAATCATCAACTTGGAGCCTAAAATATATGATTTGAACTTCTCTAGGGCCCAAACTACAGCGAGCATTTCCTTTTCAGTCACTGTGTAATTTCTCTATGCAAGATCCAAAGCTTTGCTCGCATAGTGAATTGCATATGGAATCCCATCTTTTATCTATCCTAACACATCGTTGACAAAAAACCCAATGCATTAGTCATGATCTCAAAGGGAAGAGACCAATCGGGAGCTTGTAAGATAGGTGACTCACAAATCTTTCTTTTAAGGAGCTCAAAGGCCTCTAGACACCTGTGATCAACAATGGACTCGGTGTCTTTTCCTAAGAGCTCAGTTAGTGGGCAGGTGATATTTGAAAAATAATAAACAAATCTTCGATAAAATCCAACATTTCCTAAGAAAGACCTCACTGACTTGACATTGGTTGGTGGCTCAAGTTTCTTTATCACATCCACCTTGGAAGGGTCAATCTCCATTCCCTTTTAGAGAAGACGTGCCCCAACATGATACCCTTCATGACCATAAAATGACTTTTCTCTTAGGAAAGTACCAGATTAACCTCCCTGCTCCTCTTGAGGACTCGGCCCAAGTACGCTAAACATGTACCAAAAGAATCACCATGGACCGATAAGTCATCCATAAATACCTCTAGGAAATCGCCCACCATCTCAGCAAATACAACGATCATGCACTGTTGAAATGTGCCTGGGGCATCATAAAGCCTGAATGGCATGTGCCTAAACACGTAAGTGCCGAATGGACATGTAAATGCGATCTTTTTTGGTCCTCAGGAGCGATGGTTACCTGATTGTAGCCCGAGTAGCCGTTAAGAAAAGAGAAGAACTCCTTCCCTGCAAGTCTCCCCAAGATCTGATCAATGAATGGCAAGGAAAAGTGGTCTTA